>JAAXCT010000174.1:600000-971296 GCA_012490785.1 Eragrostis nindensis
ATTTTCTTGCGGATGTCAGACTTTCTGTAGCGTCGAGATTGTTGGAGGTGGCGTTTCCATGCTGTGCCGATCGGCACTGACGCGTGCCGGTCGGCAACTGTGCCAAATTTCCGCCAGTGCCTCCTTCTTTCTCAAGGATCATCCAGCATATTCCTGCGACACAGAAAAAAAAAACCAAAAGCACGGAAATATTCTCGGAACAATTGTTGCACTTACCTTTCCAAATTTTCCTTCATCAAATATTCCGCATATTTTCTTCTCCTTACCCCATATTAATTTTCACCTTCAGTTCGGGGTAACGTCCAGGGCACGATTTGGCTTGCTTGCTGCTGTGCCGATCGGCACAGCCTGTGCCGGTCGGCACATTCCAGAATTTCCTCTTTTTTGTTTCTTTTCTTCCTGCGCTGTTAGCGAACAAGCAAAATACAAAAACAAAAACTGCAGAAAGTAAACAGACAGCGCAGGTGTTCACACAAAAGTTAAAACAAACACTTGGACTAACAAATTTTATTCCGGGAGCATTATTGTGGATTACAAGCAAACAATTTAAAGGCCGGGTTGCCCTCCCGGTTAGCACTACATCTCTAATTCACGGGTTGCCCTCCCGAAAGCACTAACACACAAAGACTCACCCTATGACTCGCTCCTGAATTTTGGGTTGCCTCCCAAAAAGCGCTCTTAGTTTTAAAAAGGTCGTAGAGCTTGACCTCCCCGCATAAATCACTTCCTTAGCGTCGCTTTACGGGAAAAAGTTGCGACACTACAAGGTTCTCATGTCTCTTCTCCCTCAATGAAAGGACATATCCTTCCTCCAATTACCCTCGATTGCTTTATGGTGCGGAGACTTATATTTCTCAACGGTATGGCCTTCTTCTCCCTTGGGGCGAAAATTAAATGTGTAGGAGGCTCCACTTATGTCGAAACTTATCTTTCCACTCCCCACATCAATGTTCGCCTTCGCTGTCCTCAAGAATGGCCGACCCAAAATTAATGAAGTCTTTGTCCTTCTATCCATATCGAGCACAATGAAATCCACAGGAACTATATGATCACCAATTTGGACAGGCACATCTTCAGCAATTCCATCGGGATAGCGAACCGATTGATCGGCCAACTCCAAACACATGGCCGTAGGCTCCAACTCTGGCAAATTCAAACTTGCAAAGACATAGCGAGGCATGACACTTACACTTGCTCCAAGATCGCATAAAGCCCTTTCAAAGATTTGAGCTCCAATCAAACACCGGATACTAGGAGATCCGGGGTCGGGCTTCTATTCTGGTGTAATGTCATTAATAGCTGCAGTGCACTCTCTTGTCATCTTCACTACTTCTTCCGATGCTAAGGACTTCTTGCTTTGCATAATATCCTTTATGTACTTAGCATAGGTAGGCACTTGAAGAGCATCAAGGAACGGGACATTGATATATAACTTCTTCATAATATCGACAAACCTGGAGAACTGCTCATCATGATGTCGAATCCTTTCTGTCTTGGTCAACAGCTGCGTATCCAGAAAGGTAGCAGGACCATGTTCCTTGTTCTCAGTTCCCTTTTTCAGACCCGAGAGGTCAATTTCTTCTGTGTGCCGATCGGCACCATCTCCGTGCTGGTCGGCACCCTCAACTGTAGCGTGCCGATCGGCACCAGCGTCGTGCCGGTCGGCACGGGGTCGTCTTGCTCCAGCTGCAAACTTCGGATCTTCAGTTTGCTTCCCAGACCTCGTCTCGATGGATTTCAGCTGTTCTGCAGAGCGGGTATTACCAGGAAGAGCTCCTTTCTCGCTTTTTACCGACTCCGCTAATTCGGCCATTTGTTTCTCCATCATCTTCATGAATTGGAGAATTTGCTGATTAGAACTCCCCACTTCGATGACCTTGTCATTGATTGTCTCAAGCACACGATCAACTTCCTTGAATTTGGCTTGAGTGTCCTTGTTGACCTTATCTTGAGCTTGAAAGAACTCTTGGCATTGAATACGAAGAGGGATGGCATTTTGCATAGACGATGACGGGGTGAAGCTGCTCCTTTGTTGCTGATATGGAGTCTTCCATCCTTGACTCTTGACATAGTTGAGCATTTTCACATCTTCGGGGCAATCCTTGCTCACATGACCAAGCTCTCCACATTCTTCACATGTGGAGCGGGCTTCCGCTAGCTTGACGGTCTCTTCCTTGGGAATATGATCAATCTTGTCCAATCTCCTTTGTATGGTGTCAAGCTTGTCCATAAGCAATTCATCATAAGCTCTTTCCACTACACTCTTCATCTTTCCCGTGGAAGGTTGGAGGCTTCTACTTTCTCTCTCACCAACCCATGATTGATTTTGCCCTATCTTCTTGATCAAAGACGTGGCTTGAGCGGGTGTCTTGTCCAAAAATGATCCTCCAGCCGAAGCATCTAAGTGTTGTCGGGACAAAAGATTCAAACCCGTGTAGAACCTCTCCACTAGCTCCCATTCAGCAAGACCATTGTGCGGGCAAGCATCCTTGTACTCATTGAATCGATTCTATGCTTCTCCAACGCTCTCATCAGCAAGTTGAGTGAATCCAAGGATCTTGTTCTTCAAAGCTTGAGTCTTGCCTGGAGGGAAGTATTTTGCCAAAAATTCTGCAGAAAGTAGATCCCAACTAATCTTGGTCGCAGTAGGTAGCCCATGGTACCACTGCTTAGGACGCCCAATAAGAGATAGAGGGAACAATCGCACCTTGGCTTCATTGTCATTCATATGTTCCAATTGAAAGGTACCGCAGATTTCATGAAAATGTTGCAAGTGCATATTAGGATCTTCAGAACTTGTGAACGGTTGCTGACCAACCAAAGACATGTAGCGCTCCAGCCGAAAGGGTCTAGCTTGTGCAGTGAATTCAGTCTTGGTAACATTGTCCAAGGCAGGCTTGAGACGATTAGCAATTGGTGTTGCGTCTCCTATGTCTTCTTCTTCAGGAACTTCTTCTACCTTGTCTTCTTCCAAAGCTGCAAACAATGCCTTCGGGCTGAGTGGCTCGCTGTTGTCTTCTATGTCTCCCACTGACTTGCTTTTCTTTTCCGCCTTACGCTTGCGAAAGAGAATCTCTGGATCATCGAGGTAATTAAAGGGTTTATTTGACTTAGCGCCGTCCATACCTGTCTGTTAAATAAAACAGGACATATATACTGGAAAAGACAGAGAAATCAAAGAAAGAAAGCTCCGTGCCGGTCGGCACACAGGTGTGCCGATCGGCACAGTGACCAATTTCTCAAACTTCAAACAATGCCTAATTCGAACAAAGGTCCCCAGCAACGGCGCCAGAAAAAGACAGCTTGTTGGTCGTATCTACGCACCCACTTATATAACGCAAGAGCACGGTGTACAGTTGTAGTCTTTTTCCCCTAGAAGAGTATTCCAAGGTTTAATCGAACCACAAGGACCTATGGGAATTAAGCAAAATCATCAGTAAAAGAGTTAGCCAAGCTTTCTAGTGAGCGTGAGCGTGGGTTTCAGGAAAACAGGGTGTTGTGCCGATCGGCACAGGGGATGTGCCGGTCGGCACCAGGGTGAAGTTGTCCGAAACGTTGTCCGAAAAGCCTAGGAACAGATTAGGTCATGGGGTAAGTTAGCCAAGTCTGCTAGTTGAGATCGTAACCAAAAAGCTTAATCGAATAGCATCATAAACAGGATTACTCAATTATTGATAACCGAAGATCGATAGGTCAAGACCCCTTTCCGACGAGCCCAGTCACGACCAATCGCCTTAGTCGGTAGCCTCTTCCTACTCTACACATCATCTCAAGGATCATCGCGTATGCATTAGCGGCTGTTGAGGTACAGAGACAACGTGCAATTATGGCGCATTACAAGATCCCGATATTACCTTAACCACAATGGAGATAGTGAGAGAACGAATCTTGTCACTTCTTTTTGCCACCACAATCAAGATAACATCTAATACTTAGTCGTCACTAAGCGTAGGAACAAGCACATGTAAAGACCATAAAATCCAGGCAATCAATAATCAAAACCATTCATCAACATATTCAACCATGCTTTGATAATACATAGTGCAAGATACATCACCATCTAGTCGGCCTACCTTGATGGATCACCTCTTCAACACCAGTGGTTCTTGATCTAACAACTAGAGAACATGAAGAACGGGGCAAAGCCCCGGTGGCTCTAAACTTACTAGCTGTGTTGTCCCTCTGGCGGCGGATCCCGAAACCCTAGGGCTTTTACAAGTTTATATAGGGCTGTACATCAGGAAGGAAAGGATTCTCGGGAAGAGAGTCCTTGTGCCGATCGGCACATGGGCTGTGCCGATCGGCACACCTCGTGTCCAGCTCGGTTTCCTCCCTAAGTCGGTTCCGAAGTCCTAGGTAGCTTCCATGTGGGCCTTCCAATCAGTTTTCTTCGAGATCAAGTCTTGTGTTGCTCTTTCAAATCTTCGAGTATCTTTTATCTCTTCGTGACGGATATCTCCCAAGATTGGCTCGGATGACTTCCTTCTAGAATAAACTGAATGGTGGGCCAGCTTCAATGGCCTTGGGGTCCCATGTGCCGGTCGGCACATGGCTGTGCCGATCGGCACAGTGGGCCTTTTCTACTGGTTCTCTTCTCTTCAGGTCCAGATCAGCCACAATGTCCAAAATGTCGTCCTTTTCATCTGTTTCTGCAATAAAGCTCCAGAACGACATACATACAAATATGGTGCTATTATCAAGGGTTAATGGCCTATAATGATGACATTTATGCTCTAAATAAGGCGCAGTTGGCATATAAATTGGTATGCTAGAAATCGCCAACACCGTCTCACCAGAGCTACAGGACCTCATCCGGACTCCCGGCGACACCGCGCGCCAGGCCTGGCTGGCTCTCGAGGGCCAGTTCCTCGACAACGCCGAGGCCCGGGCTGTTCGGCTCGACGCGTCGTTCCGCACCTTCGAGCAGGGGGACCTTTCCGTCGAGGAGTACTGCCGGCGGATGAAGGGCATGGCGGATGCCCTCGGTGACCTTGGCTGCCCGGTGACCGACCGGGTCCTGGTCCTCCACATCTTGAGGGGTCTCAACAGCAGCTACGACCTCCTCAAGTCCTGGATCCCTCGGCAGCGGCCCTTCCCTACCTACCAGCAGGTGAAGGATGACCTACGCTTCGACGAGATCAACCAGGGCCTCGCACCTGGCTCCTCCACCACCACCGCCCTCGTGACCGCTACACCGACTTTTGCAGCCCCGCCTGCCGCTCCACTCCTCGCGGGGGTGGGGGGGGGGGGCGTAACCGCCGCCGCCGTGGTGGCCGTGGTGGTGGGTCTGGTGGGGGCCGTGGGGGCGGCCGTGGCACCCCCGCAGCGACTCCTGCTCCTGTTCCTGGCGGTACTCCCTGGCCATCCTTCACCAACCCATGGTCAGGGCGTATCTCGATGTGGCCGTTCCAGCCTCCAGGGGGCGGGGCTCGTCCTCCGCACCAGCCCGTGGCCATGTTCGCGGGCCCCACTTGGCCGCGGGGGTGGACTCCACCCGCTCAGCCCAGCCAGCCTTCGACCTGGCCTGGGGGGTGGGACCAGACGGCGCTGGCCCAGTCCTTCAACACCATGCAGCTGACACCGCCGGTGGAGTGGGCCGCCGACTCGGGTGCCTCGTACCATACCACACCGGATGCTGGTATCCTTTCTTACGCCCACCCTCCCCACCCTTCCTATCCTTCCGCTGTTATGGTTGGCAATGGCTCTTGTCTTCCTGTCACCTCTGTGGGTACTGTGCCTGGTTCTTTTCGCCTTCCTAATGTTCTTGTTGCTCCTCAGATGGTTCACAACCTTCTTTCCATTCGCAAATTTACTGCTGACAACTCCTGTTCTATTGAGTTTGACCCTCTTGGTCTTTCTGTGAAGGATTTGGCTACACGGCGTCCGCTCCTCCGATGTGACAGCCAGGGTCCTCTTTACACCCTCCGTCTTCCTGCTTCCGCTGCTTCTTCGCCGTCTTCATCTTCGCCAGCAGCTTTTGCCACTACTTCTTCTTCCACGACTTGGCACCGCCGGCTTGGTCATCCCGGCCGCGACGTTTTGGCTCGACTCTGTCGCAGCGCAGATCTTTCTTGTACTAGGACTTCTGATGAGCATCTTTGTCATGCGTGCCAGTTAGGTCGTCATGTTAGACTTCCTTTTTCTGTTTCTTCTTTGCATGTGACTCAGGCTTTTGATCTCATTCACTGTGATCTATGGACTTCTCCAGTCATCAGTATTTCTGGTTATAAGTATTATTTGGTGATTGTTGATGATTTCTCGCATTACTCTTGGACTTTTCCGCTGCGCGCCAAGTCTGACACGTTCCCCACCCTTCTCCACTTCTTTGCCTGGGTGTCCACTCAGTTCGGCCTCACTGTCAAGGCCGTTCAGTGTGACGGCCGCGAGTTTGACAACCACACCTCCCGCGACTTCTTCCTCTCTCGTGGCGTTCACCTGCGCATGTCTTGTCCGTATACCTCCGCCCAGAACGGCAAAGCTGAGCGGATGATTCGCACCACGAATGATGTTGTGCGCACCCTTCTTTTCCAGGCCTCCCTTCCTGCTCGCTTCTGGGCCGAGGGACTCCACACTGCCACCTACCTCCTTAACCGCCTTCCCTCCAGTGCCATCACTGCTCCCACTCCCCACCACGCTCTTTTCGGCACCCCACCTCGGTACGATCACCTCCGTGTCTTCGGGTGCGCCTGCTACCCTAACACCTCCGCCACCGCTCCTCACAAGATGGCGCCCCGTTCGACTAGGTGTGTTTTCCTTGGCTACTCCCCTGACCACAAGGGGTATCGATGCTTTGACCTTACCTCTCGCCGGATGCTCATCTCCCGGCACGTTGTGTTTGACGAGTCCGATTTCCCCTACTCCACCTCCACTACCCCCTCCCTTGATCCTGAGCTCGAGGTTGTGTTTCCGACTGACCCGGTGGTCCAGCCACCTGTATCAGTGTACCCTCTACCTACAGGTCTTCGGAGCACACTGGCACCGCTCCCGGTGTCTCCAGCCGCGCCACGCGCGGCCCCGGCGCCCTCTCCCGCGCCTCGCGCGGCCCCGGCGCCCTCTCCCGTGCCACGCGTGGCCCCGGAGCCTCCTCCCGCGCCACGCTGTAAGGATCGTGTGACCGAGAGGGGGGGGTGAATCGGTCCACTCTAGAAGCTATTTCCAAACACTTACACCCAAGCAACTCCTAGCGAGTAGTTCTAGTAACAAGGTAAAGCACACTAAGGAGTATCCTTAACCTATTTAGCTAGTGCATATAGATAACACAATCACACCACACTAGCAACCTAGCACAAGATAGATAGATAGCGGAAGACTTAAGCTAGGCAAGGCAAGGTAACAAGATAACTAGAGACAAGGCAACCAAGATACTAGGCACACTAAGTAGAGTCCTTAGAGCTACTAGATAGGCTATAACAAGTAAGCACACGAGCAAGGCAAACAAGCAAACCTAGTGAAGCTAGTAGGTATCAAGGTAAACATACAAGCAGGATAAGAGCACAACTCAAGTACTACAAGCGATCATATGAAGTGCGATAAGTAAATGCGAGTAGTAAAGGAGAAGGGATAGAGAATGCTCATGATGTTTTCCCGTGGTCTCGGAAGGATGGCGCCTTCCCCTACTCCACGTTGGGTCACTCCCGCCGGAGTCTCGACCCCGTCCCTCCGCTCGAAGGCGATCCCTCCTAGAGCACACTTCACCCTCCGAGTGAAGTCGCGGGCACGTCCCGCCGGGCTCGATCCCGGGTACTCTTCCGGAGGTAAGGCTCCGCACTTGATGCGTGCCAAAGGGCGCTCCACTAGTGATGCTTCTTTCGCACGGGAAGCTCCAAGACCGTGTACAAACTTGTGTCGACTTCCACAATCTCCTTGGACAGCTCAACACCGACGCCTAACCGGTCTAGGCCTTGCCATAGACCAAGAGTAACAGCCCTAGATGACACTCTCAAGCCCACACTAGCCTAGAGATCAAAGGATGCAACTTGCTACTCTCTCAAGCACTAGGATCACTCCAAATCCCTCTCAAGTGCTTCACACTTCTTCCTCTTGGCTTCTTGGCAGCACCTCCCCTCTTTCCTGGGTCCAAGAGCAACTCAAAGGGGCGAGCAACCAGCTATATATAGCCCACCAACCTCAAACTAGCCGTTGCCCAAAAGTGTCCAGAAACCAAGTCACCGTAAGTATCACCATATGATACGGTGACTCTGACCACCGTATCATACGGTGACCTCCACGTCACCTGCCAGAGCATCTCCACCTCTGGACTTCCATCTTCAGGTATCACCGTATCATACGGTGACCCCCACCGTATCATACGGTGGCTTCATCTTCTTCAGCTTCCAGCAACTGCCAACTCTCTGGAAACCATACGGTGACCACCGTATCATACGGTGACTACACCACCGTATCATACGGTGACTCCAACTTCTCTGCCAGGTCAACACCTCATCTGGACTTCTTCTTCTTGCAGTCACCGTATCATACGGTGACTGGCACCGTACCATACGGTGGCTCCTTCTCTTTTCTGCCAGAAACTCTTCTTCTCTGGTCTTCATCTGCTGCAGTCACCGTATCATAC
This sequence comes from Eragrostis nindensis, assembly GCA_012490785.1. Classification (NCBI taxonomy): domain Eukaryota; kingdom Viridiplantae; phylum Streptophyta; class Magnoliopsida; order Poales; family Poaceae; genus Eragrostis; species Eragrostis nindensis. The sequence continues at coordinate 608,573 of JAAXCT010000174.1, forward strand.
GGTGACTGGCACCGTATCCTACGGTGGCTTCTCTTCTGCTGGAACTCGACCACCTCTTTGATCCTTGCTTCCAACATCTTCAAACTTGGTTCCTTCAAGCCTCTTCTGCCACCCTAGCCCCTGAGAGACTCACCATGCATCCAATGATCTCTATAACTAGTGTGTACTAAGAGAACCACCTCGAACCCTCTTGATAGTCCGGTTTTTCCTATGGACTCAAGCTAACATCTAACCAAGCAACACCCGCTTGGATCTAGCATGTCCTTAGCCTTGATCCATATCTTCTCCGCGACTCCATCAAGTCCGTTCTTGTGTAGATGAAGGCAACCAATCATCCTTGTTATTTAAGTTCATGGTGTGTTGGCGTTCACCACCAACGGACGGAGCTTTCTTCATATTTGACCTATAAGATCTCACAAAGAGTGTTAGTCACATTCATGGTTCTCATCCTATCACCAAAACATTCATACCTTGGGGTTTCCCTAGCTCCAATGGTCATGAAGCTTACAATCTCCCCCTTTTTGGTGATGGATGACAACCATGATAAAAATGATCGAGAAGATAAAGAAAGTAATGACAAAAGCCAAGATAAACGCGCAACTCGATCAAGACACTAAAACAACAAGTATATGATAGAGAGATAGTTACCTTGTTGATTAGGTCGAGGCAAATCATAGCTCAAAAGCAGTCACAAGTTAGAGCAAAAACTCATATCACAAGTGAAAGAAAGCACGTGGAGCTATGACAAGCAAAGGTTGCAAGGGGTTTACCTTCATACTTACTTTGTAGAATTCCGCTCCCCCTTGACAAGTGCACCAATCTCAAGATTGTGTGAAGATCGATCATCTTGATCACTTGATCTTCATTCGCGCACACTCCCCCTTGAGACGGCATTGCTTCTTCCTTATCACCTCAAGATTGTGTGAAGATCGATCGACTTGATCACTTGATCTTCATTCGTACAAACTCCCCCTTGAGGTGACATCTTCCAACTCATTGTAAGTCCGAACTCTTCTTCCCGGTACTCTTCTCCGCTCGAACTCTTCTCCCCCGACATTCTTGCTCGATCATTAAGCCCAACTCTTCTCCCCCTTTGGCATCTATCACTCAAAAAGAAATCTTCCAAGGGAGAAAAGGTTAGTGTAAATATATGTGACGAGTGGGAAAATGAGTTACTTGATTTGGCGTGAAGCTCCCCCTTGATCCGTGATTCTCCATCTCCCAACAATTTTCCTACACACATTCTCAAAAGAATATTGTCTTGATGTACATAGGGGTTAGTTGATGATGATGGAAATGTATGAACCCTTAGACTTTGAGCCGCGCAAGTGGATTTAACCTTGGAGCTCAAAAATCTTGGTTCAATGGGCATGAAGCTCATATAGCATTGCTATAAATTCATCATAGGAGGTCATATACTCATATTGTGAATAAGTAACTCCCCCTAGATGGGTGCTCGGCGCCGTGACACTTATGCAAGATGCATGATGCGAATGCAAGGAATGATAAGTGTACAATGCATGATGCTATAAGGGTAAAACAAGAGAAAGCTAAGAGCGAAGTTACCAACAACAAGTTTGAGCCCTCCTTGAGCTTGATCACAACGAGCCATTCTTCAAAGCCTCGGGAGCCAAGTGCCACCAATCCCAAGCTTAACCCATGCTCATTGCTATCTCAAGTAGGTTAGTCGTCGGTCCTACAAAACAAGAAGAACACACAAAAACAACAACACAAACAAAAACAGGCAAAGTATATATACATATATACATATGTAAGCTCAAGGATATCAAGTGAAGTCGGAGAGGTCGAGAACATTAAGTTCTCCCCGGAGCTTACAAAAGGTCTTCTTGTCAAGTGGCTTGGTGAAGATGTCCGCCAATTGTTCATGAGTCCGAACACCAATCAATTCAATATCCTTCTTGGTCACATGATCTCGAATGAAGTGATGCTTGACTTCAATGTGCTTGGCATGGCCGTGATCACCCTTGTTGAGAGCCATATTGATAGCACTTTCGCTATCACAATAGAGAGGTACTTGCCCATAAGATAATCCATAGTCCAATAGGGTTTGCTTCATGTATAGGAGTTGAGCACAACAAGCACCGGCCGCCAAATATTCCGCCTCCGCCGTAGAGATAGCCACACAATTTTGTTTCTTGGAACTCCATGAGATGAGTGATTGTCCAAGAAATTGGCATCCACCGGAGGTACTCTTTCTACTCACTTTGCATCCGGCGAAATCCGAGTCCGCATAGCCAACAAGTCCAAAGTCCGAGCCTTTTGGATACCATAGGCCCATTGTAGGAGTACTCTTGATGTACCTAAGAATTCTTTTCACGGCACTCATATGGGACTCCTTGGGGTTAGCTTGATAACGAGCACAAAGGCACACACTAAACAAGATATCCGGTCTAGATGCGGTAAGGTAAAGAAGTGAGCCAATCATAGAACGATAGAGTTTAGGATCCACCGGTATACCTTTTACATCCACATCAAGAGGGACACTTGTAGCCATAGGTGTGTCGTAGGACTTGGAATCTTCCATGCCGAATCTCTTAAGAAGATCCCGAGTGTACTTCTCTTGGTAGATGAACGTGCCCTCCTTCATTTGCTTGACTTGAAAACCGAGGAAGACATGGAGTTCACCTATCATGGACATCTCAAACTCTTTCTTCATAAGAGCACGGAACTCATCATTATAGATTTCGTTAGTAGAGCCATAGATGATATCATCAACATAGATTTGACAAACAAAGAGATCATCACCAATATGCTTAGTAAAGAGAGTGTTGTCGATACTACCGATCTTGTAGCCCTTGGTGATGAGATGATCTCGAAGTCGTTCATACCATGCTCTTGGTGCTTGTTTGAGTCCGTAGAGAGCCTTCTTGAGCTTGTACACATGGTCCGGATGCTCGGGTTTCTCGAAGCTGGGAGGTTGCTCTACATAAACTTCTTCATTGATTAGTCCATTGAGAAATGCACTTTTCACATCCATTTGGTGAAGTTTAAAATCAAAATGAGAAGCATAAGCAAGAAGTGTTCTTATAGCCTCAAGACGAGCGACGGGGGCGAAAGTCTCGTCAAAATCGACGCCTTCAACTTGAGAGTAGCCCTTCGCCACGAGTCTTGCCTTGTTCCTCACGATTGCTCCCTTCTCATCTTGCTTGTTCTTGAAGACCCACTTAGCGCCAATGACATTGGATCGCTTGGGCCGCTTCACCAACTTCCAAACATCATTCCTCTTGAAGTTGTTGAGCTCCTCTTGCATGGATAGCACCCACTTGTGGTCTTTCAAGGCTTCCTCGATCGTCTTCGGCTCTAGGGTAGAGACAAAAGAGAAATTCTCAACAATGTTAGCTTCATCAACATAATTAGGTTTATATTGACTTCTCCTAGTCTTTATCCCTTGAGAAGGACTCCCAATGATGAGATCACGTGAATGATCCCGAGCAATGGGTTTGTGCTTCCTTGAAGGTTCTTGTCGAGGAGGAGGAGGAGCCGGCGAAGTATCTTGCGCATCTCTTGCGGCTTGCTCCCTAGAGATGTGAGTGTCTTGTTGTCGAAGAGGTGAACCCGAGCCATCATCTTGAGTTGAAGTAGATTGTGCTTGTTCTTGATTGCTCGGTGAAGCTTGGCTTGTAGTTGCATGAGGTAGACTTGATGGCGCTTGTTGCGGTTCATTTGGAGTAGCTCGACTTGAAGATGCTTGTTGCGGTTCGCTTGATAGACCTTGACTCGAAGATGCTTGTTGCGGATCACTTGAAGGTGCTTGATGTTGTTCACTTGAGGGAGAGCTTGGATTCTCTTGAGATGTGCTCGTAGAAGGTCCACTTGATGAAGTTGTTGGAGGAGGTGTCGGAGGTTCATCTTCACGAGGAATAACTTCACCAATAGGCATGTTCTCCAAAGCTTCCTCCACGGGTTCATCACCTACAATATGAGAAGAAGGAGGGTCTTCTTGAGACCCGTGAGACTCATCAAATTGCACATCATGGGTTTTTTTCAACAAAGCCGGTAGAGGTGTTGTAAACTCGATAAGCTTTGGCCGAGCCCGAGTAACCGACAAGAATGCCCACGTCGGTCCTCTTCTCGAACTTGCCAAGTCTTTCCCTCTTCTTGTAGATGTAGCACTTGCAACCAAACACTCGGAAGTAGGCAACATTCGGTCTTCTCCCAACAATCACTTCATATGGAGTCTTGTTTAGCAACTTGTGAGGATAGATCCGGTTGGAGGTGTAGCATGCCGTGTTGATAGCTTCCGCCCAAAACTTCTCCGGGGTGTTGTACTCATCAAGCATAGCACGAGCAAGAGTGATAAGTGTCTTGTTCTTCCTCTCAACAACACCATTTTGTTGAGGAGTGTATGTAGCCGAGAACTCATGCTTTATGCCAACCTCATCACAATAGTCTTCAATGATGGAGTTTTTGAACTCCGTCCCATTGTCACTCCGAATCTTCTTGATATGATGCCCATACTCAACTTGCACTCTTCTAGCAAACTTCTTGAATATCCCAATTGCTTGTGCCTTGTTCTCAAGAAAGAATACCTAAGTATATCTTGAGTAGTCGTCCACTACCACTAAGCAATAGAGATTCCCACCAATGCTCACATAAGTTGTAGGCCCGAAGAGATCAATGTGTAAGAGCTCAAGAGGTCTTGATGTTGACAAGAAATTCTTGGATGGATGAGGTGAAGCCACTTGCTTTCCGACTTGGCATGCACTACATAGCTTGTCCTTCTCAAAGGTGACATCCTTGACTCCTCTCACTAGCTTGTTCTTCATTACATGCTTGAGTTGACCCATACCAATGTGAGCAAGCCTTCGATGCCATAGCCAACCTAGAGCGGACTTAGTGAAGAGACAAGTACTAGGGGCAACAATGTTAGTCTCAAAATCAACAACATATAGATTATTATGACGAAAACCCTTGATAGTGAGACCCATAGCATCATTATGAAGAACCACCCCATTAGCATCAAAGTTACAAGAAAAGCCAAGATCACATATTTGAGCAACGGATAGAAGATTGAAGTTTAGGGACTCAACAAGCAATACATTAGAGATAGAGAGGTCATTCGAGATAGCCACCTTACCAAGACCTCTCACCTTGTGCTTGGAGTTGTCCCCAAATGTGACCTTGTCATGATCTTCATTTTCTTCCAAGTTGGTGAAGATGGATGAAGTACCGGTCATGTGTTGAGTGCACCCACTATCCAACACCCAATGTTTGCCACCAATATTGTAGTTCACCTTGGAAGTAGCCATCAAGCAAAGAGGAGTGTTAGTATCATGAGAATCAATTGACATATCATTTACCTCTTGCTTGCTCTTGATGTAGGCCATAGGAACTCCATTGAGAAAGTCCAAGTCCAATGCATCCAAGGCGTCAATCATTGCCTTGGTGACTCCATTGTGTCTCCACATGGTCCGATCAACACCCATGTGTACGACATGAGTTCTAAGAGGAAGACCTTGAAACCTTCCCACATCTCCACTAGCATTGAAGTACTCAAGAATGTTGTAGATTTGATTCTCATAGGATAGTGCCATCAAGATCATGTCCTTGAGAGTCATACCACTAATATCATCATTTAGATCATTTAGAATGTGGACCTTCCTATTGTATGGTAGCATAGAGATCACCGTGTGAATAGCATGCTCATCACTAATCTTGTCTTCTTCTTCAAAAGAGTTCACTCTAGCCACCAACACAAGAAGTCTCTTCCAACAATCAAGCCAAGACTCCCCATCTTTCCTATAGAACACATCATACATGTCGAAGAGGTGATAGTGAGGCCGATCGGCAAGATCCGGCTCATACAAGTTGTAGTATTCTTCAAAGAGGGATGGCAAGACTTCTTTCTTCATGTGATATTCCTTGATAGGCTCCGGCTCATCATCACTAGCACTTGAATAGTCATCATCACAATAGAAGACGGGAACTCTATCATCTTCTTCTTCTTCCTCATCATCACTTGGGGTCTTGAATGTGTTAGAGAGCAAAGAACGAGCCCTTCTTCTTGTGACAATCTCGATGACTTGCTCATTGAATATGACTCAAGCTCAAACTCTCAAACTCAATGTGATCACCATACTTGTCCTTTGGAAGAGCATCAAGAAACCTTCTAAGACCTTGACCCTTAGTGACTATCCAAAGCTTGTTCTCATTTATCCTCTTGATGAGTGAATCCATCCGAAGAGCAAACTCAACAAGATCTTCATTCGGCTTCATTGAGATGTGGTCCAACTCATCACATAGCTTCATATATCCATCCTCTTGATCCCGAGAAGAAGAGCCTTCACCAACACGAGATGATGATTGAGCTTGAGGTAGAGGTTGAGCTTCAATGCGTTGATCTTCACTTGCATGAGAGATATCCTTGCCCTTCTTGATATCCTCCTCAAGAGAGGAGAGAATAGCAACCACCTCATCGTAGGGCATGTTCACAAACTCATCCACTCGAGCAAAAGCAAGAATACCAAACCGCGAGAGTGGTAGAGATCGGATAAGCTTCTTCACAACATGCTTGTGCATAATAGATGGATAGCCTCGTGACATGAGTTTCCTAGCAAGAACATACAAGCGAGATGCGAAGTTAGTGATATCCTCATTATCATTCAAAACAAGCTCATCATACTCATCACGCACACCATAGTAAGAAATGTCATTAAGCACACAATCATAAGGCTCAATCAAGGTAGAGGCGATGGAAGTGTTAGAAACGTCATCATGAGTGGACTCCATTTTCCCACACGCAATCCCGGTCACGACTCAAGGCGGTAAAGCCCTAATAATGAGCACTTGGCTCTGATACCACTTGTAAGGATCGTGTGACCGAGAGGGGGGGTGAATCGGTCCACTCTAGAAGCTATTTCCAAACACTTACACCCAAGCAACTCCTAGCGAGTAGTTCTAGTAACAAGGTAAAGCACACTAAGGAGTATCCTTAACCTATTTAGCTAGTGCATATAGATAACACAATCACACCACACTAGCAACCTAGCACAAGATAGATAGATAGCGGAAGACTTAAGCTAGGCAAGGCAAGGTAACAAGATAACTAGAGACAAGGCAACCAAGATACTAGACACACTAAGTAAAGTCCTTAGAGCTACTAGATAGGCTATAACAAGTAAGCACACGAGCAAGGCAAACAAGCAAACCTAGTGAAGCTAGTAGGTATCAAGGTAAACATACAAGCAGGATAAGAGCACAACTCAAGTACTACAAGCGATCATATGAAGTGCGATAAGTAAATGCGAGTAGTAAAGGAGAAGGGATAGAGAATGCTCATGATGTTTTCCCGTGGTCTCGGAAGGATGGCGCCTTCCCCTACTCCACGTTGGGTCACTCCCGCCGGAGTCTCGACCCCGTCCCTCCGCTCGAAGGCGATCCCTCCTAGAGCACACTTCACCCTCCGAGTGAAGTCGCGGGCACGTCCCGCCGGGCTCGATCCCGGGTACTCTTCCGGAGGTAAGGCTCCGCACTTGATGCGTGCCAAAGGGCGCTCCACTAGTGATGCTTCTTTCGCACGGGAAGCTCCAAGACCGTGTACAAACTTGTGTCGACTTCCACAATCTCCTTGGACAGCTCAACACCGACGCCTAACCGGTCTAGGCCTTGCCATAGACCAAGAGTAACAGCCCTAGATGACACTCTCAAGCCCACACTAGCCTAGAGATCAAAGGATGCAACTTGCTACTCTCTCAAGCACTAGGATCACTCCAAATCCCTCTCAAGTGCTTCACACTTCTTCCTCTTGGCTTCTTGGCAGCACCTCCCCTCTTTCCTGGGTCCAAGAGCAACTCAAAGGGGCGAGCAACCAGCTATATATAGCCCACCAACCTCAAACTAGCCGTTGCCCAAAAGTGTCCAGAAACCAAGTCACCGTAAGTATCACCGTATGATACGGTGACTCTGACCACCGTATCATACGGTGACCTCCACGTCACCTGCCAGAGCATCTCCACCTCTGGACTTCCATCTTCAGGTATCACCGTATCATACGGTGACCCCCACCGTATCATACGGTGGCTTCATCTTCTTCAGCTTCCAGCAACTGCCAACTCTCTGGAAACCATACGGTGACCACCGTATCATACGGTGACTACACCACCGTATCATACGGTGACTCCAACTTCTCTGCCAGGTCAACACCTCATCTGGACTTCTTCTTCTTGCAGTCACCGTATCATACGGTGACTGGCACCGTACCATACGGTGGCTCCTTCTCTTTTCTGCCAGAAACTCTTCTTCTCTGGTCTTCATCTGCTGCAGTCACCGTATCATACGGTGACTGGCACCGTATCCTACGGTGGCTTCTCTTCTGCTGGAACTCGACCACCTCTTTGATCCTTGCTTCCAACATCTTCAAACTTGGTTCCTTCAAGCCTCTTCTGCCACCCTAGCCCCTGAGAGACTCACCATGCATCCAATTATCTCTATAACTAGTGTGTACTAAGAGAACCACCTCGAACCCTCTTGATAGTCCGGTTTTTCCTATGGACTCAAGCTAACATCTAACCAAGCAACACCCGCTTGGATCTAGCATGTCCTTAGCCTTGATCCATATCTTCTCCGCGACTCCATCAAGTCCGTTCTTGTGTAGATGAAGGCAACCAATCATCCTTGTTATTTAAGTTCATGGTGTGTTGGCGTTCACCACCAACGGACGGAGCTTTCTTCATATTTGACCTATAAGATCTCACAAAGAGTGTTAGTCACATTCATGGTTCTCATCCTATCACCAAAACATTCATACCTTGGGGTTTCCCTAGCTCCAATGGTCATGAAGCTTACACACGCGCGGCCCCGGAGTCGTCTCCCGCGCCACGCGCGGTCCTGGAGCCTCCTCCCGCGCCACGCGCGGCCCCTGCGCGCTACGCCCAGCCGGTGCTGGTCTACCGGCGCCGTGCGGTGCCGGCCCCGGACCCGGCGGCCCCGGCGCCTCCACCTCCACCGCCGCTGGAGGTGCCCGCGCCCCAGGTACCTCGGGCTCGCTCTCGGCTCGACCCGGAGGTGTACCACCCGCCGGTCATCCATCGGGATCCTGGCCACACCCATCCCATGGTGACACGGCGGGCGGCGCGACCGTCTCTGACCCTCTCCGCTGCAGCGGTCGAGCCGGGGGTCTCTCCGCTACCCTCCTCTGTCCGTGAGGCCCTGGCGGATCCTCACTGACGTCGGGCGATGGAGGAGGAGTACGCGGCCCTACTCGCCAACCAAACGTGGGACCTCGTACCGCGTCCGTCTGGTGGCAATGTGGTCACGGGTAAGTGGATCTGGACGCATAAGCGTCATGCTGACGGTTCCCTGGACAGGTACAAGGCTCGCTGGGTTCTTCGGGGATTCACCCAACGGCCTGGTGTGGACTATGATGAGACCTTCAGTCCGGTGGTAAAGCCGACCACAGTTCGCACAGTGCTCTCCATCGCTCTCTCTCAGTCTTGGCCTGTGCATCAGCTGGATGTGAAGAATGCGTTCCTGCACGGCACCTTGTCTGAGACAGTCTACTGCAGCCAGCCAGCAGGGTTTGTGGATTCCAGTCGTCCTGACCTGGTGTGCCGCCTCAACAAGTCCCTCTATGGTCTGAAGTAGGCTCCTCGCGCTTGGTACTCCAGGTTTGCCACGTTCTTGGTCTCTCGGGGATTCACTGAGTGCAAGTCGGATACCTCACTGTTTGTCTACCGTCGTGGCTCTGAGACTGCATATCTGCTGCTGTATGTCGACGACATCATTCTTACTGCGTCCAGTCAGACCTTGCTCCAGAACATCATTCAGTGCTTACAGCAGGAGTTTGCTATGAAGGATCTGGGTGTGCTCCATCACTTCTTGGGTGTCACTGTCGAGCCTCGTCCTTCCGGCCTCTTTCTTCACCAGCGGCAGTATGCTCTTGATATTCTGGACCGGGCAGGGATGACTGACTGCAAGCCGTGTTCCACTCCTGTCGACACTCAGGGCAAGCTATCTGCCGACGTGGGGGCTCCTGTTGCTGACCCGACTGCCTACCGGAGTCTTGCTGGTGTCTTGCAGTATCTCACTTTCACCAAGCCGGACATCACGTATGCCATCCAGCAGGTCTGTCTTCATATGCATGATCCCCGGGAGTCACACCTCGCCGCTCTGAAGCGGCTCCTGCGCTACATCCGTGGCGCGGTTGACTACGGACTGGCTCTTCACAGGTCTCCCTCCACTGAGCTCGTCGTCTACACTGACGTCGACTGGGCTGGCTGTCCGGACACTCGCCGCTCCACCTCAGGCTACGCGGTCTTCCTCGGCGGCAACCTTGTCTCCTGGTCGTCCAAGCGGCAGCCGGTTGTCTCCCGCTCCAGTGCTGAGGCGGAGTACCGGGCTGTAGCTAACGGCGTGGCTGAGGCGTCCTGGCTTCGGCAGCTCTTGGCGGAGCTCCACAGCCCGCTCCTCAAGAGCACCCTCGTGTACTGCGACAACGTCAGCGCCGTGTACCTCTCCTCCAACCTGGTTCAGCATCAGCGGACGAAGCATGTGGAGATCGATCTGCACTTTGTTCCGGACCGGGTTGCGGTGGGCCAGGTTCGGGTTCTCCATGTCCCGACCACCTCCCAGTTTGCAGACATCTTCACCAAGGGTCTCCCCTCCTCGACTTTCTCGGAGTTTCGGTCCAGTCTCAACATCGTCGGTGTCTAGTTGTGACTGCGGGGGGGTGTGTACACTTGTATGTATTTCTTTCTTGTCCAGTCTTGAACTCCGTTGCGTCGGTAAGTTCAGACTGCGGGGGGGTGTTAGTGTATGTATATTTGGCCCATATTAGAGGCCCACCTAGAGGCCCATGTATAGGAGTATATTACCCACCCTTCTAGGGTTTGGAGGAATCAATCACTCATTCTGTCCAATAGTTTGTTCTGTTTTCCTGAAAGCCACAGAGTGGATGATATTGTGCATTTGTGCCTTACACTTGGTTAGATACCTCCATCTCGAGCGTCTGATTTGTATCGTGGGGGTCGTGCGCTTTTTGCTTTTGCTTCTTTTTTTCCCCGAGAACGGTTTAGCTTTTGCTTCCGCAAGCAGAGAGAGAACAATTTGTCTGATGCGCTCAATGGTGAAGCTAGAAGGAAGATGAAGAGGGTCCGATACTCAAAATATAGTTCTAAACCGGCTCGCACGTCGGGCAGTCTCATCTCACAGAAATAACTCTTACGCTTTATCACCACATTTTTTGTTTGGATTTTTAAGTTAGTCATGCTCTACCAAGACTTTCTATATGGAACTAAACTCACATGCTCAGCATGCTTGGCCGAATCTCTTTTAGGCTGAGCTTTCACAACCACCTAAGCATATATTAGTGCTATCATTAAAGAGAAAAATAATAATGTTTTTAGAGGAGCATAATCTCATCTTATACACGTAGCTCTACCAATGGATGTGTTCAACCTTTGGTGACATGTACATGCAGATTCACTTCTTAACTCTACCATACCCCTTACGACTTAGTCTCTTTTGTTTTAGCTTGTGATTTTGCAGTCTATATTTTGAATTGTAGAATTTGGTAGACAAAATCTAAGGAGTGTTTGTTTGTCTGGATTACACAATTCAATTTTCAGTCACTTACAACGGGCCACAACAGCAAATGGTTAGATATTTGAGTCACAATCCAGCAAAAGCCAGTCCTGAACAAATTATAATTCGCCTTATGCTTTTAGAGTCCAGAATGCATAATCACAAACTGAAACAAAAGAGGCATGAATACTATTTTTCCTTGTTACAAAGGCCAACTTTCAATTACGGAATTTCTTTAAGGAAACCTCATGTTTTGAGAAGCCGAATGCCTACTCCTTTCTCCCTCTACTCTCGCTTTCTTTCCTCTAAAGATTTTTGTTCGTCCTTTGCTTCATCCAAAAATTAATGCGTGTTCGATTTTGTAGAATCCATTTCTATTTATTATTCATAGATGCGGCCTCAAGGCTGTTTGACTAGGTGGATTCAGTGAAAGCGCCCATCAATGTTCATGGTCCTACTTCAGCCGTCTCACCATAGGTGACACTTCAAGATCCAAAAATTGTACCTTTATCTCACTTTCTAATACCTTTATCTCTCTCCTCTTCCACTCATTCTCGTTTCATGAGCAATTTTTATCTTTTCAATCATCATTCATGTGCCCAATTCTAAAATATTAGTGATTGTTTTTAAATTATCTTTTATTATACATATTATTTTCTAATTCTTGCATTTTAAGAAGTCCCAAATCAATTTCAAACAACACATAGTCCTTTCTTATAATTTGTCAGAAAGAAAACAATTGCTATATGGTCATCCGATACGATATGCATGATCACCTCCTTTGTGCCATGCGTTGTCCGCAAATTCCCAACAAAATTTGTCTGGCTGTGCACACGCCAACATCGATGAACTATTCTGGAACCTTAAAATACATGCACACACGGTTGCTTCTCATGGTGCAGCAGGCAGGAGCCGATCCAAGACCAAGAAAGGGCATGTCCATGTGCACCTCAACTTCTCAGATTCTCGTATGATCCAACAGACACGGATCCAAAGCGAACTTGGCCGTAAAAGCGGCAGGCACGCGCGCAGTATCTGAACATAACCCGTTCACGCGCAGCATGCGGGGAGCAAGTCAGGGCCATGCCTGCGTGCCGGCTGTACGCTCTGTTCCTTTTCCCCTGCGGACACGGATGACGAATGCGGATTTGTTCTTTTCTCTTATCGGAAATTCCGTATGTATAAGCATGCTCTTATTTTTCGCCGCCAATGCATGATACTGCATTGTGATATCCTGTACTAACTCATTAAGTTTTGACATACTTTGTGAGCAATTATGCATTCAGTACATTTTCTTAGCAAAGTTGTATCTTGTGCATCTTAGCCTAGGTTTAATGTCTTGCAGGCTGTATCCTGTACTAACTTTGCTCTCTTCTCAGATTAAAAAAATCCTAATTTAATAAACATAATATTTGATAAATATGTATGATGTTACTCTATTATAGTAGGATAGTCTTGCGAGAGGCCGCCACCCCTATGACAAACCAGAGGAGTGGCGGGATGGAAATTTTGTTTAGTACTGTGCTGAACTTTCTTCGGGATATAGGATAATAATCCATATATATCCAAACTACTTGAAGCATTTTTCTTGTGCTTTTTCCCTACAAGCATTATAGCTATTCAACATGACCGTTTCATTCATACAATTTGGTTCCTTGCCCTCTAAGGAAGAAAATAAATAAACAAATCTACATATGATCTACACCACAGCTATATATTTGGTTCCATGTTGCGCACAGTTGCATCTGACCCGGCGTCGTCACCGGCACACCAATGCCTGATACACCGTCGACGACGACGAGCCTACGTACGTACGTGAGCTTCTGTTCGTTGTCTTTTGGAGTGTACTAGCTTGCAGTTCGTCCCATGCATGAAATTGCTGCAAGAAAGGAACAATTTTCGTATATACTCTACACACTTCATCTGAAGGTTCATATACTATAGAAAAAGTTTCATATAATAGTAAGATTTGATTCTTTTGATTAATTTTGATAATATGACTATGCTACACTACACCCTACTTTCACGTACTAAAACAAGAGATGAATTCCATTTGGAGGGGGGGGGGGAGGAGAGGGGAGGGGACAACCATTGTATTACCACTTGAGAGCGTGCAGCCATCTTTTAGAGAGAATAAATGAGAAATGGGTCTCATGTTTCATTCTCTCATTTTGTTTAAAAACTAGCTCTTGAATAAGAGTTAGCAGCTTTCTCTCTCTTCTTTTTCTTTAATAAATAATTCTAAAAGGTAGCTAAAAGTTAGCTATTAAAGACGCTCTGAGTACACACAAATCTTGCTCATTCCCGATGCACCTGTCCCATTGTCTGTATAAGCTTTTAAACCATTTTTTTCTATAGTATGCTATGCATGTCCAGGAGTATCTGTCGCATAACTCGAACAGTCCATCCATTCGTAACAAACAAGTAAACAAACGTCACATCCTTCACGCGGAACTCCCAAACGCGTACGCCCCCTGTACACTGGCTAGAAAGGCCAAAGAAATTCTCGCTAAAAACAGTTTCTTGTCGTTTATCCTTTTTTCATTTTTCCATTTCTTTTTATTTTCCCGAGACCTCATCACATATTGAGTCGAACATGGAAATGATTTTGGGTATTCCAGAACTTGGTAGTAACTAGTAAGAGTTTAACAGATATATAGTACTAGTAATCAAAAAATCTATGGTGATCTTTCAAAATCTGAAGAAATTCTTCGGTGATCTTGAAAAGTTTGAAAATCGATGGTTTTTTCATAATTAGAGTCTAAAATTATGATCAAAACGCTATTGTCTCAATAAAGTAGTACCTCTATTTTCATTTGTGTGATGTTTAGGACGGGAGGTTTGCACTAAAACTAGTGTAAACCTTTTGTCCAAAACGTGAGGGATACTGCTCACTGGATTGGCTGTAGCATCCACCGTAGAGAATACTATATTTCTTAATAGACATGAGAAAGCAAAGTGAACGAGTTTGGTCCTTTCGTCAGTCTCTACTTTTGGAATCTTTCAGCTGCACCTAGAGCTAGCTTAATAAGGTGTGCAGCATGCATGAACGGTTTGACAATTTTCAACACTTTCTTGAAAGGATATAGCTCCTCTCAATACACATGGGTCGTGTGGTATAATACTTATCTGAATTAGTTGCAATATACTTCCCGTAAGTGGTATAATACTTACCCCAAAAATAACTTTTGCAAAATAATAAAATATTGCAAGCATGCATGAAAGAAAATTCTGAAATAGTACAAACTGATTTGCAGAAGATATCAATTTTCGCTAATGTGACGATTACAATTTGTAAGTGGTGCTACAAAATGAAACTAAAGGTTTTTTTAGGATCAACAAAAACGAGAGTTGCGTCAGAGGTGAGGCCGCTGTGCAAGGTGCTGTGCAAGGTGAGCTGGCCGGAATTGTATTTGATGAGGGTATGTTATTTGTCATAGCACTCCTCCTTATTTCGCGCGAGGCATAATATAACGACATTTGAATTTGAATTGAAACGGAGTAAAAGACATTTGACTGGTTTTTGCACAAATAAATTGTGCGCTCTGCCGTTTGACCGTGCTCTTTTTCAAAACTCGCTCCAACTTAATGACAGATCGAGGCCCGGTTGGAAACACGAAGCGAGGCGTAACTTCATTCTGCTGAGTGGTCGTCGAAGCGGATGGTTGAGTTTGACATATGCATCCTCCGCATGCATGCGATCGACGCGCAGAGTCAGCATCGCAGCAAGAAAAAAAATGCTCCATCTGTTCTACACGCATGCTCTCCAATTTGACTCCAACGGTTTACTGCACGCGCATGGCCTCACTCACTGGCCCCAGATTTTACTCTCTCCCCACTAAGGCAAAACACCAAGCCAGTGAATGGATTCGCCGCCTGCTGCTGGCTGTACAGCACTCTCTTTATATTTGACCACCGCCCCTCTCCACCAAGCACATCCACCTCGGCCACCTCCATCCCTCTCTCCTAGCGCTCTCGCCCCAAAGCCCTCTCCCCCTCTCTCTTCCCCATCTCTCTCTTTCTCTCCCCTCCCCTCTTATACCGGCGCCACTGCCCTTCCCCATGGAACCCAACAGCAACAACAACCAGCTCCTCCCGGCCGCCGCCACGGCTGCTGGCAGCGACGGAAGGAGCAACAGCGGCGGCGGCAAGAGCAGCAGCAAGGGCAAGGGCTCTAGCAAGGGCGGGCCGGAGAACGGCAAGTTCCGGTACCGCGGCGTGCGGCAGCGGAGCTGGGGCAAGTGGGTGGCGGAAATCCGGGAGCCCCGCAAGCGCTCCCGCAAGTGGCTCGGCACCTTCGCCACCGCCGAGGACGCCGCCCGCGCCTACGACCGCGCCGCGCTCCTCCTCTACGGCCCGCGCGCCCACCTCAACCTCACCGCGCCGCCGCCGCTGCCGCTCCCCGCCGCCGTGCGTTCGCACCCGCACTCCTCCTCCGCGTCCGCGCCGACCGCGCTCCGCCCGATCCTGCCACGGCCGGCGCACTCGCCGGGGGCCGCCGGCTTCCACAACCACCACGGCCAGCTCCAGTTCCACCTCCCGCCGCCGCCGGCGCTGTACTACGCCAGCACGGCCACCGCGTCCACGGTGACCACCGCGGTGCAGGCGCGGGCGACGCCGCAGGAGGCGGCCGTCGCCGTCGCGCACGCGGCGTGCTCATCGGCCGCTCCTTCGTCGGCAATGGACCAGGAGCAGGCTCTGACGCCGCCGGACGAGGCGGCCGCCGCGGCAGGGTGGGGTTACAGCGGCGGCGAGGAGGACTACGAGGCTGCGCTGCTCTGGGAGGAGCCCGAGCCCTTCTTTTTTGATCTCTTCCTCAAGTGACCATCACAGCTTCTCGATCGCCAGCAACTGAACTCAACCTTCTTCAGAGAGAGAGGGCGGCCATGGCGGCTTGCGTTCTCATGCATGCATGCGCTTGGGAGCAAGAGTAAGCCAGCAAGGTAGATAGAGGCTTGCCAGGTTTCCGATTCCTTTGTACTTAAATCTATCTTTAGAAAAAAAAAATCACTTGTTTGCTCGGGGTTGGCTTGGGGTATAGGAATGTACTGGGGGAGGGATTTAGGTTTACTATTGATTCCAGATTCATTTTGAATTGCATGCTTGTCACTTTGCATGGACGATCACGCATGCAATGGATCGATGCACATTAGTATTAATCAAATGAGGCATATTTGTGTTTTAAACCATATGCAAAACTTTTCTTTTGCTTAATTTCATCCTTGTAGTATTTAATGTCTGTTGACACCGGATTTTGGAAGTCCTTTGACCCGTGGCGAGAAGATAAGGCAAGGGAAGATTGTGTCTAGAGAAGACGCCGCGTTGACCGGAACACAATCGGAAGATTTTGATTGTTACGATCAGAGAATTAGTTAAGATAGGAATAAAATATTTTCTTGTAACGAAAGTTAGGGGAAGTCGTGTTTGTTTCAAAGTCGGTTGCCTCGGGTGTATAAATATAAACCCAGGTGCTTGTAATCAGAATAATACACAATTCAATACAACTCTCGGCGCATCGCCAACCTGTTTTTCTCGACGGGTTTCTTGTTCGAGCGGGCTGCATCGGCACGATCTCCGCTAGGGCAGGGAATTCGTCACCCCACGGTAATTATCTCGACTATCTAGTAACCTTCTCGTCTCGTGCTTTGATCGAATTATCTCACTGCATTGAGTTGATCGAATCTGCTAGTGGTGTTGGTTTAATTATTAGTTATCCGGTATATGAGATCTATCTAGAACTGTTAGCAAGATCGGCGTCGTTATTGCTGTCTCGGTTAGGTCCGATCCTACGCGACGTTTGTCTGATGAACCTAGTACAGATAGATTAAATATATTCGAGTCATCTTAGATCGATTTATCAGTTGGTCTTCCACCTAATTATTTCTGATAGAACCTTATTGCTGTCTCGGTTAAGTCCGATCCTACCGGTTTTATTGGGATAGTTCTGTGACGTGTCTGGCCGATAGATTGATCTAAGGTTCGATCGGGACGTTTAGCCGATTAGTTACCATAATCACTTTGGATTTGTTTATTGGTTGATCTTCCACCTAATTGCTTTAGCAAAACCTTATTGCTGTCTCGGTTAGGTCCGATCCTACAGGTTTTTGCTGGAGTAATTCCGTGACGTGGTTAGCCGATAGGCCGATTTGGAGTTGATCGGAGTGTTTAGCCGATTAGTTATCACATAGATCTTTCCTTTCTGAAACCCTTATATTCCTTATTGCACTGTTCGGCTGGTTACGAAGTATTTATTTAACTATCTAAATCTAGCCGATAGTTTACTGTGGTTGGTTAGATCTGTTCCTTTACTGTTCAACAGCCGATAAGGTATAGCCGATAGTGACAGCCGATTGTTCCGTTTATCTTTATTCATATTCGTCGACTGTCCCCGCGACATTCAGTTGTCGGCTATGCATCGGCCTGTTTCTCGGGCCGGTGACCAGGTGAATTTGACCTTTTTATCCTTTGTTAGTTTTCAGGAAAAACTGACTGGCACGCTTCGGGATTCTCACGGCGTACGAGATTCGGTCCTGCACTGGAGTTAAGCAGATCTCCCAGGCCGTTTGTGTGTGATTTTCGGATCAACACACTTTTTGGCACGCCCAGTGGGACACGTTCATTGAAATCATGTCGCAAGACGGGACACCAATCGACAGGACCAAGATTGGGTCGCACAATGTCATTCAGGTGACAGAAGATCAGCTGAGTGATGAACAAAAGCAACTTCTCATGAAAAACATGGAGGATTACAAAGAGCTGTGCCTGCAATCATTCAAGAAAACAAGAGCAGGCGTGGTTCAATCCAATCCTTTTCCCATGCCGGTTGTCGTGGACACTTCCAAGAAACCGGCGGGGTCGTCAGATGAGAAGGCAGCAGCTGAAGAGATTCAGAAGGTGGTCAATATTGCTGTTGAGAAAGCATTGGCAGAAAAGTCTACCCCCTTGGTGAACTCCATCAAGAATATGTTTGAAGATGCACTCAAGGTTGCTAAAGAAGCCAGACCAACAGAAGAAGTACCAGTACAACCACCACCGCCGACGTCAGCTGCCGGGTCGTCGCAGGTCCCATCTGGAAATCTGAGTGATATGATTTATACTGCCATGCATCAAGCGTTGATTAATCAGTCTCCGGTGCTGGTTAATACCCTGAAGGATCTCATCATCAAGACAGCTGATGGTACGATATACAATGAGGTAGGAGGTGGGCCGGTGTACTCTACTCCTCAGAGGAGTTATCGGCTGCCTCTTGGTACCCCTACAAGAGATGTAGGAGGTCGTACTTTTCAGATTTCAGAACAATATGTGCCAACTGGTTCTGGAGGTAATCAAGCATGGCCAGATCAGCAAGGTCCATCGTCGGCAGCAAGGAGCTCGGGGGCAGATGACTGGGCCGTTAAGATTGCTGACATAATGAGAGATCAGTTTGGCTTAAAGGCGAAGGATCAGACTTCTGTGTACCGCCGCCCATATCCAGAGTGGTACGACAGGACTCCTTTCCCTCCACGGTACAAGGTGCCAGATTTCTCCAAGTTTTCTGGACAGGATAACACATCGACCATGGAACACATCGGCCGTTTCCTCGCGCAGTGTGGTGAGGCTTCGGCTGATGACATATGGAAGATCAGATTGTTCCCTCTGTCGCTGTCAGGCCCAGCTTTTACATGGTTTGCATCATTGCCGGCTGATTCCATCAAGGAGTGGCGTGATCTGGAGCAGAAGTTCCACAAGTACTTTTATGGCGGCACTACTGAGATGAAGCTCACAGATCTGACTGCTGTTCGTCAGAAGACCGGAGAGTCGGTGCTGGATTATATCCAGAGGTTCCGGGATGTTCGCAGCAGGTGCTACAGTTTGGCTTTGACAGACCAGCAGTTAGCCGAGTTAGCCTTTCAAGGGCTCATCGGCCCCATTCGGGAGAGGTTTGCGTCTCAGGAGTTTGAGAGTATTTCCCAGCTGGCTCAGAAGATCTCAGCTCACGAGAGCCGATTCCAGAGTGCTACGAAGGGCAGGTATGCTGCATATGCTGATTATGCACTTGAGTCTGATTCTGATGAAGATGGAGAAGAAGTGGGACTGGCTGAATGGACCAGAGGCAAGAAACCAGTAGCGTGTCCATTCATCAAGCAAGCTGCGGCCCAAGAAAGGTATGATTTTGATGTGAACAAGCTGGACAAGATCTTTGATTGGTTGTTACAGGAGAAGCAGATTCAATTGCCGCCGAATCATGTTTTGCCTTCACCTGAAGAACTGAAGAAGAGGAGATGGTGCAAGTGGCATAATGCTCCATCACATACTACAAATGAGTGCAGAGTTTTCAGGCAGAGTGTTCAGGCTGCAATTGAACAGGGTCGTATCAAGTTTGATGAACAAAAGAAGTCCATGAAGATTGATGGGAATCCTTTTCCTGTGAATATGGTGGAATTTGGTAGCTCATCCATGATCAACAAATACCAGAGAAAGAGGGAGAGGGATGATTATGAAGAGCACAGATCTCGTGATGATTCGCATTGGGATTGTCCCTTCTTCAGGTACTGTTGGGAAGAAGGCATGAAGTTGCCACCGATCGAAGGATGCCCAGGCTGCAGCAATCAGTCAAGAAGGCTGTACAGAGAGGTGCCATCCCATGTCTATGCTAGACAGGAGAGAGTTCCGGCTTTTGATCGGCTGCAGGAGAGTGGGGCATCATATCGGCCAATGAGAGAGCCGCTGCGTCGTCCGAACAGAGAGTTCAAACCTTCTGTTCATGATCGGCTGGGGCCTAAGCAAGATGATGAGGCTGAGTTCCAGGAGCTGATCGATGAAGAGCAGCAATATAGGCCTAAACGCCAGCCACAGTGGTGTCCTACTGGTATCTTCTCTAAGAGCCAAAAGAGAAGGGTACAGAGACAGCGTTGCAAGGAGATGGAAGCCGAGCTCCATAAACGTGATGATGATGATGATCGGCGTCCGCGTACTAGGAAGGAATGGAGGCCCAAGGTGGCGTCTGAGGTACAGAAGTTGGAAGCGGCAGTCAATGTTTGCATCATGCCGTATGAATTCAGAGCTGTTGATGATGGAGAATCTGATGATGATGCTGCAGAGGCTATGGCACAGTTGGTCCTTGATCCGCAACAGGCTGTGTTTGACAAGCCAGAAGAATCTAAGCGCCGGCACATGAAGGCTTTATATGTCAAAGGGTATGTGAATGGTAAGCCGATGAGCAAGATGCTGGTCGATGGAGGTGCTGCGGTCAACATCATGCCGATGACTACCTTCAGGAAGTTGGGCATGACCGATGATGATCTGATTAAGACCAACATGATACTCAGGGACTATGGGGGCAAGACGTCAGAAGCAAAAGGGGTGCTCAATGTGGAGTTGACCATTGGAAGTAAGACGTTGCCCACTACGTTCTTTGTCATTGATGGTAAGGGATCCTATACCATGTTACTTGGGAGAGATTGGATTCATGCCAACTGTTGCATCCCGTCCACTTTGCATCAATTCCTTATTCAATGGGTGGATGATGTGATCGAGGTGGTTCCGGCCGATACCGCGGTATACGTCGCTTCGGCCGATTTGGGTCCCATGCGTTTGGAGTGCATGGATTGCTTCTCTGGCAAGGTTTGGGATGGAGAGTTCTTGGAGTTCACCGATGACAGCGTTGAATTGGTGGATGACTTGAATCCTAAAAAGTTACTCTGACAGGCGCCACAGAGGACGCCAAGGAGGAGGGCAAGCTGGGGCAAGGATTTACTTCGGCCGATGAGCTAGAGGAGGTAGATATAGGTGATGGTAGCAAGCCTAGGCCGACTTTCGTCAGTAAAGGATTATGTAAGGAATTTAAAGATAAATTAATAGAGTTGTTAAAGGATTACCGAGATTGTTTTGCATGGGAATATCATGAGATGCCGGGTCTTAGCCGATCGATTGTTGAACATCGGCTGCCTATCAAGTCTGGGTTTCGGGCACACAAGCAGGCTCCAAGGAAATTTGAGGCTAAGGTTGATGAAGCGATTAAACAGGAGATTGCTAGATTGTATGAGGCCAAATTCATACGTCCGTGCCGGTATGCTGATTGGATATCAAATATTGTCCCGGTGGAGAAGAAGAATGGCAAGTTACGGGTGTGCATTGACTTTAGGGATCTGAACAGAGCAACGCCCAAAGACAGCTATCCGATGCCGGTGGCCGACACATTGATCGATGCTGCGGCAGGACACAAGATTGTCAGCTTCATGGATGGCAATGCCGGTTACAATCAGATTTTCATGGCCGAAGAAGATATTCCAAAGACCGCCTTCAGGTGCCCAGGTGCGATTGGTTTATATGAATGGGTTGTGATGACTTTCGGCTTGAAAAATGCTGGTGCTACTTATCAAAGGGCTATGAATTATATATATCATGATTTGATTGGTCGATTGGTAGAGATATACATTGATGATGTCATTGTTAAGTCAAAGACCATCGATGATCACATAGCTGACTTGAAGGAAGTGCTGGAGAGAACCAGAAAGTATGGTGTCAGGATGAATCCCAATAAATGTGCCTTTGGGGTATCGGCTGGGCAATTCTTGGGGTTCATTGTGCATGAACGAGGTATAGAGATCGGCCCAAGGAGTTTTGAAGCCATCAGCAAGTTGAAGCCTCCGACAAATAAGACAGAGTTGCAATCTCTTGTTGGGAAGATAAATTTTGTGAGGAGGTTTATTTCTAATCTGTCAGGACGAATTGAGCCGTTTGCACCATTGTTACGGTTGAAGGCTGATCAAGAGTTCAAGTGGGGACCTGAACACCAGAAAGTGTTAGATGAGGTTAAAGAATATTTAAAATCTCCTCCAGTGTTGGTTCCTCCTAAGACGGGTGTTCCGTTCAAGTTGTACTTGTCAGCCGACAAGAAGTCCATCGGCTCTACATTGGTGCAAGAACAAGAAGGAAAAGAAAGGGTGGTATTTTATTTAAGCAGAAAATTGATTGACGCTGAAACCAGGTATTCTGATTTGGAAAGATTATGTCTTTGCCTTTATTTCTCTTGCACCAAATTGAGGCATTATCTTCTTTCGAGCGAATGTACTGTGGTGTGCGGAGCCGATGTAGTCAAACATGTCCTATCGGCTCCTATTTTGAAGGGCAGGCTCGGAAAGTGGATGCTTGCTTTAGCTGAATTTGATTTGAGGTATGAGCCTCTTAAAGCTATTAAAGGTCAGATTTTGGCAGATTTAATAGTTGAGCATAATCATGTTGAGCCCTTGCCATGGATCTTATTCTTTGATGGATCTGTTTGCAAAACGGGATGTGGTATAGGCTTGGTTCTCATTTCGCCTCGGGGGGCATCATTCGAGTTTTCCTATTCTGTTGATGTTGGTACTAACAACCAAATTGAGTATCAAGCTGTGTTAAGGGGTCTGCAATTACTTGGTGATGCTGGAGCCGCTCATGTTGAAGTAATTGGAGATTCATTATTGGTGCTTGGGCAACTCTCTGGGGAATTTGAATGCAGGGACGAAAATCTACGGTTTTATTATGAAGAATGCGTATTGCAGCTGCAGAGATTCGGGGATGTGAAACTCAAGCATGTTCCCAGAGAACAGAATATGGAAGCTAATAGGTTGGCACAAAATGCGTCAGGGTATCGACCTGATTATAGATGCATCGTGCTGGATGTTCCTGATGTTGAGGTTGAAGATTGGAGGGCGGAAATCATTTCATATTTGAAGAATCCATCTCAATCTGTATCCAAAAAGGTTAGGTATCAAGCTCTCAAATATGTATTGTTGGATGGAGAGTTATATTACCGAACTTTGGAAGGTGTGCTGTTAAAGTGCTTGGATCAGGAAGAAGCAAAATTGGCAATGGCAGAGGTGCATGAAGGAATTTGTGGGACCCATCAGTCAGCTTACAAGATGAAGTGGTTGCTGAGGAGGACTGGTTATTTCTGGCCGACCATGTTGGAGGATTGTTTTGAATACTATAAAGGTTGCCAGGATTGTCAGAAATTTGGTCCAGTTCAGAGGGCTCCTGCTTCGGCCATGAACCCTATCATTAAACCGTGGCCGTTTCGGGGGTGGGGTATGGACATGATTGGTCAAATTAATCCTCCGTCAAGCAAAGGGCATAAATACATTTTAGCTGTGACTGATTATTTCACAAAGTGGGTAGAAGCTGTGCCATTCAAGAATGTGACCTCGAAAGATGTGATCAATTTTGTGAAAGAGCACATTATTTATCGGTTTGGAATCCCTCAGACGATTACCACTGACCAAGGTTCCATTTTCATATCTGAAGAATTTTTGGGGTTTGCTGCAAGTTTGGGGATTAAGGTATTAAATTCTTCTCCGTATTATGCTCAAGCAAATGGTCAGGCTGAGGCGTCCAACAAGAGTTTAATCAAGTTGATTAAACGCAAGATCGATGAACAACCAAGGAAGTGGCATACGACATTAGCCGATTCGCTTTGGGCCTATCGGATGTCGTGTCATGGGGCTACACAAGTCACGCCTTATCATATATGGGCATGAAGCAGTTCTTCCTTGGGAGGTAAATATTGGATCTCGTCGAATTTCATTGCAAGATGAGCTTACAGCCGATGAGTACAGAAACTTAATGAATGATGAATCTGAGGACATAGTACAGCTTCGGTTGCGAGCTATGGAGAAGATTGCTCAGAACAAAGCTCGAGTTGCGAAGCACTATAATAAGAAGGTTGTTTCCAAGCAATTTTCTGAAGGAGATTTAGTGTGGAAGCTTATCTTGCCGATAGGTTCCAAGAGTAACCGCTTCGGTAAATGGTCCCCAAATTGGGAAGGTCCGTTCAAGATTAGCCAATGTTTAGTTGGTAATGCTTACAAGTTACAGAGTTTGGATGGAAAAGAAATGGAGCGAGCCCTTAATGGAAAGTATTTGAAGAAATATCATCCAAGCGTCTGGGTTAATTCTTGAAGACATAGTATACAAGAGCCGACAGCACGTCGCCTACAGAAAGCCGATGACTGCTAAGCCGATGCAACGGCTAGGCACATCGCCTCTAGAAAAAAAAAAGAAGATACAAAGAAGCCCAAATTAAAGTACAAGTTCTTACGCCAAAGAATACACACTGCGGCTGCTGTCAAGTGTCAACCAAGTGCTGACACAGGGTAGGATGGGTTGTTGCTCTAGCGTACGAGGAGAGGAGCAACTGCATGGACACCATCACATCGAAGAAAATGTTATCCCTGAGAAGGAACCTTGTCCGACGAAGAACATGAGTTCTTCCTCGAAGTCTGAAGAGGAGCCGCTGTCTTCAGGGATTAGCTCAAGAGGGATAGCGTCAGGATAAAAGAGATTGGAGAGAAGTAAATGGAAGGCAAGAGGCCAGAACATAGGCGTGTAAAGGGAAGAGAAGCTCATGGTTATCATCTCGCTGTTTGGGATATATTGATGAGGTCTTGTGAAAGGGATTTTTCTTGCTGGCCATTGTGTTGTGATCTTGATGAAGGGAGGCAGTCTTTTTATAGGCCAAGATGCGGAAAGAGATAAGATCGTGGAACAGTGAAAGGCCTGCTGCAATTAAAGTGATTGGTACGGATTGTCTGTTAGATGGTGCACGCCATATGAAGACAAGGGTACAGTTCATTATGTCAGGTATACTGTTTTCACGTGAAACGCCATCTAGAAGCTTACATTAAAATAAAGGAGTATGGCAAGAATATGCGGCAGAAGATTCGTGCAAGAGACAAAAGGCCGATGTCTTTACGTCGCCCTTGAATTTAAAGTGTTTATGCAAATACTTTAGAGTTCAAAAGAAGTTTTTGCTACAAGACTAAGCCTACAGGTACTCCTGGATCTTGCCGATAGCGTTTTTGCGAATCTGCTCGATGCTGTTTATGAACTTGAGATCTTGTTCCATTGAGCCGATATCCGGGTGAAGCACCAAGAGTTGCTGGCGTGCTAGATCTTTGGCCGATGATAATATGCTTTCTTGAGTCGATATCTCATTGGGGAGAAGGGCCAACTTGTCCTCTTCAGCCTTGATCTCTTGTTCTTTGGCTCTTACTACGGCTTGGAGATCCTCAAGCTCTTTCTTCAGCCGATCCAGTTCAGTCCGAATTTTTCTGCGGGCTTGGATATTAGATCATCAAGCTTGGCTTGCTCAGTCTGGACCTGGGAATCGGCGTTAATCAAGGCTATCAGACGATCTGATCTAGCAGCTCTTTCTGCCATGCGTCTTTGGATTTTGATGATCTCTAGCTCATGATAATCAATGTGTGCAGCAGGATGCAGGACTTCTAAGAGATCATATGGGATCAGACCACGGATCTCATTGAATCGGCCTAAAACTGGACCGATGTTGGATGTCAATACTTCAAGAGTTGGCTCCGATAATCTTTCTGAAATTTCCCTCAAAGTTATCTTCACGTCATCAGGAAGGTAAGGCTTTGAGGAAGCCGATGAATCCAAATTGATGGCCGATGGGTGAGAGTCCGACAACTGAAATGAGAATAGAGTGATGATGCATTCAAGATGAAATGATAGGAAAAGAAGGGCTATCTTGATTTTACCGTTTTTTCTGTATCGGCGTCAGGAGATGTTGGGATTTGCGTGCCTACTAGACCGGTTGGAAGGTTGAAATTTTGTCCGCTTTCTCCCTGAGGGGTAGAAGTATCTTCGGCCGATGCATGTGGTATTTCAGAGTCGATGGCGGCATGGTCCCGAGCTGGCGACGCCTGGGTATCTGTGTTCGGAGGAACATTGACATTAAGGTCCTGCAAAGAAGAGTGGGTGTTATTTAATGGAAATGTGAATTATTCAAAGTGCGTCATTAAGAAAAAGACCTGAGAAGGCTCATCGGCGGATGGAGGTGTGAAGGCCGACATCGAACTTTGGCGGACCTTGCGAGTAGCTTGGCGTACAGGTTGTTGTCGTGGAACAGGTGCAGGCCGCTTTGGTGCTTGAGGAGCTGTACGCTTTGGAACTGGGGGATTGTTTGGAGTTGCTGCTGCTTTTCTTTTCCTCGGCGCTGGCAGAGTGATGTTTGGAGTAGCCGATTCCCGAAGATATTGCACAGGGTTGCCATCGCGGCCGACGGGAGTTGCTTCATCTGCAGACTGAATCAAGAAGAAGAAATGATTAGCGTGATTATTGCAGGATCATATAGTGGATGCATATGAAATACTTGAAATTATTACCTCTTCATCGGCAGGAAGATCCAGAGGAGTCAAGTATGTAGAGCACTTGAGGTGGAAGAGATGTTGTCGCCATTCTGCCCACCAGGAGTTGAAAGAGCTGGAACTGAAGGGCTTCAGAATGATATCGGCATAGTTGCCGATGGGGATGACGTCTGCTAGGCGAGACAGTCTCAAGTAATCTGTCCTATTGGCGATGGGGGCTCTGATCTTCAGTTTGCCGATAAAAAATAGGCCGATGGGAAGTTGACCTAAGCCGAGCTGTCTGGCGGAGACAGAAGGGTGATACAGCTCATAAGAAGGTCTTTTGTTGCGGCCTGAATGAATCTGAGTTGGAAGGATGCAAGGTTTGATGTATGCAAGGAATTGAGCTTGTGATCCTTCGTCTTGCAAGGGGTTATCAGGACGGAAAGAGGATGGAGTATCAAATTCCATCATATTTTGGTATGGGAACCAGATGGTCGCTTTGGGGCGGAAGCCGTAGTAGAAAAGTCTAAACCAAAGGCGTAGCGATTCAGGCGATGATCTTTCTCCAGGAACAACGGCTACTGCTTCGCCAAAAGAAAGGCATCGGCGTCGAGTTTGTTCCTCTGACTCTGGCTGAACATTAGGAAATGTTCTATTATCGAAGGGAGGAAGAATAGCAGCCTTTGAGGAGTATAGGACGAGCCAGAGTGTAACATCCTGGCCCAGGGCTTAATAGGATTGATAAGAATACTCATACCAACAGTTGCAACTTCTTTTCCGGAAGCTCATCTCGAAAGAACTCCGGGGTTAAGCGTGCTTGGCCCGGAGCAATTTCGGGATGGGTGACCGACCGGGAAGTCCTTCCCGGGTGCGCACGAGTGAGGACAAAGTGCGCAGAAAAGACGTGTGTTGGTCTGTGGGGACAGTCTTGAGATCCTAGAGAGCTGCCAGGCGTGCGGGCCCGGCCTCGTGGAGGCGGGACGTCACAAGTGGTATCAGAGCCAACCCTCGCGGTTTCACGGGCGCGTGTGGGCGCAGTTGCTCAGGCATGGTGCGCATGGCTGGTGTGGGCCCAGAGTGGTCACACAGCATGGCACATGCGCTGGCACTGGACGCACGGACGTGGCCAAGAGGGGACGTTCCTGGACTGGGGTTGATCGACGAGGACGTCGATCTCCTAAGGGGGTGAGAATGTAACATCCTGGCCCAGGGCTTAATAGGATTGATAAGAATACTCATACCAACAGTTGCAACTTCTTTTCCGGAAGCTCATCTCGAAAGAACTCCGGGGTTAAGCGTGCTTGGCCCGGAGCAATTTCGGGATGGGTGACCGACCGGGAAGTCCTTCCCGGGTGCGCACGAGTGAGGACAAAGTGCGCAGAAAAGACGTGTGTTGGTCTGTGGGGACAGTCTTGAGATCCTAGAGAGCTGCCAGGCGTGCGGGCCCGGCCTCGTGGAGGCGGGACGTCACACAGAGCTGAATAAACCACCAAGGGCCACCAAAATTCTCTACAGGTTGGTTGGTGGATAATTTTCTAGCTACTTGATGGAGGAGCTGATAAGTGGCGCCGAGTAGATATTGCCCTAATGGAAGTTTTGTACCTCCTGCAAGAAGCTCTGCCAGGTTTTGCATATTTTGTGTGGGGCCACAGGATGATCCGCAGAAAAGGTACCTATCTAGCCACATCATTAAGAAAGCTGCATGCTCCTTATCAGTCACTGGTCCTGAGGTGTGGCTATAGTTGGTAATAAAGCCCTTCCAGCCCCCAATGCCTTTGGTTTGGAAACCATGAGTCAGTTTTACTTGCAAATTGTCAGGAGCGAAAGAAGTGGCTACATCAAGATCTGTGAGCATGGTTACATCCATAAGTGAAGGGGACATAGGACCATGACCAAATGTATATGCGTTGAGGGCATCAGACCAGAAATAAGATGAAGAAATCAACAAGGGGTCGTTTCTGGTTGTTTCAGCGATAGACAAATTGATGCAATGATCTATGCCTAAAGCAGTCCAGTGAGCGAGCTTGGCCTGACGAACTTGGCAATACCAGTTTTTCCAACCAGGAAGGGTGCTCGGCCAAGATCTGAAACTAGTGCTCCAGTGAGAAGGGTTGAGCAAGGTGTTTTTGAAATGGATCCTAAAAGTTTCAGATCTAATAAAGTGAGTGGGGTCCTCATCGCCCATCGGCCCTAAGAAATAGAATCTCGAAGCAGAGGAGGGAATCACGAGCTGCGCCTTAAGGTTCTGGAAATAATGCGAGAAAGGAAAGGGGAATGGAAATAGTGAGGAACTAATGGCGGAAAAAGTTACACCTAGGGTTGAAAAAATAAATCAGATTTGAAGGCGATGGATTACCTCAGGGATGGATGCGGTGAGCACCGGCGGGCGTCTCGTACGAGCCTCGGCATCGGAATCGGAAGAAGATTGACGCGCCATTTCTTGGTCGATGACGGCGACGGCGCGGAAGAGAGAGAACCGATGGAGAGTAGCTTCTTTGAGAAGAGAGTGGAGGAGGAAGAAGATGAAGGGTCGGTTCCGTATTTATGAGGGTCGTAAGTGGTGCTTGCTATAAATGTGCACGAGGCACTAGGAGACAAATTCGGCGCACAAAGATTTTGTACTCCGAACTTGGGGGGCATGTGTTGACACCAGATTTTCGAAGTCCTTTGACCCGTGGCGAGAAGATAAGGCAAGGGAAGATTGTGTCTAGAGAAGACGCCGCGTTGACCGGAACACAATCGGAAGATTTTGATTGTTACGATCAGAGAATTAGTTAAGATAGGAATAAAATATTTTCTTGTAACGAAAGTTAGGGGAAGTCGTGTTTGTTTCAAAGTCGGTTGCCTCGGGTGTATAAATATAAACCCAGGTGCTTGTAATCAGAATAATACACAATTCAATACAACTCTCGGCGCATCGCCAACCTGTTTTTCTCGACGGGTTTCTTGTTCGAGCGGGCTGCATCGGCACGATCTCCGCTAGGGCAGGGAATTCGTCACCCCACGGTAATTATCTCGACTATCTAGTAACCTTCTCGTCTCGTGCTTTGATCGAATTATCTCACTGCATTGAGTTGATCGAATCTGCTAGTGGTGTTGGTTTAATTATTAGTTATCCGGTATATGAGATCTATCTAGAACTGTTAGCAAGATCGGCGTCGTTATTGCTGTCTCGGTTAGGTCCGATCCTACGCGACGTTTGTCTGATGAACCTAGTACAGATAGATTAAATATATTCGAGTCATCTTAGATCGATTTATCAGTTGGTCTTCCACCTAATTATTTCTGATAGAACCTTATTGCTGTCTCGGTTAAGTCCGATCCTACCGGTTTTATTGGGATAGTTCTGTGACGTGTCTGGCCGATAGATTGATCTAAGGTTCGATCGGGACGTTTAGCCGATTAGTTACCATAATCACTTTGGATTTGTTTATTGGTTGATCTTCCACCTAATTGCTTTAGCAAAACCTTATTGCTGTCTCGGTTAGGTCCGATCCTACAGGTTTTTGCTGGAGTAATTCCGTGACGTGGTTAGCCGATAGGCCGATTTGGAGTTGATCGGAGTGTTTAGCCGATTAGTTATCACATAGATCTTTCCTTTCTGAAACCCTTATATTCCTTATTGCACTGTTCGGCTGGTTACGAAGTATTTATTTAACTATCTAAATCTAGCCGATAGTTTACTGTGGTTGGTTAGATCTGTTCCTTTACTGTTCAACAGCCGATAAGGTATAGCCGATAGTGACAGCCGATTGTTCCGTTTATCTTTATTCATATTCGTCGACTGTCCCCGCGACATTCAGTTGTCGGCTATGCATCGGCCTGTTTCTCGGGCCGGTGACCTGGTGAATTTGACCTTTTTATCCTTTTGTTAGTTTTCAGGAAAAACTGACTGGCACGCTTCGGGATTCTCACGGCGTACGAGATTCGGTCCTGCACTGGAGTTAAGCAGATCTCCCAGGCCGTTTGTGTGTGATTTTCGGATCAACAATGTCAGAATATATGGATGTCACTAGTAAAATATAATAGAGTTTGTTTTAACTTTGTTACTATCTTCTGCATTATTGTTATGATCGATACAGGGCATCCAAGTGATAAATGGTCTCATTGATCGATGGTGATTAGATCACTAATTTTAGAAATGGACACGTTCTGGTTGGTATTTTGCACTTGTATTTTATCTTTTTATTTGGCAAGATAAATCGATTGATTATATTTCAATTCATAACCAGATGCTATGAATTTCAATTTACTATTAGCATCTGCATTTGTACTATAGGAATGCTATATATATGAATATCAGTTTTACAAGATACAATCTGCAAAAACTCGGAACCTCTGATGCTCCAAAAGTGATGATGATACATAGCCATATTTTGTTCAACCGCAAAGATTTCCATTCTACAACTGCAAAAAATAACTTTTGGATTTGTGTTTTCATCCTATGCATTAACAACTTTTAGCAGGGCAGAAATGATGTGTTTGTACTTAATCCATAACGGTTAGATCCTTATTCATGAATGCGGATTTTGTGCCAAGAGGGGTTACCGTTGTCCCAACTAGCGAATTCTGCATATTGCCATATGGTTGAATTTTTTTCAAAATATTATGTGAGCTTTCAACATTGAATATAGGTATGTGAACTTTCAACATTGAATTCATCCTAGGTGTCAAGAAACAAAAACGAAAAAGAATCGATCTAGCATTGATCATTATCAACAAATAATGCCACTTTTGCTTTTTGAATCTGGATATCAAAGAAAAAAATATTTTGGATACATGAGGTTTCTTGGATTTGTTTTTTTTAAAGATGCAACATATCAAATTGTCACATTTTCGATGATGGGGACTCAGTAGCCTTTGGTCACTAATGAATTTCAGTTTATTTTTTTACCTACTCTGGTGCACATTTACAGTTGCAAAACAAAAATAGAAGTGTTGCACAATTAGCAAAATATAGGTATACATTTACAGTCCTGACAAAGTAATACCAGTATATATAGCAAGCTGCAATTAGATAGAGAACCAAAGACTCGCATAACTAACTTTTGGCATGACATTGTTAATTTGACTCGAATGCTTGAAATGAGTTGGATGATCGTGTACTTCAACGCCTGCAGCCAAACGACGCATGCAATCAACCTAAATTGGTCTTCATATATCAAAATTCATTTGGCGCATCTGCTGATCAGCTCTGCTTACAGATGGAAATATTTTGTGACAGCTAGCTTTCAACCCCTCACTAAAGATCCGGTTTCTGGGAGTGGTGATTAAAGTTATTTTACCATGCATGTTGTTTCGAGTAATCCAGTCCAATTAAGGTCCTACATATGAATGCCCAATTGCTGATCTCTCCTCTTTTTTCCTTTTTTTTCTTTCTTTTTTCTTTTGGCGAAAGAATTGCTGATCTCTGTGAAGCAAGAGGTTAATCTATTCTCTTTGTACGGAGATTTGTCAAATCCTCATACTACACTTCAATGTCCCTGTTTCCAGAGAGGTTAAATTTTGAGTAGGACTGAAAGAAAAGATGTTGCTCCTCGCTTAAGAATAGTACCACACTATTATCAAATTCCTTACAAAGATGCGAGGCATTTAGAACCTTAATTATTAGACGCAGACAGCATGAACTGAGCAATTTTACCACTGCTGCATATACTCGTTGATGCGAATATTGACGCGGAGGAAACAAACAAATTAGGAGCCCATAATCATGGTCAATGGTTTGACCAAATATTTGATGCAGGAAAAGAAAAAACAGTGGGACGACGCCGCTGGCCCGCTGCCTTTTGCATGTTGGGCTGCATCTCGAGTCCAGTAGGCTGAATGGGCTGGCCTACCCTCATTTTCTCCGTACTCCCTGTTTTCAACCTTTGACCGCCTCGAGGACCTCCCCGTACGTTCCCGGCTTGCTGTTGCTGTGCACCCGTTATACACCGCAGCTTACGTCAGTTTTGCACCCGTTACTTTGAACGCTTGCAACTGCCGCCATCAGGGAGGGGTTCAGGTCGCAACCCCTCCTCAACCTGCACGTCAGATTTTTCTTTGCTCCAGTGCGCATGCAGCCCAAAAGTGCAGGCAGAGAGGACTTAAATAATCTTGTACAGGAAGCCGGGAACCGCCAGTGATACGTACGTGCGCAGGTGAGTGTGAACTCTGGTGGTGTGGCTAGCGGTGTGCGGTTGGGACTTGCGCGTCGCCTTTTTTCCCTGCAGCTTCACCGGCCGGTTTGGTGCCCGGTCGCGCGGCCCGCGTCCATCCGGAGACGAGCTGAGCCGGGAAGACATACACATCCGTCGCCAACCGCCGCCGCGCGCCGTTCGTTACGCCAACCGCCTGCTAGCTGCATGCCGTCGTCGCGTCCGTCGGTCGGTCGGTCGCTCCAGGTTCGTTCGCTGGGCCGTCGTCGATCTCGGCCACCGGTGGAACGGTCCACGTCTCGATCGCCTCCTCCTCTCCCGCTGCTGCTGCGTCACGCATTTTCTGTTAGCCAGTTGGTCGCTCGCCTGGCTTTCGCGTTCACTAGGTGTGCGCAGGCTATTAGCGGTAGGACGCACATTTTTTTCCACGTACCGTACGTGACCGGCACTTTCGCGACTGCTCCTACGTAGTACGTTCCTCCATGTTAGTAATTGATTGAGCCACACCTGATCGATGCGCTTCCACTGCTTGCTTGCTTGCAACTGACTTCATTCGACAAGCGATCGAGCTGCTGCTTACGCGTACACCCACCTGGGCGGGCGGGCGGGTGACTGGACTATCTGACAACTCAACGCACGCTCTCCCCGGTTCTGGTCTCGCGGCACCAGCACACAGACGTGACAATTCGCCTCCCTTCTTTTTGTCACTTGCTTTTCTTCAGTTTTCCCGATTCCTTTTCGCCTTTTTTTTTGGTCCGTTTTGTCTGTTTCCCCGAGGAATGCCCGTCGTGTGCCTGCATGGATGTGAAATGGGGAGCGCATGCTTGACTAATGATTTAGTAGTACTACATTTCTTTCTTTCTTTGTTTGGTATATACTACGGATCTTTTGGGTGGTTAAGATGGAGTGCAGTGTTTGTTTTCGCTACTACTGATCAATGAGGCGAACGTTCCAGTGTCAAACTGGCGACATTTTTCGTGTGTACATTTCCTTGTCCTGGTAACGCTTAGCAGCACACCAGTAGCACCACAATTCACTTACTACTAGTTGAGCCTATAATTCAGTACCACGCCTTACATGCATGACACAATTCCTTGCTTGCTTTGATCCAGTACGAATTCCACTGCATGCATGTTCCATATATAGCACCTAACTGCATGGCACACTTTCTGATCCATGTTGGGTTTTTTCTTTTCCCCCATTAACCATACCCACAAATATTTAACCCGCGGTCAGTTTAATGAGCAGCAGCTGGACCCACAAATCTTTTTTTTCTCTAAACTCCGATCGAAACTCTGAATTTGATTAGCTAGTTTGTTGCACGTACTACATGCCAGGGCTGATTAGTTAATCGGTCGCGGTGTGACTACGGTGAGTCGTTGTTGTGTCTTTCTGTTGTGTGTGTCAGCTGGAACGAAATCCTGCGCCGGTTCCGCTAGATGGGAGTGGGACGATGAAGCATGGGATCAGCAGGGTCTCTCTCTCTCCTGGGCTGGGCCCCCCACCTAACCCCCCACGGTTTTCCGGGCAGAGCAACCGACCGACAGTGCGTCAGGTCAGGTCAGGCCAGGCAGGGGCAACAGAACCACGCCACGCCGGAGCGGAGCCGTCAGTCAGCAACCGACGAGACGACCCCCTCCACGCACGCACGCACGCAGTCCTCGATCGCGTGACGACGTCCGCGCGCCAGCTGAGAGATGGACCGATCGATCGATCAGACCGACGACACGGTGAGCGAAACGAAACCGCCGCGGCGCCGGGGCACCGGCGAGCAACGCACGCTCCCCCGCCTTCGCTCGTGTCCCACGCACACACGACGCCAGCTGAGCAGCAGAGAGGTAACCGCCCCGCGGTTCCCGCCCGTCGTCGTCGCGGCCGGCATGCACGCCGTCCGTCCATGAACCCCCCACTACCCGCGCCCGCGCGGCCGGGAAACGCCCGCCCGAACCCCCTCTCCCACCGCAAACGGCCGCACACCCCGCGCCCGAAACCGCCCGCAGTCCTGCGCCTCGCTCCACCACCTAACCCCCCACGGCCCCGCCCGCCGATCACACGAAGCAACCAACGAACGCACGAACTAACTCCAGGCTCTCCAGAAGCAAAGCGCCGCTCCTCCAGGCTCCATCCAACCACACCCCCACCTCCACCTCCTCCTCCTCCTCCTTATATACACTACACCCACGCCGCCGCCGCCGCCGACGACGGTCGAGATCGAACACCGACCGAACAAGCGAGCGGAAATGGTGGACGTCGCGGCCGCCGCCGGCTCCGTCGGCAACGGGTCCTCCTCGAGGTCGTCGCCCGGGTCCGGGTCGGCGGGGCGGGTGAAGGGGTCGTGGACGCCCGACGAGGACGAGCTGCTGCGGCGCGCCGTGGCGCGGCACGGCGCGCGCAACTGGAGCGTGATCGGCGGCGAGGTGCCGGGCCGGTCGGGCAAGTCGTGCCGCCTGCGCTGGTGCAACCAGCTCAGCCCCGGCGTGGAGCGCCGCGCCTTCACGCCGGAGGAGGACGCGCTCATCGTCGCCGCCCACGCGCGCTACGGCAACCGCTGGGCCACCATCGCCAGGCTGCTCCAGGGCCGCACCGACAACTCCGTCAAGAACCACTGGAACTCCACCCTGCGCAGGCAGCGCAGGGCCGCCGCGGCCGCCGCCAACAGCAACGGCGCCGTGCTTGCGGCGGACGTTCCGGTCCTGGCGACGATGGCGGATCTCTGCAAGGACCCGACGCCGCCGGCGTCCGAGATGGCGGCCGCCGTCCCGTTCCAGCCGCTGGATCTCTGCAAGGACGAGAACGTCGACGTCGAGGAGGAGGAAGAGGACGACGACGACCTCGACGAGGACGGCAGCAGCGAGGACTCCGTGCTGGCGCCGCCGCCCAAGAAGCGTCCGCGCGTCGTTGGCGCCGCCACCACCGCCGGCAACCGCCACCTTCCGCTTCCTCTACTAGCAGCTGTGTCGACGCCGCCGCCGCCGCCGCCGCCATCGCCCGCAGCACCAGCCGGCGCCGAGCCGCTCGTCACGTCGCTCTCCCTCAGCCTGCCGGGCGGAGGCGGCGGCGGCGGGGCCGCCGTCCCTGTAGCCCTCGCGGCCGCCGCGCCGCCGCCGGCCGTCGCTCCGGCGGCGGCGGCGAGCGAGGACGGGCCGGCCAAGACGCGGGCCAGGATGGAGGAGGACCCGTGGTTCCTGCCGGTGATGCGCCGGATGATCGTGGAGGAGGTGCACCGGGTCATGGGCCTCATGCAGACGCCGCCTGGCCCCGGCGTGGCCTTCTCCTTCCTGGCGGCGCCGGCCAGGAACAACGCCGGCGGGGCGGACGGTCGCGCCGCCGCCAACGGCCGGCAGCAGGACTGATCGATCCAGCCAGCGTGCAAGTCCAGACGAACCCGACGAAGATACAGGAAAGCGACGACGACCGACTGCTCTGATAGCCGCCACCGTCGTCGTCGTCGTCGACGACGACGAGAGATCCATCGCAACAAGTTTCATCACCATCCAACACCCCGTTGCTAATCGCATCGCATGCAGCATGAACCATCATATCGATAGGATCAAGTTAATAGTAGTACTAGTTAATTTAGCTTAGCTCATCGATCGGTAGCAGCAAGTAACCTGCAATGCAGGTAGTAGCTAGTAAGTTACAGACTGTAACCGTTCGACAGATCTCAAAATTAAGCTTTCGATTTTCCTGGGAATTATTCGTTTGTTTGTTCGGTTTGGTCGAGGGCCGGCTTGGAGGGAGGAGCAGTGATGGCTGCTGCTGCCGTTGAGGTGTTCGTTCCGTTGGGCTGTGGTTGGGATGTCGATCATTCAATGTGTTGTGCGTGCGCGCGTTTGAGCGATCGAAGTGGGTTCGGTGGCCGCGGCGTTACCCAACCGAACGAAACCGCCCCCGGCCGAAGTACATGGACGTGCCACTGTACTGCTCGCCTGTTCCACTAGTATACTGCCTCATTTATTCGTCATCACACGACCACACCTTCAGTTACAGCCTCTTATTTTTTTCACCCTTGATGAGGTCCCCTTCGGTTACAGCTTAATTGCTAGTTTTTCTCATTAAGCGTGCAGTGCGTGTGCTAGCTTGTTGATTTGGAGTTGAAGAAGTTGTGGATCATTAACTAGCATGATATTCCATCATTTACTAGACGAAGCATATATGTTGTGGGAACGCAATATGCTGCACTCAGAAGAGAGCATATATGGCATGGAAATGGTGAACATCTTGGTGGCCGAGAAGCATGTATGGTGATAGCACTGCTAACAACAGGAAGTTCACTCTATTTGATCTTCCGACCATGTCACTTTATTCCAATGCACCAGTTCTCATTTAACAACACTTGGCAAATCTACTGGTCCAGAGTCGACGAAGCTCGTTCAACAAATGCATCCAAACATCTAATTTACACATGAGGACCCAAACATTTTTTTTTTTTGGTTTTTGACACGGACCCAAACAAATCTTGCTCCCGGGGAAGCGAGCAAAACGTTTCAGAGTGCCACACAACCAAGTAGCAAAAATGGTGTGCGCCAACTGTAACGGGAAGCCGCAACAAACAGGTGCCAGGCAGATGAAGAAAGAAATATGCAAACTTGTTGAGTAAAAGCTATAACTGACGCGCTTTATTTCAGCACTAGGTGATCATCATCATATATACAACCTTTTGGGTACACCTGGATAAATGAACCAACTGGCCTCCCTACCTTGTACAATGCCACAATAGATATGTACACGTCTACACGACAGAGTAACATACGGTACAAGGTAGGGAGGCAAATTACACGATGGTACAAAAAGGGGAATATGTGGGTGGGGATTGTGAAGAGGTCTCTATAAGCTTTATCAAAACTACCTCAAGCCTATCTGGCCTGGTGTTAAACTGCTGGTTGGTGGTGGTTATCGTGAGAAAATCACCTGTTACCTGTGCACTATAGGGAGCTTCCTATGGGACCTGTGGAGGTGAAATTTAAGGTTATATCATGAGATTAATTTCGTTGATGTCATCCATGGGGATCTCTAGGCCCATCAAGTCGAGATCCTGGAGTCCATCATCGTCCTCTATATTTAACCAGCCGCCGAAGTCAACGTCCATTCCTGGCAGCTCAAGGTTAGACAAGTCTGGGATCTCAGCATCATTTGAAGCATTTGCCCCATCATCACGCCTAGCAGCAGCAGCCGTGTTGTCCTTGCCATTGCCGGAAGGCGTTATTTTGGCAGGCAACTGTGGATCCCTAGGAGTAATGCTTGCAGGAGCAGAGATGTTGGCTGTTTTCTGCTTCGGCTTTGTTTTATTCTTCCTTTCTCCTTTCGCATTGGATGATGATGGACGGCCCGATCTACCACCATCTCGGTTGTGGCCCTTTCCTTCTCGGTCTCTCTCACTTCTCTTTCCTTTAGTATTGCTGACAAGATTAGTACCAAGGCCTGACGTTTTCAGGGTTCCTCCTGTTATGCTACCTACAACCTCGTCGAGCAATAACTCCCTTTGTTTTACATTATTCGTCCAGGGATCCTCCTTCACAAATGACAGATCCGAAAGGTGACTGCTTGCACGCGAAGCATCCGACACACTGGCCCTATGGACAGACTTAACTGTATTGTTATCTGCAAACAAGACAATCAATCAGATCCCCACTGGTCGGCCGATGAGATAAAAAAAAAAGGCAAAGGAAAAATGCTACAAAAACAAATGCAACCTTATGCTAGAGATATAAAAAAAGGAAAAAAAAATTGAAACTGCTATTAAATTGTATATTGTGACTCCAATACCTTGTAAAGCAGCATCTGGCCCACTTCTGTGAGAAGTAGCTGATACAAATATATCCTTGAAAGTGGGCTCATCAAAGCAACTAGCTCCCACCTCCTCGTAGTTTCGGCAACGTGCTAGAGTTCGTTTCACAAAACTTAGTGCAGCATGTCTACCAGCTCTGTTAACATTCTTGCTGCTTGAAACATTTGGACCACAGAAAGCCTAAACATAGCAAGGAAAAAACACTTATTATTTAATGAAGAATGTTGAATAAAAAACTTAAGGATCTATTAAGCAACCAAGGACCAAGGTCATAGGCTCAACACCAACAAATGTATCAAAAAAATCCCTTCATTTTCTTTATTATCAGTATTTTTGTTTAGGGAATTTTATTGTCAGTAATTCACAAAGCTACGAGCAGTTAGGGCAATGGAAATATTATATGTTTGGTATGTAAAAAAAAATCAAAACAAAAAAACAGAGATTTCTTTTTTAGTAAAAAGATTGCGACAGGGAAAAAAAAGATTCATAGAGCAAATAGTTCGAGAAAACATAGCAATCAATAAAATTGGGTCGATAAACAGACTACTCCCTCCGTTCTTAAATTGTTGTCGCGGTTGACTTTTTGATTTATGTTTGACCATTCGTCTTATTCAAAAAAAAATTATCATATATTTTGTTATGGTTTGTTTCATCACTAAAGAAAATGGAAACATAAATTATAAGTTTTCATATTTGAACTAATATTTTGAATACGACGAATGGTAACACATGATTCAAAAAGTCAACGGCGACAACAATTTCAGAACGGAGGGAGCATATAGTACTGCATCTTAATCATTAGCCCAACCAATAAAATGATAACAGTTAGATTCGGGGTAGTTACCATATATTTCTCATATGCCATCAACAGAAGTCTTTCCATGGCGCGCCGTGAAAACTCCCTGTTAGAGAGCATCAAGTTGACATAAGAGCTTGAAAGATGATAAACTGTTTCCACAAAAGGCTAATATGATCTGAAAATACCTCTGTTGAGTCTCTTTTGCAGTTCTAACAACGCCATCCAGCTTCAATAGCAAGTTTTTCTTATCCACAACCTATCAAAAAAGTATTACAATGAAACATGGTAAATTATGTTGAAGAAATAGGATGAACGAAATTCAACAAGTTAATCTAAAACCAACACATGTATGCACTTGGTGAACAATAAGTACCTCTTTACGAAGTTGGCCTTCTAATTTACAGATTTCCGCGTTGATGTCCTCATCTTCACTCTGTGCAAGATCAGGCTGAAATGGAAACACAAGGAGTCAAAACATATACTAAATTTTTTTGCCCTGTTAGTTGAACAAACTAAGAGCTGTAAGATAATGAAAGTTCAAACTATGGATATTAGAAAATGGAGATTAAAGTTTGTGATACTCATATGACTAAAATTTACAAATATATATCCATTAGCCTTGTGAAGATACATTACAGATACAAAAGCTTTTAAGCTGGTTCAAAAACTTTTGACTCCATGTTTCTAGATCAAGTAAACAAAAGCATAATATCAGACTTTTAGCAAATGATGCAGTGCAGCTCACTTAGTAGGTCGTGGGGACAGAACAACACAGGATATAACATCTTAAGGTGATATACAATACTAAATTTCGGTTCATATATACCGTAACACCTACCCAAATAATTTGAATAGACCTATGCTTCTATATTCAAATTTTGCGAAATATTTTTACTTAACACTGTTATGTAATACAATTATTTATATTCTGGGTATGATGTTATCAAATATGGATATGGACACAGACAGACACATCTTGTCCGTTTCCAATTTATTCAGATAAATCCACATGTTTTCATATTCCCAATAGTCCAACAATCAGGGGAAATGCAGGCCTGTAAAAGGTAACAAGCCACCCAAAAACCGAAGTAAGATGAATCACAAAAGAACAGCTGGGAGGAGTTATCAGAGCATGGCCTTTGACTGTTCAGATGTTAGTAGGATCGCACTGAAGAACCAAAAATCAAGAAAGTGAAATAAACTTAGGAATTTCTAGGTTCCATAAGAACATCATCAGTGTTAATCTCCAAGGTAAATGCTAATAATCTGTTTATCACAAAAAAGGCTTTGTTGTTGTTGTTGTACCACTCATGGCAGGAGAAAATGCATAAATATATAGAATATAAATTGAAAGAGAACTAAAGCAACACAAATAAAACTCTAACACAGTAACTAAAAAATAGGAAAAGTAACAATTTTAGGTTATAAAAGAATACATACCACAGGTTCAACAGATACACCGACTTCACTCAGCTCGATGATAATCCTATCACTGAAGCACATCTCACTGTACTGAAACTCAGGCCACACCTTAGCTTTCTGCATGGCATTACCACTTTTATGTGACAGATCTTCATTATATTTCCAGTCAGAATCCAACATCAAACCATTTGGGCCTCTGACTGAATCTTCGAAATTCATTAAAGGCTCTAACCCATAACCTTGGGAATGAGACTTCCATCCTCCTTCATCAAAATGAATTTCATGTGTATCAAATGGATATCCATCGCTTTTGTAAGTGTTGTTGGTAATACTTTCAACTTTATCTTCATCGATCAATGCTTGAATAAGTCTTTGGCCAACTGAAGCACCTCCTCTAACCCCAATTCCTTGGACCAGTTGATCCAGGATAGGTTCGATGCAGCTTGTCTCCCAGGCCACCCCTATGCCATTCTCTAACTGATTCAAGCCATATCCATTTGGAAGGGCAGTGTGATCATCTTTGCTGCTAGCAGGAGTTGATGGCTGCGAAATATATTCAAGACTACCCTGTAAAGTGCAAAAATCTTAGCATAATATAGTGGACCTAATGTAAATAAAGATACAAATGAGTTTCCCCATTTGTACATACAGTAACTAACAACTGAATGCATGAAGGGACATATTTGCTGGTCCTGAAGTGAACAAAGGTAAAATAAAAGGTACCTTATGTTTCTGGATTTCATCTCCTTCCATTGATCTACACAAAGCGGATTCGTCCGGCGAATGAATCTAACCAATTCAAGTATTGATCAAGAAACAATAAATTAATTGACTGAAGCGCAATTTCAATAGAACACAAGACCACCCCATGCTACCTGTTGACTTAGATAGGCGATGTCCTCTGTGGTTAAGAATCCAAAGAAAGGTTCAACCTGCCGCCAGAATGGACTGGCACAAGCGGATCCTGCAATGAAAAAAAAAATTCCCAAAACAATATAAGACTTTGTGTAGAGAGTTGGGCAATCACCACACCCGATACCATGTAGAGAGTTGGGCAATCACCACACCCAACTAGGGAGGTGAGCTTCCATATAAATAGTCAATACGACAGAATACAAAGAGTCTAGCTAATTAAGGCAGAATACAAGAGGTCAAGAACTGGACAGTTCTAATTATATCTAATACTTTGATAAGTATAAATTACAGAATTCGGTAAGTATAGTTCATACTTAAGGCGGCATTTGCTGCAGCAAGAAGCTCCTCATGATCATCTTCTGATTGCACTGAAACAAAACAAGGCAAGTTCAATGGTATTGTCCTCTTGAACTGTTGTAATTGAAAAGAACATCACAATCACTATAACGAGAGAATCTGGTGAACGCATACCAGGAGAGTCCAATCGGACACTGCTACCTATATGCCTAGGTCGTGTGTTGCCTTTGCGCTCAGATATCTTTTTCATCACTGGTCTACCAGATTTACTACAATGAATTCAGAGTTAGAATGTTGAGCCAAAAATCATATAACAGCTTTGTTTGCTGTGGACAAAATCACCTTTCATTTCTCTCTGAGACTGTCCTCACACTTCTTTGTTTTGTAGTAGGAGCATTTTCAAGCTTGTCAAATGATCCAGGAGTGCCAGGCCTGGTTGGAGTAAAACCACGTCCAACTCTTCCTTGTCTTCTAGCAGCATCCCCAATGTCCTCGTCAGCAGACAATTTATTCCTTTTAGAAGGATGCCCAAGCATAGCAATCTTCTGGAAACCAGATCCATGCCCGTCATCCAGCTCACCAGCCCTTTTGGTCTTGTCCCTTAGCTTTTTCTCAGCAATTCCAGGTTCATCACCTTCGGATCCAGTTGGGAGCCCATGATCTCCTCGTTTTGTTTGTTGAAGACCATTTACAGAAGCACGCCTTGGTAGCCCTGCAGAATCTTCATTGACAGGGCTGTCTAGTGATCCTGGTACCAATGCACCATCAGTACTTGTGATAATAGGGACTAAATTTGACTTCCTTGCTGAACGGGATATCTTCTGAGGCCTCTGCCCACCCCACTGGGTGGGAGGAGATAATGAATGCGTAGACTTTGTACGTTTAGGATTGCCAGATCCACTGCCAGAAACTAACTTATTTGTACTAGAGGGATGTTCCCAATCATCTGAAGTAGCTTGTAATCGATGAATGTTTGGAGATGACTTCAACAATGAACCTGAATTTGATCGGGGTCCCCTGGCAGACCCATTAGCCTTCGGCAACGATGATATAGTAGCACCAGTATCATCTTCATTTGTCCTGAAAAAGAAAACAATGTGTCAATATCCTGCTTGTGTGTGTTTACATGTGTAATTTGGGTGGTTGACGGACAACTAAAGAAATTTTAAGCCTCACATGCATGCCAACAACTACCTCAATTCAATGTGGCACAATGAAGTAGAGGATCACAGAGTGAAACAGGTAGTGAAGCATATCTTACTTGTTGACGATTCTTGGACTGGTCATTTCTTTATCCAAAATAACTTGGCGATCCCTTTTGTTAGTAGGATGGAAACCACTGTCTTGATCACTCCTACTTAAGGATCGTCCAACAACACCATTTTGTGCAGAAAGCAATTCAGCTTTACTAGTGCCAGATGCACATGCGATAGTTCCAGACCTGCACATTCAATTTCATATTACTGATAAACAGAAGGCAGAAAGGAACAAGAAGTGCACACTAATCTTTCTAACAATTCATATACAAAACACGGTAACAAAACCTCAGCAATTCAATGAAATTGCAGAATACTTGTTAACATGTTTCTCAATTGTCGTGGTCAAGCAAATAAATCTCCCATTAGGAGCAAACTTTAAGGGAGAACATTTCAGCATCAATAAATGAACCAGAGGCTGAAAGTAGGCGAGCTCTGACCTGAAACTAGGCGAACTTGCCATTCTTGCCCTACCATCATTACTAAATTTGTGTTGAACTTGTTTCGACTCCCGGTCTGTATCAGCAGTCCTTGAAGCACCAGCCAATGACATGTCCGCCTTAATGGCAGAACGCTTTTTCTTCATCTTTGGCTTCTCCCAACCATCAATACCAGTTGCCAAGCCTCTGGTTTTTTCTTCTGGTACTGCTGAACCACCATTGGTGGCTTTGCCAGGATCT
The DNA here is from genome assembly GCA_012490785.1 of Eragrostis nindensis. NCBI lineage: Eukaryota > Viridiplantae > Streptophyta > Magnoliopsida > Poales > Poaceae > Eragrostis > Eragrostis nindensis. The sequence goes on from JAAXCT010000174.1 coordinate 652,515, forward strand.
GAGATTCTATCAATAAGCCCTGGCCCCCTTGATGGACCAGTGGTCCTAGCATCCATCTAAAAATGAATCAGAAACATATTAACCAAATTTCACCATATGGTACAAAAATGCATAGTAGGTCAAACAAGGCATCAAATTACTATGCACAGGAAGTAAGGGCATATCATCAGATGACGGCACTCGAATACACTGAAAATACTGAAAATAGAAAAACTAAGCCACATGAAAAAATGAACAAATATGCTTGAACATCACAAGGGTTATGCCGTACACAGAGAAGGTCATCTAAAAAGTAGGCTTCAACATAGGCAACTTGTTTTTTGCTTATCCCAGAACTCACTTTATCATTTTATCCAACATTCTAAGTAAAATGTAATAATGAAACAAAGGTATGCAGGTGCAAGACCCAACCTCCACCATAGATGTACGTATTCGTCTATTTTGTCCTGCATTCTTTGTCCTTTCTTCTATTCTCTGAGATCCATGCTCCATATCATCTACATTCAAATGGCCTTGAGGAACATTCTTAGGGATGGTTCCTCCAGACAATAACGCACTAGATCGTTCATTTGATGAGCCATCTCCTCGGGAACGTTTTCGTATGATATTGGGACAAATTTTATCAATCTTCAATACAGCGCCACCAAAAGCTCTAGCTCTTTCCCTGCAAAAATACTAAGAAATGAATAATTCTTGAACAGGGTCACACAAATTAGAACCCATATATAACTCCCTATGGCAAGCTTTTCCCATGTGTTGTTCCCCTACAAGGGTAAAACCACCATCATACAGAAAAGGTCTGAGTACCAATATAGAAATTTACTTTCTTTCCGAAAATGGAGGTTCAGTTTGCTACCCTCTTTCATCTGATTAGTTTCTCAGAACAGAGGAATACTAAAACAATACCTGGCCTTATTTGAGATGTCATTAAGATTACTCTTCACCCGTCTGATCTCTTCAACAGAACTAGGTATATTTCGTCCTAGAGATGGAGTTGATGTGGACTCTTCTGGGGAGATTCCCAAAATGGAACTTATTGATTTCTTTACATCAAACCGAGAATTCTTATGATCCACAGTTGCAGGTCTTAAGTCCACAGCAAGCGATTGAAGCAGAGTGGCAGAGTCCACTGCTGCTGACCTTGATGTACTTGATGCTGGAAACATCGCATAACCATCACCACCTTCACGAAAGCTTCCTGACCTTTCCAATGAAGCAGCTGCATATGGCCCACGTTGCGGATTGAAGTACCCATGCCCATCCGGGCTGCCAGACATCAAATCAGATTTGGTACCAGATGCCATTGCCCAATTATGGCAATTTTCAAACCACTGACATGTTCAAATACGAACTAAAAGGATAGCAACAATCTAATCTTGAAATCATGGATCCCAAAAGCGGTAGGATCTCAAATCACAGAAATACCTGTCAATAGGAAAGCATAATAAATTTTAGGCAATTTCGTTTTTCTGATGAACAGTGCTTGTATCGTATCAAAAGCATGGAATAGAAGGTAGCTTTTGTTAGTTTAAAAATAGTTCTGATGGATTTGTACTGCCAACTGTTTTTACATAAGCTTATCAGATGTCACTTTATTTAATTCCCTTTTTTACAGTACTAACAAAGTAAAAATTCATTTCCCAGTACTGCAGCTTTTAACAATGAACTATTCATAATACCACATAATAAGGATCCAGAAACTGAGTGCATCATATGGCAACAACATTAAAAATACCAGTAATGCAATGAAGCTCTACTGAACTTAACGCCATCAATGCAACAGTACATTACCAAATTAATAAGCTCTATTCCATAATTGTTAACAGATAGGATCAGCGCCGCACAAAATAGTTCAAGCATCTCTGTGAGGCATTAGCTCTATCATTCGAACTCAAAGCTACTACGATAAATATAAGAGCACATACAAATAGAAACAAAGTCACTACATGTCACGAGCCAAGCTCCACCGCTAAGCATCACACCGACACGACACCACGCGCCAAGCTACAATCAAGAATCTCCTCGCGACAAGCGAAGCTGAGCAAGACACCAAAATTGCAACCGCCGAACCCTAGCACGCTCAAGCCGATCCACAGGGCAAGGCCCAACTCACCTGCCCCGGATCTCAAGCCGATCCACCAATCCCAGCAGCAGCAGCAGCCGGCACCATTCCGACACGGACTTGCTCTAGCTCGCCCGCGAACACCATCTCTCCACGCGCCACCGCCTGACCGACCCTCCGCCGGATCCCGCGTCCCAAACCCTTGCCCACGGATCAAACCAACCCCCAGGTCGGGAGGCCCCACACGTCCCGCCACGTGGGGCCCCGTAAGAACCCTATCCCTAAAGCTCCAGGAACTACCCTGACCGCTTGCGGACACCGGGATTGCACGGAACCGGCGCGATTGCTCGCCGGAGCTGGATTGCCCGTAATGGGGAATTAGGGCTTACCGCGCGCTGGGGAATCCGGATCTCCAATCCGGCAAAGCGGGACCGGAGGCGGGGGAACCCCGCGGAGCTGAGTGCGCCTAGGATTTCGCTCGCGGCGAGGTTCGGAGGCGGAGTTCGAGTTGGAAAAATGGAGAGAGAAAGCTTCGGCGAAGGCGGAGGAAGGGAGCGTAGAGAGAGAAGGGGGAGGTGGGGCCGCCGTCGGTCTGAAGGGGGCGAGGAGGACCAGGCGGTTAAAAATGCGGCGGTTATGTGCGGATGACAGGTGGGTCCGTGACCCACGTGGCAGCGAGAGAGGCAGCGGAGCAGGTGATCGGTGAGGATTTTTCTTTTTCTTTCGTGTTCTGGTATAATGATGGTGACAAATCCGTGCTTCTCTTATCTAAGCTTTGTGTGTAGCATAACAGCTATGGAGCTACCTTACGAGTATTTAACCATGGCCTGTACTCTTTTCAGTATCAAAATTATTGTCATTTTAAATATTAACATGATCTTCAAAATTTAACTTTGACTAATACTTTTTGACATAATATATTTATAAAATACAGTTAAAAGTGTATTTTTATGAAATCATATTTCACTACGAATCTACTCATATCATTTTCATATTTTTAAACTTAATACATAAAAAATTATTTGCAGTCAAAGTTTAAAAAGTTTAACTTAAAACAACCTCAAAACGACAACAACTTTGACAGTGAAGGGAGTAAGCATTAAGAGAAAACTAAGGTATGAAACTTCACTTAATAATACGCTTATTCGCCAAAAGAATTGTTAGCGAACTGGCAGTGGACCGAAAACTATTGTGCCTGAATAAAAAGAAATTAATGGCCATTTCTATTTTGTTTTATTTAAAAGAAATCAACAAAAGGATTACTTTTATGTTGATAAGACTGTACAACTCTTGTTGAAGTATGATAATATTGATAAATTGAACCCACTAACTCAAGAAGAGTTGAGAACTTAGAAATATAGCGATGGTATTACCTATGTTGTATCGCATTAACTCTATGTTAAATTCCTATCAATAGCGGACACTGCTTGCTTCAAGTTTTTCAGCTCGCCAATCCTCCCCGCGATGAACCATTGTTTGTGCTTCGATCTCTTGCTCCAAACCGCTCCACCCCAAAAGGAAAAAAGCAACCTCATGGAAACAATTAATATCATAATTTGTGATTGAAATAGAAATCAACTCGTAATATTTTTAAAAATTTCAAGGCGCGTTCCACATCTTCAGGACATAGCCATCCTAATACAATTTCTTATGTTACACATGTATACACAATTTTATGCAAAAATGTTGGGTGTATAAAGCAATACATGTGAGAATATTATAATTCGTAATCCAAAATTGTGATAAATATTATAAGTCATACTATAACATATTATAATAATATATTTAGTCAAGCACTTAATGATTTACTTGCAATGACATCTAAAGAATGATAACAATTACGAGACAGATATTAGGTCAATAAACACTTGACACGAGATAAATGATAAAGACCAATGTATTGATAGCAAAACTATATTTACAACAGAAATAATATGCAGAATGTGCGACTATAGACTTCGAAGACTTTTTCGGAATCAAGAATTGGAATGCCCGGCTAAAGATATAAATCCTGAACAGACCCACACTCACATATGCTCAATAAACACATGCACTTTATATCTAACCCTATGAACACCCAAGTGGAAATGTGAGAGAGCCAGAAGCCCACATGCATTTCTTATCGATGTGGACGTCTCCTACCATAAAAATAGATGGCTTAAATTCAAATACATGTACTGAGTTTATGATCTGATGAAGCCTAGGTGGGGCAGTGCCACTGTCAGAGCATACCGAGTCACACCATGTTCACAGAATTTCCCATGTTAACTAGTTTAAGTATGCGCCAAGTTGATTGATGGGCAAGAATGTCACTAAACACTTATTACGGTAGATTGGGAAAAATGAAAGAAGTGAAGCTATTAATAAGAGAAAGATGCTGTTTATATAAGAAAAAATATCAGACTGAGATGTTACTTTAAGACGATGACAAAGCCTTTAGCTTCGCCTTAAGCTCGACGGAGAGGGCGTGTGGTTACCAGAGTCGGAATGTGTGCTACTGCAGCGTGCGGATGGACTGTTATATCCAGACCCAAAATGCATACAAACCTGAAACCTTCGCTACGCCTATCAAAAAAAGATCATGAACATAACGATCTGGACAAAGAATATAGGTAAATATGACATTTGAAGTAGAATATAACTCGATCCATGACCCATGCATCAAATACGAGTGGTGTATACAACCCAAACGCTTAGACTTCATACATCTGGACTGCAATTCAAGTTTTCAACAAAATCAAGACCAGGCCAGATTGGACCCAAATGACAACCTTGAACTCCGAAGAGTGGCCTTATATAGCAAAAAAGGTATTCCAAACAATGAGCTCCTACCAGAAGACTCGACTATGCTCCAACTCGCCCCAAATATTACAGCAGCATATTTCTTAGCTAAAGGGCACCAACACGTTCCGTAGGGGAAGCACTGACAAACAGACTCAGCCACTTGGGAGACCTACTGCCCCGATGCAGCCTTGCCCCACTACTCTGAAGGTGCCTCGTCCTTGGCTTCTGTCTCCTTGCCAGAACCAGTTGGTGCTGCATTTGCACCTTCCTCAGATTTGGTCTCACTGACAGTGAGCTTCTCCAGCAACCCAGCAGCAGCTGAATCATCTTCGCTTTCTTTGTCTTCTTTCTTTGTAAGTGATTCAGCTATCTCTTCAACCAAGTCCTTGAACTTCTTGCAGTCTATAAAGATATCAAAAGAGAACTATTGTCAGTGAAATTCAGCAACTTTTCAAGAAGACCCAAATGAGTAACAAATTTCGTGAACGAAAAATAGCAAAAAGAAAACTGAGACCACTGTCTAGACAGTATATATTTATGTTTCTAGAGAGCCATTCACCCACAAATGGCACATAATCTCACATATTCACGATGTCTGCATATGGAACCCTGAATTGCACTTCTAAGGATCAGCTGGTTAATTTTTTTTTTTTTTTGGTTCAGTAAGGGAAATCTTTGGACAGATCATATAAATTAAGACTTTTACAGCACCCAGTATCAGAGAAGCAAAAAGTGTGAAATTGCAACCAAATGAAGACATACAACAGAACACAGAGTAACAAACACAAGGATATAGCACTAAGCATTTCTATAGCAATAGAATGAATCAGTTAACAATGCCCAACAAGCAGACACAGTGTTTTCCTAAAAACTGACCAAGTTAGGAAGATAAAACGAATTCTTAACTATTTTAAAATCTGTAGAGTCACGGTCAAATTTTGGGTGACACTAAATCACTGATCAATGTAATCATACATAACAAAGAAACTGCTTGTTTTGGAAAACATGGAGAACCAAAAATGATGCTCACAACTGCTTACAGGGAACTCATTTATGTAAAACATGAACTGGAAAGAATGCATTGAACAAGTTTATGAAAAAATATAGCTTAATCCTACATCATCACAACTGTCCATACTACCATACCAACATCTAACTCTTCATAAGAAGTCTGACCAGGCCAACTTATGTAAGTTGGGAGTGACAATGTCCAAGTTGGTTTTCTATAAGGTTTACTAACAATAGACTATTATCGATCTGTGGGCAAGAAATTATCATATTGTCATTTGTGAATAATAACAAACCACAAAATGGGTTTTAAAAAAGGACGTTATAGTGATTGTGATTAAGAGCATGATTGGTTGGAGGCCTGGCGTGAATTGCCTGGTTCGTACTGCTGCCTGTACTCTGCCTGGGATTCATTGGAACCCTGAGATTTTTGCCTGGCCAGAGGTGCCTGTCGAGCTGCCTGGGCGCCAGGCCGAGAAAATCGACTGCCTGAGCTTCAGCTGAAGCTGCCTGGCAGTAATCAATGCACAAATCCATATTTCTCTTTCCTCTTCCGACTTTTCCCCTTCTCTCTCCTTGGGAGGTTTGGAGCAGAAAAATCAAGAGTCGATTCATTCATCCATGGAGGTGAAGGATGGAGATTAAACTCCCGCTATGTAGATCTGGCCGAAGGTCCTTTGCGTATGTGATTACGAGTGCTTCTCCTTCTCAATAAGCTTCCACAAGTTCTCGTTTTTTATTGTTCTCTTTCCTTCTTTTTTGCTAGATTCAAGGTTGTGAATCTAACATGTATGGCAGAGAACTCGATATATACGAATCATTGGTAGCCTTTGTTCTTTCTTTCTTTTTTGTTTGACGGGATTGTTCCTCCTTTTTAACTTGCAGCTTGGGATGCATGCAGGGCTCATTTCGTTTTTTGTTCAGAGCTCTTTCTTGCCGAATGGAGATAGTAGGCTCCATAATTCCATATTAGATTATTAGTGCAGACCCAGGCAATTCATGGAGAACCAAACATTGCCTGCCCCCTCTATGACTCAGGCAAGTGTTGAGGGCTTCAACCAAACACTAACATAGATTTGAGATGTGCCTGACCAGGCAATATCACCGATGACTACAGGCAACCTACAGGCAGCTCTAGAGCCCAGGCAGTTCATCCAGGACTCGAAGCAAACAGGCCCTAAGTCCACAAATTTCTTTTACACCGACTGATAAAACAGCCTTGAATCTTTAAGAAATAGTTTACAACAGAAAAAACAGATTAATTAGGCATCTTCCGGACACATGAAAGATATTGTACGTAGGTTATTGTCGACCAGGGCTAATGCACGAATGCTGAAATTAACACACAACAAGAGAAGAAAAAAGAATCACATGCTTCAGGCACGAAAATGGTAGTACTGCACTTCGGCTGACGACATTTTGCCAGCATCGTATAATAAAGAGTACATAACAAGACCAATATTACTGTCAGAAGCAGGAGCAATAGCATCACATACACAACACAATCTAGAAGAAACTGAGTGAACCGTGCAGCATAAATTGTATCTAAAGATGATGGGCAAAACCAAGAGGGGAGGAGAAAATAACTCACTCTCCACAGAGCCAAACCGTATGGCGAACATCTCCTCCTTCACCTCGCCGTCGGCGAAGTCAACAGCGTGCCACACGCAGGACTTGTCGCTGCCGGCGTGTTCCTGCATCTTCGTGGTCGAGGCCACTTCATAATAGCGCGAAGCGTCAGAACCTCACTCTTGCAATCAATCCACAATCTGGGACGAATCCATCCAGAGAGGGAAAACGGCTAATTTCACGCGGGGAGAAGGGGGATACCGAGATGGTTCGCGCAGATCTTGAGGGTCTTGGCCTGGCGCATGACGAGTCGGACCTTGCCGTTCTCCTTGTGCTTGAGCAACTTGACGGTCCCCGTGCCCCGCTCCTTCCACTGGTTCCCCTCCTTGTCGAACCTGTACAGCTTCGCCTTCCTGCAAAAACAACCAGCCAAATTAGCAGTCTAGCATCGGATCAAACCGAGGGGATAGGAGGAGGAAGGGGGTGCGGCGCCTCACATGTCGAGCAGGACGTCCTCGTCCTCCTCTCCGGTGGTGACGGCGACTTCCTCCAGCCGCACGATGGGGGCCACATGGGCGCCCGTGTCCTCCTCCTCACCCGCGGCGGCGGCGGCGGCGGCGGAGGCGTCCTCCTCCTCTGTTGTCGCCTCGGGACGCTCCACGACGGGCTCCTTGTCAGCCATGGGGTGGGCGATCGCGGCTAGACGGAGAGGGAGGGATTCGAAGGGAGGGCAACGGCGAGAGGGAGGGAGAGGGATAGATGTCTCTAGAAGTTTTGGGGATGAGTCGTGCGCTTGCGCGCTAGGGTTGGAGAGGGCGCCGGCGGATGGGGGCCCACTGGCAGTGACGAAGAGAAGCTGCGTGCCGAGAACGCGGGTTGGCAAACAGCGCCGGTTTCTTGCTGGCGCTTCGTTGGCTTGGCAAAGGAGGCCGGTGGCTGTCTGGTCTGTATGGGCCAAACAAAATCCAAATAATGTTTAGACGCCAAATCGCCAAGAATTTGAGCTGCTGTTTGTAGTGATACTGACAATTAGGAGCAGCTTCGAAGTCCTGAAGTTAAAATGTAGTATCAACTAGTATGCTACAATCTCGTAGGTTAGAGTTACTTTAATACAAGTCAATACATCACAGTCCTTCGTTTGCATTGTTCGCAGTGATGCTTTGAGTTAGTGATTCAGTGAAGCTGAGGTAATCGCGCATGTACTTCAGTTGACAGCACAGCAGCAGCCAAGGATTTTCCTCCAGCAAACACAGCCATTTAGTCATGCGTTGCAGGATGCACAGAGCGACGAGTATACCTCACCTTGATCTCAAAGTGATATGTTTTTGGACTTGGAGTAGAAACGCGTTACAAGCTTTATCCTTCTAATTGAGACACTTATCTGCAATTTTTTTCAAACACACATGTCGAAGAGATACAAACAGCTACAGTTCACCACAATGCAACATCACACACGTGTGTTCATCGCAATTTTTTTGAACTAATAATCATAGGAAACCGATGGGCTCACCCGTTTCCCATGCTCCAGATCGAATACTGTATGACCGTGCTCCACCGAGGTAACAAGACCACTGTTCGTCCGAGAGGCAACAGAACTCTCTTCTACTACATTCTACATCACAGTTTTGAGGCACGAAATGGTATTTATTAACACCGCATTGTGAGGAGCGTTACAGCATCACTAATCAAACTATGCCCATTCTGATCACGCGTCACATCCGACTAACCAAACAATACCCTGGTTCGCGGCTCTTGTATCAATAATGAGAGATTTGGAAGTTACCAACAAGACAAGTAGCAACACAAGTCAAAAAATGTCACCAGAAACGGAAGCATATAGACGAAGGATGTAGACAGACGGCGTACATACTGAGTATTAGTTTACGTATGCCAACTCCATAGAGCCACAAGGTGTCTCGTTTTCAGATTTGGATTTCGAAAGTTGTCACGTTTTGCAGATCCCTCCTCCGATAACCCCGCTGAGAAAGAAGCATCACATTAAGCAGTATAGACAGCTAGCACACGCCTGTTCCACTAACCCCGCTGAAAGAAGTGTCATATTAAGCATAATACACAGCTACGACTAGACACGCCTTTTAGATAATTATCTTGTCATTTGATGCAACAGGGTGCAGCAGGATTCGTCATTTCTGACACTTTCAAAAAGTACTCAATTTTCCACAACTGAATGTAATATAACACCATCAGATGCAGCAAAGAAACAAGAGAAAAACTAGGGGTAGCGATTTCAAAAATCATAATTATTCTTGGCTTGGGGCACCATTCGTCGCTTCCTCCATGGGCGTATCTGCTTCTGCTCCATCTCCTTTCTTGCCTACATTGATAAGAAACACACTTGAATAAGGTGAACGAATTACGAACACGAAACACAATACGCGTGGAGGTGTATTATCTGGAGGAACTACAAACTGTGAGAATTAAACTATTGCAAAATATATTATCCAAAAACAGCCTAGCTTTGTGCGAGGGACAAACCTTTCTTCTTCTTTCCACCACCCTTCTTCTTTGTTTTCGTCCCCAAAGCAAGCCATGCCTTTATCTCAGCATTGTCTTCAATGGATTTCGTGGGCTGCAGCTCCTGTAGAGGATGTGTTGTAATCCTATCTGAACCGTTCGGCATCAGCAACACAGTGAACTTTATGTGTGCAACAAGGTCACCTGTGTGAAGCAACAATAATAACCACTGACATAAACAACTAGGGTCACCAAAAAGCACATAAAATTGAAAATAAGAAGGAAACCAACATTCCAATATGTATCATATATCCACGATCTTTACAGACTTTAGGATTGAATTTCTCTACCTGGTTTCTCATGAAGTACAGGGTACGGCTGCAAGAGCTCATGATTCATGCATTCCACTAAGCCCAGGCGTGCACGCTTCTCTTCCAATGCCCTGTGACAATTCATAATCTCATGTTTTAACTAATAAATCAAAAAAAAGGGCATCAGAATCAAAAATCAGCGTGCAGCAACAAACCTAGCAGTAAAAGGCATAATCGGAAACTTCTGGCTGATCTCGCTGAAAATAAACCTCGACGCTTTCATCTTCAAGTGATAATTCTTGTCCACAGCCCTTTTGTAGATGGTGGTCTGCTTCTCATCCAATAACTTAGGCTGCCATGAAAATTTCAAAAAATAGCCATAAGTACACAAAGAGAATAAAAAGGAGTATCAGAATAACAACACTGTGATCGTGATTCACAGTTTCACACCTTTCCCTCTCCAGTGCTTGTGACAATATCAATTGCATAGACTTCATTCTCTTCAAATTCAGCATCATCCACCTTTGTATCAGCATTGGAGACACTAAGCACAACTTTGTTACCATCAATGACAAATTGTTTCAGCTGATGGCTAAGAACACCTTCCACAATTTTGCAATCATAAGCAGCAGCAACTTTCTGAATTGCTTCAGTAACATCCTTGTTCTGCAGAAGATACAGGCAGGGGATTAGAAATGAAGCCTACAAATTAGCACCCATTTACAGAACACACAAGTACATTCAACCAAGATGGCAAGTGCACTAGTTATGTTATCACATATTCTTAAATATATGTGACACTTAGGAAAGCATGTCTAGTTCAATTTGAACTACATTAGTTGTCCTAAACATCATATATCTAACGACGGAGGTAGTTTCTTGGTGAATTGGAGTTGGTGGCGCATTGGTGATCGTCCGTCTGCCATCAACACCATTTTACTCCACTATAGTATATATGCAGAATGTTTAATGCACATTTACTACTTGTCTCTTGATTCAAGACGCATCATATTTCTGATTTGGAATTTTGTATACAGGTAACTATTTGATTTGTTCTTCCGTGACAACAGAGGTATTTGGCTAGTCCTTAGATATATATGATATTACAAATAGAGAGCAAAACACACATGCCTAGGGACCAAAAAACAATGAGCATAATTTATGAAAGGAAAAACAACCAAGGAAACTCTTCTACTTTGTAAAAGAAGTACCTTTTTCCCAGGTCTAACTAGCCTCATTGCGACTTCTGCTGCTGTGTTGGCAGCAGCAAGAACATCAGCTGCTCTTCCAGTGACTGGCCCATTCGCAATGACATGTGTATGGGCCACCACAGCAATAAAACCATCAATATGACAGCCCATATCTCTGTCAAATGAGGAAAAAAATTAGTTGACGTCCATGGTACAAGTTTCCAACAAAATAAAACAAGATAGATATAGTTGTAGCAGGGAATTACATTTTAACCATATCATTTTCTTCCAGGACTGAATCGTCAGTGGCAAGCGGAGAGAAGTGGCAGACTGTGTTGTTCACAGATAAACAGGTTGGAAAAGCAATGCCCTTTTCAATCTTCTTCTTCGCGTTCTTGTAGACATTTGCAGTTTGCCTGTTCAGAACAAAGAATTCCCAGTAAGCAGGCAAGTCAGTAAGAAAGCAGTAATCAAAAGAACTAAAGACAAAGGAAGATCTATTACTCTCTTATGAAAGAATCACCCTTCTCACAAAGGTCAACAATCTTGGCTTTGGGCTTGCACTCAGACACGACCAGCTTCAGAGCATCTACACCACAAGTAAAATGCATCAGCATTTTCAGCATTACATTAATGGAAGTATTATAAACCACCCACCCAATTTCAGCGCCACAGACTACACGATATTACGTTACTAAAAGCAAGCTTCGCCAACAAAAAGACTTCACACCATGCACGTGAAACAGAATATGGCAAGAAACTTTGGAATAAAATGGAGACAATAAAATAGTGCTAACATCCAAAGCAGAAGCCTCCTCTGCAACCCGATTTATATGGTCGCGCAACCACCGCCAGAAACGTGCCGTTACGGTGAATACGAACGCTACGGACAAGAAATAAGTGCACATAAATAGCTCACTAAACAAATATAAGGCTAACAATTCATAGTATGCTCAGCCTATAAACGATATAAGTGCACTCACATAGCTCACCAACAACAGATAAGGCTAAAAATTCAGTGAATTCAAGGTATGCCCAGAGGCAAACAGCCTATAAACGTAAACACCGCCATTCTCCTCCCATCGCCACGCAAACGCAGTCAGCAGCAAAGCGGTAAGGTTAGAGAGGGCGAGCTTACTGTTGAGGATTTCAGCGGCAGCCTTGTACTTGGTGACGACTTCGTTGGAGGAGAGATCGAGCTCCTTCTCCTCCCTGACCTCATCGTCCGACATCTGCAGAAAACGTCCCCACGAGACACGCATACGAAAACGATCAGAAATGGCGAGAGACTGCTGCACGACGGAGGAAATGAAGCGAATCGAGCCCGGAGAACGCGAACGGGACGGAGGATACTCACTGCTTCGAGCGGAGGCGATGACGACGGAGGCTGGACGGGGTGTCGCTGCTGCTGCGGCGGCGGCGGCGCGGGGGTGAGAGGTTTAGGGTTAGGGTTTGGCGGCGGCGGGGTTTGGGCTTGGAATGGGATGGGGGGATTAGAATGGCGAGGCGGCGGAGTGGGGGTGGACGCGGCGGATGGCTAGGGCTTAGAGGGGTGTCGCTGGTCGGTGGGGCCGAGGTTCGCGGTCATCCTGCTTGGGCCGTGCGTGTGGGGTTAGATAAGGCTTACAGGTGGGCCACGGGACGCGAGACTTGGTCCGGCCCCGGGCTACGGAGCGACGTGTGGAGGGACACTTGTCCGGGAAATGGGAAAAGAGTAGAGAAACGTGTGACGGTGCAAATGCGCACTAGAACGGTGCCGTCAGGCTTATCAGCACCGCCCGATCGAAATCCAACGGTGTCCATTATGCGTTTTGTGGGGCGACAGGTGTAATGTGCACACGTCGAGTAAGGTTTTTGTATGCCTAAAGCTCCATCGTGTTTATTGAGAAAACAAAAGTTGCAGAAGTGTCCTTTGTTTTCCGTGCTACGTGATTAGGGGTTTTCTAGTCAAAGATGTGCGGCAAAATAGAAAAACAAATTTCAAACGTCTTACTGTCAACATAATACATGCTTTGTCACCTTTGATGATGGCCAGATCTTCGAAGAGTCTAGCGACGGGGGAGGCAAGACCCTCGTGCGCTTTAAGGTAATGTGTGACGGTGGATGAGGCGAGGCCCTCACGCGTCTGAGTTGTAGGAACCGGTGGGGTGGGGTGTAAGGTGCAGCGGCGGTTTTTCCGCGAGGGGTCCTGCATGGTGGTGCCCTCTTCGGTGTGGTGCGGTGGGCGACTCTTCTGACTTTTGCCAACGAAAGAATGTGGTAAGGAGATCGACGATCGTGTGTGCGCGACCTGAAGACGATGGCGGCATGGTGGAGGAGTTGTCATAGCTACATGGCTTACATCGGACTGCAGCGGCCAATCCTGCATGGCAGTGGCTGGTTGGCGGGGGACATCGTCGGTGACGACGGCGCTTGTGATGAGGCTGCTTGTCGACTTTCTCCTAGGTTTTGTGGTGATGCGGTATCGGGCTTTGAGCGTCAAGCTGAGGTGTGTGGCCGTGTTGATGTCCCAATCTAATTGGCCGGTGTTGTTGTTATGTTGGTCGTTGTGCCCACTAGTTGCGGTTATTGTTGTCTGCAGTTTTTCCTTTTTACCCTACCTGTGTTTGCTTGTATTTATTCCTTCTTTAACTAATGAAATTGGCACTATCTTGTTCCGGTTCGTTAAAAAAAATATCGTCTATCACTAAAGTAATAATTACTTGTAAATGCAACATTCATGACGAGTAAAAGGCTTAAATCCGATTAGATTGGTTCCACCATCATGAACTTAACTAGCAAAGATGTTTGCCGCTTTTACCTCTAAGTCATGTACAAACGAGGATTTTCATGCAGTTGAACAATTTTGTTTTCAGATGCTATGTCTTTGAACTTTAAGACTAGATATCTGGGAATGTGTGGATAGTTATGAATCAAAATTCGTGCCGCGCTTTGGCAAGTGCACTCTGTTGCCACGACTATGAGCTTTAAAATGGGCCCAAGGGCCCATGTCCCTTACACACTGGAAGGCATGGAAGCCTGATAATAAGCATACAGAAGACACACAAAATCTCCTTAAAAAAAGCAACGTATCCTATGAGAACCAGGTTCGTGTGAGAAATATAAGAACTCCAATCTGAGCCATATGATTTTGATCCAATGGGGCACATGAATTCAGGTGGGAGGGGGGATTTGCAAAATCACCGCCCACTTAATCATACTTTTGCAAATTCCCCCTCCCACCTCTCCCTATGCGCCCTCTTTGGATCAAGATCTTGTGGTCCAAATTGGAGTTCTCATAGTTCTCACACGAACCTAGTTCTCATAGGATACATTGCCTAAAAGAAAAGACACACAAAAAATCCTGCGCATGCATGTGCATGGACGGAGCTTCTTTACTACCAACAGAGCCCTTGCCCCCTCCACGCCACCCACAAAAATCATTTGATCAATCCAACCTATTCACTAATATATTCATACTGATTCATTTATTTGTTTGTCCCAAAACTTTTGAGATCAAGAGGACCAGCGATTGGATTTGACATTTAGAGAGGGACTAGAAACATGGCGCGGCATTGCCGCGCTTCTTGATTTTGTAGCATGTTGTATAGGCCCTGTGTGGCCCTTCTACGATGAGACCACGGTATCCAAGCGGTTTGCAATGTCATTACAGATGAAACCGTAGTTTAAGTGTGCATGAAAACAAGTCTCGTTGCCATTTTTCGTTAGATTAGCCGAAAAGGATAGCAATAATTTATTTTAGCTTGATTGTTCATACTTTAAAATAGAATATTATTCTATTTGAAAATATTACTCCTTTTTGTCCATATATGTAATGATAGCGGCAATATCAATTAAACTTCATTGTATTTATTATGAAAAAAATTGCTTCAAACTATACACAATCAATTTCTTCGTAAATTTTTCATGCCAAGAATTAGCCAAGCGTGTGTTTCTGCCAAAGGAAAAAAAATAACCTTATAAGATATTTTGAGAACTTTAGGAACTTTAAATTCTGTGTGCACCAAACCGAATAGGAAATACGTGAAGACAGGTTCTCTGAGGAGCAAGCAAACTTACCCCAAGGAGGATGGTGGCGTTTTTATAGCTACTACTGAAAATTTGTATACTCTAACATGCGAGGACGCACTCCCTGATTCAAAGGACTCACACTCCCAGATCAGACGCTATAAGACTCGCCTGTTACCACAGAAGCCAAATAAGTAGAACACTAAATACTGTGCAACAAAGTAATTGATACACTTGTTCTATTACGGCAATACTGTGCAAGCCACTAACAGGGCACATTATTACACATTTGTATCCCCAAACCTAGTTAAGTGGCAAGGTTCCCATTTGCGCTAAGCTGAGGTTGAAGTACTGCCTTAAGATTGACATGAATGATCATTCTTAGATTGTACGCAAAGCACTATGTTCCTCCTCAAGCTGGCTATCCTGCTTAAAGCTAGTTCTGGGGTTCTATGCAGATTAGTTCTGGGCTAATCTGAGGTTGCTTTTGCAGTTGTAGATAATGGGAGCAATGGACCGACACCCTGCATGAGCTTGCAGTCCAGCAAGAAGTATGTACACTCAAAATGCTGGGTTGTGCAGAATTACCAATGGAGGGCAATCTGTCCTTCCTGCAAAGAGTAGTATGCCAAAATCTCTTGCCACCCTCTGGACAAGGTTCATCTTGGTCTGTTGCAATAAATTCAACGTTACATCCTACTGGGCAGTAAAGAGAAATTATATTGTTTCAAGAAGGCTGCAAAGAAAATTATATAACAGGAAATGAATTTTTTTAAGAAAAAGATATTTTTTATATAGTCAAAGTAAGAAATGGCAGTAAGAAAACATGCAAATATCAAAAGTTAAATCTGAGGGGAAAATAAAATAACGGAGAGTACAAATTTGGCCCATTAATGAATAAGCAGTGACCACAAACCATGACCAGGGGAATCGAGTTCAATGTTTTCTTACTATTTTTTGTTTCATTATGCCAAATTGCAAGGAAAGCTCTTGCTCAAGCATCATGATCAATGTTGCTTTAGATAAATTAACAAACGCAAGGAGAGGCGAGGGATGCACCATGTCTCTTCTAACGGAGCTGGCAGTGCTGAATTATCTGACAATGATCCTCTGTGTTAAGGAATGTAAACTGAAGGTCTAGATTAGCAGAGACATTTCCCCTCCATTTTTGAGGCAGCTAATTCTTATAAAGATATTGGTGGCAAGGTATAAAGTCTGGTTACCTAGAGAATCAAGCTAAAATAGTTTCTACTCAGTAACCAATGACCAATAGAGTGTTTATTCTTACTGAAGTTGCAAAACTGTAAAAACGGCAACAGAGACACATATCTAGTCTCTTGTTGGTACTACTTGGCAACATCTAGCAGTAAGCAGAAACTAAAAAGGGAATGGAGCTGCCATAACAGGTAAGATGCAGCAGATTAGTAGAATAATTAAGGAAAGAGAATTTGATTTTAAGTGAAAACTTATTTAGCAATGAATAAGAAGTATGTTCCAGGATAGCATCATCTAGTAAATACTAAGATAATTCTTCCATGATCATTTTGCTGGACGAAAAGATCGGCAAAAGTTAAAAAGTTAAGTTTTCAGTCCAAACTATATTCTAACTTCAAAAAGTAAAAAAAGAAGGATAGTGTGGCACTGTGGCATCTTTTTGTTTTTAATATGAAAGATACTGCTTGTAGTATGTGGATAATACTTTAGACTCGTATGTGCTGAATAATTTAAATTTACACAACATGAGCACAATTTGCTGCACCGGCAAACATTAAGTGGCAAATAGAAGCATGAGTTCACACTAAAATAAGTAGCAAAAGCAGTGCAGAGAAGGACATGTGTTCTCACCAGGAAGCAGGAGGACCATTCGTTGATGAAAATAAAGCAGGTTCGGAAGTCAATAGAGCACATCTTGTCTTCTTGTTATTGCTGACAACGACGCTGACCATGCCAGTTCATGTGATATATCCCGTCGCCGTTCAGGCATTCCATCGAACACGTTATGGGCTCCATGTGCCTGCTGTAGGAAGAGAACAATTGGGTATTGTCATCCACTTATCCGTCGTGGATAAGTGAAGAAGGAGCTCATCCTGCTACTCGTCGCCCTAAGCCGTTGAGAAGTAGAGCTATTTGTCTGCCGCTGCTGCTGTGCGCTTCACGCCGTCTGTACATCATTGACGCTCCATGGCCGGCGATGTAGGCAGAATCGTGTTCAACGCTGGGCCCTGCTGTTACCGAGCCAATTGGGGAAGATCTCCATGGTTATTTTCGACCAAGAACCAGAAGGATTCTCGCCGGGGAGCTGCAGTTGGCAGGGATGATGCCGGAGTCTCATCCGGAGATAGGCGAACGAAGACCAGAGGAGGTGGGAGCGCCGTCAAGGGTTCCGCTGGCCTTAATTGAACCGGAGGAGGGGAAAGGGGGGCGGACGGCGAGGCCTGAGGGCACGATGTGGAGCGGCGCGTCGAGGAGGCAGGAGGAGGAGGGTGGACGGGAGGCAAGATGAAGACGACGACGATGGCGAGACGCGGCCGAGAGAGAAGGGAACGGCTGAGTTGAGCGCTTAACGGGCCTCGAGAAAGTCCGCAAACATTCGGGTTAGTAGTAGACTGGGCGAGGGCCCGATTCGACCCAGATCTGACGGCTGCTATGACGAGTTTGTCGGATCTAACGGTCGGGCGTTTAACGGGTGATGTGGGCTAACGGGTTTCGAGAGAACACACAGCGTTTAATATAATAACGAAAAGTCTAATGCGCTTCCAGTCGCGCTATCTCGTGACCGTGCGTCCCATGGTCTGGCCAACGTGACATTATCTTATTGGTTCATTTATTTGGTAGCAGCCTGAGACATCACAGGGGAGTGCAGATGGCCGGATGGGTTTAGAGGAAAGAAAAAGATCAGCTTACATAAGCGCATTTATTACACTTGATGGAAACTTTAAAATGCTATATCTCTTGTATATGGTGTCCGTTTTCAATTTGGTTTTCACCGTTCCATTCTATGCGATGAGCCGAACAAAACTAGATCCCACTTGATATATTTTACATATTTTTTTCATGCGTTAAGATACCACAAAAGTTGCTACTAGGTTTATAACATAAGTTGCTATCACGTAAGTTTGAAAAACTAGAGCAAATTATATATTACAATAGTAAAAACTCATGTTACATGCTTCGTAGCAATTCGTGTTACATGTTATATTTCGTGTAGCAAGCTATATATCTAGCGTTTTGTATCTAGTAGCAAGTTCAGTTAATATATCAATGAGTTGAGACAATGCAGTAGTTTCAACTTATTATTTACAAAGATTTCAACATAGAATCAATTTTAGTATATGTATTTTGATAGCAAATAAAAACATTACTCTAATGGTATCTAAAATAGTAACTATCAATCTAGTTTATCGTAAATTTCTATAGATGTTGCTACATATCAAGTTATATAGAAGAATTTTAGTCCACATAATAGTAAATGTTGTGTAGTAACTCAAGCTTTATTTATAATTTTAACTTATGAAACATACATGATAGTGACTTATGTCATGAATAAAACTGGATTTGTGCTAATAGTCATATAAAATTAATTACACTTCTCGTTTGATAATTTTAAAAAGTTTTATGGTAGTAACTTCTGTTTCATATATGGTAGTAACTTTTGTTACGTACATGATAGTAACTTTGTTGATATTCTATCTTTAAAAAAATATAATTAAAAATATGCAAGTGTGGTCTAGTTTTGTTCGTCTCGTCGCATAGAATGCAACTGTGAAAACCAAATCGAAAACGGACACCGTATGCAAGAGTTATCGCATTTTAAAGTTTTCACTCGGTGTAATAAATGCGTTCACACCAACAGAAGATTGATCCACACTTTTTCCCTTTTCTACTGCGGGATGTTCCTTTGTTGCTCTGAGTTTAAAACACACGGCACATATTTAGGGTGTTCGGCTGGAGGCTTTGCAGCCGGCTGCTGCTGCTTCCCTCTCACATGGCTACAGTGCTGCTTCCAGCAGCTACAGTGTTCTCTCTCAGAAAAACAACGCAGCGGCTACAGTAAAACTGCCTGCCGATTAGACTGATTATAGGTTGATCTGTGTCTCGGTACACGTGTCGGAATTTGAGAAGGGACGCGCGACCAGGTAACGCGCGACCGTACGCGTATTAACCTCTCCCATATAATAAAGATGGGACTTTTATTTCTTTGAGTAAAAATATTATCAAATTTGGTATTACTAAGAATCGCGAAGAGTTTTTTACTGCAAAATATAGGTAACAGTTATGTTCAATTAAATATGCAATTAAAATGTGAAATTTCAATAATTAATTAGACTGTAACAATCACATAACTAGTTAGACAATGCCATCAAACCAGAGACCAAAGCAGGGCTCGACAAATCAGAAAGTATCATGGTGGACCGCGACTCGCTTTGGGGGTGGTTGGCGATGACGCTGGGCTGAGCCTCGATCCAACAGTGATGTGGAGCTTATAGAGAAGGATGGGTCAGGGAGTTTGAACGAATAAAGAGATAAGGAGTTGTGATCCACGCTCGTCCGTCGACACGAACCAGCTCACACAGGCACATTGTGTTGCTCGGGCGCCATTGCACGGCCACAGCACGACGCTAGTCGGCAAAGCAACCACATATATAGACTGGAATCGAGCGGGACTGACAGAGCAAAGAAACTGAGGGTGTGTTTGGCAAGGCTTTGGCTTATTCTGAAAACAGGTTATCTAGTAGCTTTTATGTGAAAATAGCTTTTCTGACTTATTCTGGCTTATATGTGAAAACAGCTTATCCTGTCAAACTGTTTGGCAAAACAGCTTATCCTGTCTTATCTGAAAACAGCTTATCTTGTCAAAATGACCCAAATACCCCTGTCTATTTGATACATAGTTAAACACATGTCATATTGTTAAATGAAAGAAATGATGTTCAAAAACAAAATAAACTGAACTAGTAATTTATAGTTTCCAAAAAACCATCGTCCAACAAAATAAACTGAACTAACGCTAAACTTGGTAGCCATTTGCTCGGCCCATACGGCCCATCACCCACCGAATAGCACACATGACCACCGTTTCTCTCTCTTGCTTATCTTCTTCATCCTCGTGCTACTCCACCTGTTCTCCATAGCCAAGCATCGGATGAGCTCGCATAGGTGTTCGATTTGAGCACTCTGCACCAAGAAAATAGCAAAATTGAGTGCCCGCTACCTCCTCCCCCATTCCCCTCTGTCAAAATCCAGAACCACATTCCTATTGCCGGGGCGCACTGGGCGGCGGCGGCGCGCGAGCATGCGGGGGCGCGCTGGGCAGCGGCAGCGCGGGGGCGTGCTGGCAGCGGCCGCGCAGGGGGCGACGGCAGCGCGGCAACAGGCGCGGCGCACGAGCGCGCGGGGTGGCGCGAGGGCGCGCGACGCGTGAGGGACGAATCGGAACAACAGAAATATATGACAGAAATAAGCCGACTGAGCCACTATTTTCGGCTTCTTCGTGCTAGTTCATTCTCCAAAACGGCTTCTTCCTTCAATTGCTCATAAGCGCTTCTTTCTCAGAGTATTTGGTATGGAAAAAGCTCTTTTTTCTATAAGCCGGTGGTGAAGCTGCTTGAAAAGTAGCTGCCAAACACACCCTGAAACGAGGCTGCAATCGAGCACGATGATGGCCCATCTGAGGAGGAAGACGATCCAAGACGGAAACACATATGCGTCGCGCGATGGCTGTCTGCGGAAAGGTACGCGACGGAGGTGTCAAGTAGCGACTGGTGTGAAGCTGGGCCGAGCGTCAAACGATTCCTTCCAAAATTAGAATTTACATCAGGGTATTGTACTGTACCTCTTCATTCAATAAAAAAAAAACCCTACTGGCAATTTCATCTAGTTATTCAATGGTTACATACTTACATTCTTGTAACTTGCCACATTCATATTTTTTGTGTGGATCGGAGGTGATCTCAGAACGATCACTTGGAATAGAAAAAATTGATCTGCCAGAGATTTTCATAGGTTTCCTTTTTTTACAGATATATACGTTGACAGGCATTATGTGCTGATGAATAATAGGTGCCCGGTATACACATGGATAGTGCAGACTCCCTTATCACTCTAGTCTCTACAACTCATGAATTCCGATAGTGTCGTCCGCCCCCAAAAAAACCGTAATCCGCGCCCGTCGGTTTCGCACGCGCTTCCTGCGATTTGAATGCGCGCGGCGCGCCCTTGGGTTCCCGAAAACGTCCTGCACTCGATGGGATTGCCCCCGCTACTCCGCTCAAAAATCATCGCCGGATCCCTGAACCCCGTCCCCGAAATTTCCCTGCCTCATATGGTAGGGATTGGCCGACGCCCGCTGTTGTGCACAGCTCGTTCACCCCTCGATGGCGCCTCTCGGGCTGCGCCCAGATCGCCCCGCCTAGCACGCCGAGGATGCTGCCCCGTCGAGCTTGTCGTCATCGCCATTCGTGCCTTCGCCCCAACCCATCTCGGTGTCGTCCCACTGTTGGTCGTTTGTACGCACCTAACTTATATACCGCAAGTGGACGGTGTACAGTTGTAGGTACGGAGGGACGGAGGAGGCTAGGTTAGCCGAAAGATGGTTATAGGTTTAAGGACACAAGGTGACCCTGCTTTTTCAGGGTAAGAAGGGGTAGAGAAAATGCCTCGAGCCGAGATCCGAGTACCAAGCGCTGCAGCGCTGAAGTACGAGCTCCGTGGACTAGCTATTGCTTCTCCACGAGGCTCATACCAGGCGCTACGGCGCTGAAGTATGTAACCCATGCCATACTCCCAGGAAAAGCTCGAACGACCTTCAACAAAGGGGTACCTGTACCCGAAACCGACACAGGTGGGTAGGTAGAGAATACCTAGGGGCGCGAGACAACTCTCTCTAAGGAACTCGGCAAAATAGCCCCGTAACTTCGGGAGAAGGGGTGCCCCCTCGCAAAAGGGGGTCGCAGTGACCAGGCCCGGGCGACTGTTTACCAAAAACACAGGTCTCCGCAAAGTCGTAAGACCATGTATGGGGGCTGACGCCTGCCCAGTGCCGGAAGGACAAGGAAGTTGGTGAACTGATGATAGGGAAGCCGGCGACCGAAGCCCCCGGTGGACGGCGGCCGTAACTATAACGGTCCTAAGGTAGCGAAATTCCTTGTCGGGTAAGTTCCGACCCGCACGAAAGGCGTAACGATCTGGGCACTGTCTGGGAGAGAGGCTCGGTGAAATTTTTCTCTCAGAAGAGTATTCCAAGGTTTAATCGAACCACAGAGACCAATGGGAATTAAGCAGAATTGTCCGTAAAAGAGTTAGCTAGGCTTTCTAGTGAGCTTGAGCGTGAGTTTTGGGAAAGTTGGGGAATGTGCCGATCGGCACAGCTGGTGTGCCGGTCGGCACGGAGGCTGAGTCGTCCGTGAACAGCCTAAGGAACCTGATTAAATCACGGGGCAAGTTAGCCAAAGTCTGCTAGTTGAGATCGTAACCAAAAAGCCTAATCAAATAGCATTATAAACGGATTTACTTGATTATTGATAACTGAAGATCGGCAGGAAGAAACCCCTTTCCGATGAGCCCTGTCACGACCTGTTCACCTTAGTCAGTGGCTGCTTCCCACTCTACACATCGTCTCAAGGATCTCGCATATTCCAGCGCGTTGAGGTACAGAGACAATATGCAATTATGACGCATTACAAGATCCCGATATTATCCTAACCACAATAGAGATAGTGAGAGATTGAATCTCACCTCTTATTGCCACCACAATTAGGATAACATCTAGTACTTAGTCGTCACTAAGCGTAAGAACAAGTGCATGTAAAGACCATAAAATCCAGACGAGCAATAATCAAAACCATTCATCCACGTATTCAACCATACTTTGATAATACATAGTACAAGATACATCACCATCTAGTAGGCCTACTGTTGGCGTTTCTTACGCACAGAAATAAATATCAACTCCGCAAGCGCACGGAACACCGTTGTAGCATTTCACCCAGGAGTATTCCAAGGGTATCGTATTTATATTTTCCTCAGGGAAGCAGGGCTAAGAATATCATGAATTAACAAGGAAACATCTATTATTTATAACTTGCAAACTAGACCAAAGCATGGGTAAAGATGAAAGATATGATGGGTGGCAAACACACATAAGGATTCCATATGAAGATAAAGAGATAGTACTAGTCAACTGGGAGGACAACGAGAAGAAGGGTATCCGCATAGGGGTTACAACTATTTACTTAAGCTTTCATTACAGATACATTCAAGTGCATCGGGGCACGTCCGCCGCCAAGACACGCAACTCGGAAACTAAGTTCAACGTATCCAGGCAACGGACCGCGTCTAGGCCCTACCTGTCCAATCCGGACGTGGTGGATTACAGAGATCGGTGTAGCTGTCACATACACTCGCGGCTACCATCCTCCGTGGGGTTAGGTGCACACTCACGCCTAGGAGTAATTCCTTGAACCATACAAGCAACTATCCTAGATAACTTACTCCAATGTAAAAGAGCAAGCCAACCATGCATAACAAATCTATGTGGATTGTGTAAGCATTTGCGGTGCAAACAACCCATGCAGATAGACCTATCATACACAGACGTGGAACCAACACAAGAATTTCTCTATAATTATCACTTAAATAAATAAATGTAAACTAAAAGAAAAACTAAAATAAATAAATGAGAAAATAAATAAATAGGAAAATAATTATATTAACTAATATCAAAAAAGAAAAGATACAAGAGAGCTTTACCCAATATCCGAAGAAAACTCCGGAACTCCGAGGGAAGCTCTCGCTTCTACTCTAACTCCCATGACCAACTAGCCTACTCTAACTACACAAGTGGAATGATTTTCCATGAGAAAGAGCGTGACCCTACATTGGATCTTCTCTTCTCAAGTGTGATGGTGCAGGTTGGAGTGAGGGGAGGGGTTCTCTATTTATAGTGGAGTTGCCTTGGGAGAGTGGAGAAGATCTTGGAGCATTTCGTGGAATATTCCCTTCTTGCCGACGTCCCCTGGCTTGGCCGGCGCGTCAAGTGGCTTGTCACCGACTCTGGAACCGACTGGAGGAAGATTGAGGCGGTTGGAGATTAAGTTGGGCCGGCCGGCCAGGTGTTTGGGCCGGCCGGCCAGCTTTTTTCTGATTTTCCTCCAATCTTGCGCGAGGCATAACTCCTGCTCCCGAACTCCGAATTGGGTTATCCAAAAGCCCATTTTGACTACCTTGACGAGGGCTTTGACATGGAGGGATCAAATTTGTGATTTGAATAATTATTTCTTGATGTCCAAGTCATTCCTTATTTCTTGCGTCGAATGTCGTCGAGATGTCGGAGCAGGACCTTGTTTATCTTGTGCTTTTTGTATATTTGCTTTTTATCCATGATTGTAAGCACAATTGCACCAATATTCCTATGTACCTTGCAAAACAAGATCACATCCAAAACTTGTGGAACTTTATTAGTTTAATGCATAAAACATTGGTGCATACCTTTTATTCGCCGATAAGTTGACGGTCATTTTATGATTTAATGGCCGTCAACACCTCCCCAAGCTTAAACTTTGCTCGTCCCGAGCAAACTCAAAACTTAAGTATCGGCGGATCAGTAGTTACAAAGAAAGCGCCCCATGGGTAATAAAAATGCAACAACGTACTCCCTAAATGGTGGTAAGTATGCAAGAGCACGAAATATTCACGAGTGTTGCACATGTGTGGGGCGTGTTTGCTTCACCTTGTCATATAGCGTTGAAGATTAGAATAGCACTTTTGGATGAGTCAAACAATTTTTAGCAGGTGTACGTCCAGAGTTTTTATGTGCTGCAAGACAAGGTAAAAAAATAAAATTTCTCCTTTGTTTTGGTTCACACTTCCCCTCTCCTTAATATGAGGCTATCCCTACAAAGCTTCACTCATTCCTACCTTCTATCATATTGGGCTTGTATGTGGAGCTTGGTAAGGAAATGCACATTTAATATGCGTATATTGTAAAGCTAAAGAATAAATCTTAAGAGACATATCAACTCCTTGTATCTCGGTCATATGGAAAATGGTGATGGAGGGGGATAAGATGAACACACACTGATGGAAACGGTTTTGCAAACTTTGGTCTTCTTTTATGCTCATGCTCAAGATGTTTAATGATAAGAACCATAATGCCTTTTTGGATGCAATTCATGGAGTCTCTCTTTTCTCTTTTTTTTTAAGACTCCATGATGCTTGAGGCAATAGCGATGACAGGTTCATGAGCATTTTGAAATATTCTTGAGCTTTTTTTTGATGTAGACCAAAAGTTTTGCGAATGAATGTGGGTGGAATGGTTACGGAGATGTTTGATTTTTCAAACATTCATTTTTGGTGGAAAGAAACTCAAATACTCACGCGAAGGAATGATGACCGAGATAAAGAGAGTGCTTACTCTCAAAAGCGATTAGACCTTAACAGAACTCAACGCATGAGCAAATGGCTATGAGTGGGGTTTTTCGAATATTTTTCATGATATGGCTCTGGTAGGTAAATAAATCCTCACAAGGGAAGTGTTCCAAAACGAAAGGGTTTTTAGGTACTTGCAGCAATTAAAATGAAAACATCTCTGGACTTTCACCACGCTAAGAGGTTGCAACAAGTCCTAATCATGCCATATCATAATCTACAATGCTTAGACTTGGTGTGATGTATGCAACCCACAAAAATGTAGCAATACTAGTGATGTGACTATGCTCGAGTATAATAACACACATGTCAGGAGTAGAGTTGCATCAATGCGACACAAGGGGAGCTATCATGTAACTAATCATCATTCCTTTAAGTGCAGCTTTCACCATATTCTAGCATTTTATTCGAAACAGGGAGTATTTTATTGATCGATAGGGATACTTACCTGGGGGTCCTCCCCAAGCTTGAGTCTTCGCAAGACTTAAGCTTGAATAGGCCGCTTCCTCCATTCTTCTTGTGTCTGCAAAAAGAATGAGGGTGATACAGGTGGCTAGCCCCTATTGAGCTTTGCCGAGAACCTAATATTTTTGGTTTTTTTTTTAAGGAAAGGGCACAATTCAAGAAGAGTATAATATCGTATACAGAAGTACTTACCTGGCGGTCCCTCCCCAAGCTTAGCTCTTGCAACTATGTGCAAAGCTAAGCGATTAAATCTTTCATTTGGGAGCACTGGGTCCGCCTTGTTGGTTTCTTCTTGAATTGTATGCCTTTCATATTGCCTGATGGATTTTTGATTGCTCTCATAAAGATCCTGCATTGGTTAGTACAAAACCATTCGTCTACCCTTGACACGTCTCTATGGGTCCATCAATCGACCTAGACACCACGTCTAATTCGATTAACTATGTGAGGAGAGCAGAGCATGTTATACTCTCCTTCTGTCATGAAAGCATCATAGAGGCATGTATTTTTCTGTTGGTTGAACGGCCACCGGGCATAATCTCAATAGAGAACAGAGGCACAGAAGTGATCTTCACCCAACCAACAGAAAGAGATGCAGGCGATTGATTTATGACTAACAATTTAACCACAACCCACATCATCAAAAGAAATTCGAGAGCACGGGTATGGTCAAAATTGCAGTATATTTTCATCAAAGAGCAACTCAATGTACTTCGCATTGATAAGGCAAAGAATCATTCAGGCAGCATTATTTATTTTTTTATTATTATTTTTTTTATTTTTTTATGAAAGGAGAGGATATATGACAAGAAAAACAAGGAATAATTGCGTATGCTTACCTGGCGGTTCCTCCCCAAAGCTTAGCCTTTGCAATCGAATGCAAGGCTAAGCTTTTAGATTTCTGCATTGACTATCTTGGATCCGCCACATATGTTTCCTTTCTCCTGTCATAAAAAATCCAACCTTTCTTGCAAAATCCCTGGCCTATGATTGGGCATTCGAGGTTTTTTTTTTTAAGTCCGAGGCCTATGATTGGGCACTCGGGTTTTTTTTTTAAATGCAGCGGGGTGGGATGGAGGGGAATTAAATATGCAGATGGAATGAAAAGAAAACAATGCAGATGTGATGGTGATATGCTCAAAAGAAATGCATGTGGATGCTTAGGCTAGCAGCAAATTAATCATAACAGATAATCAATGTCAATCACAGATATCTTAAACCATTGCTTCCCCGGCAACGGTGCTAGAAATGCTTGTTTGCGTTTCTTACGCACAGAGATAAATATCAACTCCGCAAGCGCACGGAACACCGTTGTAGCATTTCACCCAGGAGTATTTCAAGGGTATCGTATTTATATTTTCCTCAGGGAAGCAGGGCTAAGAATATCATGAATTAACAAGGAAACATCTATTATTTATAACTTGCAAACTAGACCAAAGCATGGGTAAAGATGAAAGATATGATGGGTGGCAAACACCATAAGGATTCCATATGAAGATAAAGAGATAGTACTAGTCAACTGGGAGGACAACGAGAAGAAGGGTATCCGCCTAGGGGTTACAACTATTTACTTAAGCTTTCATTACAGATACATTCAAGTGCATCGGGGCACGGCCGCCGCCAAAGACACGCAATTCGGAAACTAAGTTCAACGTATCCAGGCAACGGACCGCGTCTAGGCCCTACCTGTCCAACCCGGACGTGGTGGATTACAGAGACCGGTGTAGCTGTCACATATACTCGCGGCTACCATCCTCCGTGGGGTTGGGTGCACACTCACGCCTAGGAGTAATTCCTTGAACCATACAAGCAACTATCCTAGATAACTTACTCCAACGTAAAAGGGCAAGCCGACCATGCATAACAAATCTATGTGGATTGTGTAAGCATTTGCGGTGCAAACAACCCATGCAGATAGACCTATCATACAAAGACGTGGAACCAACACAAGAATTTCTCTATAATTATCACTTAAATAAATAAATGTAAACTAAAAGAAAAACTAAAATAAATAAATGAGAAAATAAATAAATAGGAAAAATAATTATATTAACTAATATCATAAAGAAAAGATACAAGAGAGCTTTACCCAATATCCGAAGAAAACTCCGGAACTCCGAGGGAAGCTCTCGCTTCTACTCTAACTCCCATGACCAACTAGCCTACTCTAACTACACAAGTGGAATGATCTTCCATGAGAAAGAGCGTGACCCTACATTGGATCTTCTCTTCTCAAGTGTGATGGTGCAGGTTGGAGTGAGGGGAGGGGTCCTCTATTTATAGTGGAGTTGCCTTGGGAGAGTGGAGAAGGTCTTGGAGCATTTCGTGAAATATTCCCTTCTTGCCGACGTCCCCTGGCTTGGCCGGCGCGTCAAGTGGCTTCTCACCGACTCTGGAACCGACTGGAGGAAGATTGAGGCGGTTGGAGACTAAGTTGGGCCGGCCGGCCAGGTGTTTGGGCTGGCCGGCCAGCTTTTTTCTGATTTTCCTCCAATCTTGCGCGAGGCATAACTCCTGCTCCCGAACTCCGAATTGGGTGATCCAAAAGCCCATTTTGACTACCTTGACGAGGGCTTTGACATGGAGGGATCAAATTTGTGATTTGAATAATTATTTCTTGATGTCCAAGTCATTCCTTATTTCTTGCGTCGAATGTCGTCGAGATGTCGGAGCAGGACCTTGTTTATCTTGTGCTTTTTGTATATTTGCTTTTTATTCATGATTGTAAGCACAATTGCACCAATATTCCTATGTACCTTGCAAAACAAGATCACATCCAAAACTTGTGGAACTTTATTAGTTTAATGCATAAAACATTGGTGCATACCTTTTATTCGCCGATAAGTTGACGGTCATTTTATGATTTAATGGCCATCAACACCTACCTTGATGGATCACCTCTTAGCACCAGCGGTTCTTGATCTAACAACTAGAGAACATGAATAACGCGGCAAGCCCCGGTGGCTCTAAACTTACTAGCTGTGTTGTCCCTCTGGCGGCGGATCCCGAAACCCTAGGGCTTTCACAGGTTTATATAGGGCTGTGCTTCGGAAAGGAAAAGGATCTCGGGAAGGGAGTCCTTGTGCCAATCGGCACACCTCGTGTCCATCTCGGTCTCCTCTCTAAGTCGGTTTCAAAGTCCTAGGTAGCTTCCATGTGGGCCTTCCAAATCAGGTTTCTTCGAGATCAAGTCTTGCATTGCTGTTCCAAATCTTCAGGTATCTTTTATCTCTTTGTGACGATTATTTCCAACGATTGGTTCGGATTACTTCCTTCTAGAATCAACCGAATGGTGGGCCAGCCTCGATCGCCCTGAAGTCCCTTGTGCCGGTCGACACAAGTCTGTGCCGACCGGCACAGTAAGCCTTTTCTGCTGCTTTTCTTCTCTTCAGGTCCAGATCAGCTATAATGTCCAGAATGTCGTCCTTTTCATGTGTTTCTGCAATAAATCTCCAGAACGACATATATACAAATATGGTGCTATTATCAAGGGTTAATGGCCTATAATGATGACATTTATGCTCTAAATTAAGGCGCAGTTGGCATATAAAATGGTATACTAGAAATCGCCAACAGCTCCCCCACACTTAAACCTTTACTCGTCCCGAGGAAAGTCAAGAATGAAAATCAACTTGCATATGGTCACATCAATCATAAAAGTATTTCAAATCTACACGAGCTGAGCATTTAGTCATTGTGAGATCAAATCAATTTAGTATTCAGCAACTACGTTCAACATATGGGTATTGAGCATGAAAGAGTATTTCCCAAAGCAATTCTTGAAAATATTCAACTTGATAAACATGACTTTTCCACTTGTGTAAATCACCAAAAAGTATTGTGAGCAAAAGAACCATCCTTCTCAAACGATCAAATGAACAACTCAACTTCAATCACTCGCCTGAAATCTACTTTATTGATATTTATGTGTAAGGCAGTATGAGTAGCTCGGCAAGGAAACTCAAGGAAAAATAGACGTCAATCAACAACATATTGCAAAGCTAAGAAATAATTCTAATAGGTTTTACTGAGGCCATTAGGAATTGCAAGGGCCAATAGTGGACATGTATAAAGCAAAGATTGATTGTGTTCATGGTTGAAAAAGAAATTCTTGGCTACTATTTGATGATAGAAATTCAAGAGAATTCACTCTTCCCCCCACACTTAAATTTTTGCTAGTCCCGAGCAAAACTGCGCAAGGTATAGACTTTGTTCTTTCTTTTTTTTTCTTTTTTTTTCCTTTCCTTTTTTTTCTCTGTGCCGGTCGGCACGGTGTGCTTACCTGCCCACTCGCTCTGGATTTTTCATCTGAATAATTGTCGTTAGACTTGCAGCCAAGAATACAGTAGGATGTGGTCAAGGATTGTTATTTGAATCAAGAAATTTGGTTCTCAAGTATCGGATACTCAGCGGATCATGCATAATCCCAATGCGGTAATTTGCATAGCTCAAGCGAAAATAAGGCTAGAAAATCAACACGATACGCAAAAGACATGGCCAATTTTTCAAATCTCATACCCGAAGAGTTGAATCTTAACCGAGCTCAATCATCAATCATAGTCTCTACCAATCAAAGGCTTAATTTGAGTTGCATATATTTGGCATTGGTAGGCGTGATCGAAAGATACGGAGTGATTCTAAAGCTCGCAATAAGAACATTTGAATTTTTATAAAGAAATAGGTACTAAGTCATGCCATCCAAATTGATCTTATTGTTACACTTTGCATGGGAATTTTGAAACGAAACACGCCACATATGAAGTACTTGCCGAATACATTATAGTGAAAGTTCGAAATTTTATTTGTGCTCAACATCGCTCGATTATCATTAACACTTCTCAAGATAGACATACATACTCGTATCATTTTTCAAATAAAGGATAAAGATCATCATCATATTGGATTTGAAAGCTCGTACTACATGATGATGTATCATACTAAATACACTACTAGCACACTTGCATAAATAAAACTAGATACTAGCACACTTGCATAAATAAAAGCACCCAAACAATCTAAACACACCTGATACATGGTTTCCCAACCCGCTCACACACATATAAGTAAATAAATAAAAAGGGAATGCGAAAGGAAAAGAAAAACGCAAATCGGAAAACCGATACAAGCTGTGCCGTGCACAACACACTACTCAAATGGAGGTGGCTGCGTGTAGTCGAAGCCGTAGTACGTCGCCTCCAATCTCGCGAACTCATCAATCATCGCGTCGGTGTTGCTCCGCATCTCGCCCGCCAAGTTGTCGATGCATTCAACGTATTGTACGTTGTTGTCGATGTATTGATGCATAGGGGCAAAGTTTGCCCTCGGAGGACCTGCAGGAGCATAGTATGGTGCCCCCTGGAAGTACTGAGGGTAGACAGGGGGCATTCCGTAGTACCTTGGGTTTGTGCCGACCGGCACGAAGCCTGGGCCGATCGGCGCGAAGCCCGTGCCAATCGGCACGGACGCCTCCTGCGTCGGTTGGCTGGGCGCAGCTGCTGATGCGTCCCAGCTGTTCCAATCTGCTGCTGCTGCGCTCGCCGAAGACTGCCCGATGTTGGCGGTTCTTATGCGATAAAATTAAATTCATTAATTCCGCAAGCGCACGGATCACCATTGTAGCATTTCACCTTGGAGTATTCCAGGGTTATCGTATTTATATTTCTGCAGGGAAGTAGAGCAAAAGGGAGCTGAACAGTAGCAATGCACTGGATAATTTGGAGAAAGAATAATGTATCAAACTATACTTGAGACGGGGGTAAGATAGGCATGATATATATGGGTGGCACACACATCCTCAAATCCAAGGTAATAAAAGAAAACTGTAGTGTACATTTGGGAGAGCAACGAGATAGAGTTAAGGCTACCTGTATGTTAATCTATTATTTACTCTTCTTAGCAGTCAAGTCTACAAAGGTTATCTACTCTGGCTAAGTTCATACACATACAAGTCATGTCGTTTCGGGGCACACACGTGCTAGGTTAACCGATGATGCTAGTTCAAACCTAGGGAACCGTATGCTATAATTAAGACCCTGCTGAGTCCAACCCGGACGTGGTGGATTACAGAGACCGGTGCAGCTGTCACATACACTCGCGGCTACCATCCTCCGTGGGGTTAGGTGCCAAACGTGCATAGGCCAAGCTCTAAGCGCCATGCTTACAACCCACCTAGAGGAACTACTCTTGATCAACGGAGCAGTCCTATCTAAGAATGAACAAGCACAGATTTCACACGACGTCATCTCCGACGAAGGCACTCTCTCGTACTTGCTATTCCAACAATCACGAATCCCACAACAAGACTTCTACGAGCACTTACTTAACAAAATAAATAAACTAAATAGAAAAGAAGTACTAAAAGAAATAAATAAAGATAAAACTAATTATTGAATAAAATAATATCTCAAAAGAGTAAGGATACAAAGAACTATACCGAACTCCGAGAATACTCGGGAAGCCCGAGAGAGCTCTCACTCTACTCTACTCTACTCTAACTCCCAAAGCTACTACTAAACTAATGAACACTTGGATGAAGTGTGATGGTGCGAATTGCTTCGGAGGCCGAGGGGTCCATTTTATAGGTCTCCAAGGCGGTGGAAGCACGTCTGCCGACTTTGGAGAGGCGGCGCCGCCAAAGCCGGCCGGCCGGCCTAGGGGGGTGGCCGGCCGGCCGTCCCTTGTGGCGGTTTGCCACCGACTTCTGCCTCAACGCTCCAGATCACTCCCTGAAGGCGGTTCGAAGGTCGGCTACTTCGTGGGGCGACAGAATTGCAGTAGGGGCCAAGTTAAGGCCCAAATGGCCCACCTCTGGTAAGTCGGCGCAACTCCGCTGGGTTGGGCCTTGAATTATGCGTTGTGGACCAGTTTCCAGCCCACCGGAGAAAGCCTGGGGCCTGCGGCCACCAGGTGGGGTTGGCCGGCCTAGGGTGGGGCCGGCTGGCCAGGGAAATTCCCTGGCTGGACCCACTTTTCTCCATTATCCACTCCTGCATCCAAATATTCACAAAAACCTGTGGAGTAGCATTATTCCTAACTACTATGCACAAAATCTTAGTGTTATACATTTATTTACCGGTAGGGTGACGGTCAAATCGTGGTTTAACGACCGCCAACACCCGACGACCTCCTTCCTTCCGCGCTTGGTCTTCGTCACCTTGTGTTGCTCGCGGAGGTCGGCCTCGAGCCAATTCCCTCGATCGATCTTGTTCTGGAGGAAGAGGCCGAGCTCGGGGCAGGGGAGCTTGATGTTGGTGTCGCAGACGTAGTAGCCGAGCTTGGCACTCCCCGTGATGGTCTTCCCGCGCACCATGGACTCGTCGATGAGCGCTGGCCTGACCCAGCAATCGTCCTTCATCATGAGATTGCCGTCGGTGACCTTGAAGATGATTGTTTGGAGGTAGCCTCCGAAAACTAGCTTCGCCTTAGGGTTGGCCCTTTGGCTAAACCAACTCCCCACCATCAACATGATAGGGTTGCACTTGGACGAACTCGCGATGGCGTTGTAGAGCCAACGCAAGTCCGTGTCGGAGATGTTGGTGGTGTCGAGGCGGCCGGTGGTGCGTTCGGCCATTCACCGGTGAAGGATCTGGATCGTGGGATTCTTGATGTGCCCCCTCTTGCGCTCTTCCGCGTCGGCGATGCGGCGCCAAAACGCGTCAAGCTGCTCTGTAGTTGCCGCGCCGTATGCGGGGGCCTCCCCATCGAAACCGAGAGCATCGGAGATATCCCCGATCTCGATGGAGTAGGGCTCATCCTGCACACAGAACTTGATCTCCTCATCTCCTTGCTCGTTCGTCTCGCGGTGCATGGTGGTGATGAACTCGGTGATGAGCTCGATGTCGAAGCTGCTCACTTGGTCATGGAGGGTCTCCCACCCAAGGTTGATGAGGCATTGTCGGAGGTCCGACCATACCCCGACCTTGGTGAGGAACTCCTCATCCATGTCGATGTTGGAGATGATGCGGCCGCGGATGTTGGTGTAGATGTGCTCCTCCAACCTCGTGAGGGTGAACCCCTCCCGAATCGCGCGTGGCACATATGCCGGCGCGCCCGACTCGGCTTCCGCCGACGGTCCCCCTGCCGCGGCGGCGGCGGCGGCGGCGGTCGCGCTCCTTGTGCACGGCCTCGGTCCTCGAGGAATGCCAGAGTCGCAGTGGGCGATGTAGAAGTCGTCCCGCCCTCGTGGCGGCGTCATCTCGACGGAGAGCTCGGGGCTATCGTAGCCCACCAAACTTGCCCTCCGCGGCGTGGTGAAGGAGCCGGAGTCGCTGCCAGAGTTGTTGCTGCCGGAGTTGTTGCCGCCGGACAGCTGCGATCCACCGGAGCTGAACCCCCGGCAAACCCTCTTGCCGACGCTCTTGATCGTGGAACCGAGCCCCTTCATCTCCTCCGAAAAATGGAAGCGAATTGTGCGAATTAGGGAAGTGGAGGAGTGGAGAGGTTTACCAGGAAGTTGTGGCGAAAATGGAGGAGGTAGTTGTTGGTATTTCTTACACCAAACAGAAAACACCACCTTAGGCTGGTTAGGCCTAGAGTGAATATTCCCGGTTCGGCGCCTGAAATACCTGGGTTTAAGTTACTTGCTTAGGATACATAATAATCCACAACTAGCAACGAGTGCTAGAAATGTATTATTAGTATTTAATCATAAAAGATAATCCGCAAGCGCACGGATAACCCGTTGTAGCATTTCACCCGAGAGTATTCCAAGGTATCGTTATTTATATTTTCCCAAAGGAAGACGTAGTTGACAAGTGTGTACTTATACTCATGGTGTTACAAATGACATATCATAACCAATATCCAAGTGCAGGGGTAAGGTAGTAAATGGATAGAGGATAGTGCGACACACACAGCAGGCAGTTCCACTCTCTGATTAAAGGCGAGGGGCGCTCTAAGCTAGACTAAGGTTAAGTAAGAAGAACTGCTACTCCTAATGTACATCGTCAAGTAGCGTGCGTAGCATCTACCTATAGCCTAAGCTGCACACAAGCTAAGACTAAGCTGTTCTACTGCCAAGCCATCATCGGGAGATCCAGCGATCAGAGTCTGCCCCAATCTCTGGACATTTCATATATACTCCTACGCCATACCCGAACGTGGAGGATTACAAGGGACGGACATGGCTGTCACCACCTGCCGCCTACCTCTACAAACCGTGGGGTACGAACACGCATCCAAGGGTGGAAAGGAAGCCCTAGCACCATGCTAGCGTAACTAACCACAACTCTAGATCCCTCGAGGCACCTCGCAAGGCGATAAACCTAGAGCACTCTTGCAAGACAATGGACCCGATGACTAAGCAAAAGGAACGACTAGATCCGGCGAGCGATTACTTAGACAAAGGATCAAAGCTAGCACTACGTTATGCATAGGCGTTCGTCGCTCAAGAGCGACGAACGACGATCGATGAAGAACGATCATCGTTAACCGATGATCGAGTATGAACGAACGACGAACGGACGATGAACGATCATGAACGAACATCGTTGAACGATGAACGAATGGTGAACGAACATGAACGAACGAAGAACGTTCATCCAAGATCAAGGATGAACGATGAACTAGCATAAGCACATAACTACAACAAGAACGATGATATTCCATTGATAAATAGATAAGTCTTACAAAGAGAGTAAAAGGATACAAGGGAATATACCCCAAACTCTCCAAGGGACTTGGGAGCCAAAAGGGCAGCCCACTACTCAGCCTAAGCCTAACTAGAGAGCCCCTAGCTCTGGATGTGTGGAGAAGGGAATGAGCCTCTTGTGTTGTGTGTCTTCAAAGGAGGGGGGTACCCCTTTATTTATAGCCCTCAAAGGCGGTGGAATTGAGGCGGTTCCAGATATTGTGGGCATTGATTGCAGGTGGAACCGACCTCCTGAAGTCGGTTGCAAACCGCCATAGAAAGGTGGACCCAGGGGGCCACCCTGCCAGGTCGGCCGACCTAGGTATAGGGGTCGGTGTAAGCTTCATGACCATTGGAGCTAGGGAAACCCCAAGGTATGAATGTTTTGGTGATAGGATGCGAACCATGAATGTGACTAACACTCTTTGTGAGATCTTATAGGTCACATATGAAGAAAGCTCCGTCCGTTGGTGGTGAACGCCAACACACCATGAACTTAATGACAAGGATGATTGGTTGCCTTCATCTACACAAGAACGGACTTGATGGAGTCGCGGAGAAGATATGGATCAAGGCTAAGGACATGCTAGATCCAAGCGGGTGTTGCTTGGTTAGATGTTAGCTTGAGTCCACAGGAAAAATCGGACTATCAAGAGGGTTCGAGGTGGTTCTCTTAGTACACACTAGTTATAGAGATCATTGGATGCATGGTGAGTCTCTCAGGGGCTAGGGTGGCAGAAGAGGCTTGAAGGAACCAAGTTTGAAGATGTTGGAAGCAAGGATCAAAGAAGTGGTCGAGTTCCAGCAGAAGAGAAGCCACCGTAGGATACGGTGCCGGTCACCGTATGATACGGTGACTGCAGCAGATGAAGACCAGAGAAGAAGAGTTTCTGGCAGAAAAGAGAAGGAGCCACCGTATGGTACGGTGCCAGTCACCGTATGATACGGTGACTGCGAGAAGAGAAGTCCAGATGAGGTGATGACCTGGCAGAGAAGACAGAGGTCATCGTATGATACGGTGAAGGTGTCACCGTATGATACGGTGGTCACCGTATGGTTTCCAGAGAGTTGGCAGTTGCTGGAAGCTGAAGAAGATGAAGCCACCGTATGATACGGTGGGGGTCACCGTATGATACGGTGATACCTGAAGATGGAAGTCCAGAGATGGAGATGCTCTGGTAGGTGATGTGGAGGTCACCGTATGATACGGTGGTCAGAGTCACCGTATGATACGTGATTCTTACTTACGGTGACTTGGTTTCTGGACACTTTTGGGCAACGGCTAGTTTGAGGTTGGTGGCCTATATATAGCTGGTTGCTCGCCCCTTTGAGTTGCTCTTGGACCCAGGAAAGAGGGGAGGTGCTGCCAAGAAGCCAAGAGGAAGAAGTGTGAAGCACTTGAGAAGGATTTGGAGTGATCCTAGTGCTTGAGAGAGTAGCAAGTTGCATCCTTTTGATCTCTAGGCTAGTGTGGGCTTGAGAGAGTCATCTAGGGCTGTTACTCTTGGTCTATGGCAAGGCCTAAACCGGTTAGGCGTCGGTGTTGAGCTGTCCAAGGAGATTGTGGAAGTCGACACAAGTTTGTACACGGTCTTGGAGCTTCCCGTGCGAAAGAAGCATCACTAGTGGAGCGCCCTTTGGCACGCATCAAGTGCGGAGCCTTACCTCCGGAAGAGTACCCGGGATCGAGCCCGGCGGGACGTGCCCGCGACTTCACTCGGATGGTGAAGTGTGCTCTAGGAGGGATCGCCATCGAGCGGAGGGACGGGGTCGAGACTCCGGCGGGAGTGACCCAACGTGGAGTAGGGGAAGGCGCCATCCTTCCGAGACCACGGGAAAACATCATGAGCATTCTCTATCCCTTCTCCTTTACTACTCGCATTTACTTATCGCACTTCATATGATTGCTTGTAGTACTTGAGTTGTGCCACTACAAGAAAAAACTCCTGTAGAGACGCTTTATTAATAGGTTAGATACGTATATTGCGTCTCTATTAAGACGTAGAGACGTTTTCACAAAGCGTGTCCGAGGCGTCTTCGCGCGGGCCGTGTCAGAGTTCAGTAGATACGATTTTTGAAAGCGTGCCTACAAAGATTTCGATGCTCCATAGAGACATTATTCAACGTACCTACATATATAGCTATGTTTTCATAGATACAATACAATACGTATCTATTGAAGTAGACACGTTTCATAGTGATGAATTCCTGTGTGTTAAGAAATGTAGACACATTCTATGTCGTCTTTATATATACGCGTCAAAAAATAATGTAGACACCCATAAATAATGTAGACACCCATTGGTTTATTCACGCCATTAGTAGGAGTTGAACCTGAGACCTCTTTGTTTCATGCAAGCTCCTCTAACCATCTCATCTCTCAAACAATTCTGAATAAATTTGGACATGTATTCTTTTCTACTCATTTGTTCTAAGTGTTTCAACGTCTCTAGAATCATTGATAGCGTGTCAACACTATCTTTATACGTTCTTTATGACGTGTCAAGAAGCGTCTTTGCATGAGACTAGATATGATCAAAACGTGTCAAAATGTCGTATCAATTTGAGACATTCTCAATAGCATGTCAAGAATCGTCTTTGAGGAGCTAATGATGGTTGAAAGCATATCTAATATCGTGTCATTGTGAGATGTTATCAAAAGCATGTCAAGAAGCGTGTTTATGATGCGTAGTAACAGTTCAAAGCATGTCTAAAATTGTATCACTTTAAGAAGTTATAAAAAGCATGTTAAAAAACATGCTTATTTTGTTACCCACGTTAAAGCGTATCTAATAACATGTCAAATTGACACGATCTCATTATCGTGGTAAAAAACGTCTTTAGGTGCTGATGTAGTGATGTTTATAAAAGCGCATCTATAAGAGCGTGCTTAGAAGCCATTTTTCTTGTAGTGTGCTCTTATCTTGCTTGTATGTTTACCTTGGTACCTACTAGCTTCACTAGGTTTGCTTGATTGCCTTGCTCGTGTGCTTTCTTGTTATAGCCTATCTAGTAGCTCTAAGGACTCTACTTAGTGTGCCTAGTATCTTGGCTGCCTTGTCTCTAGTTATCTTTTTACCTTGCCTTACCTAGCTTAAGTCTTCCGCTATCTATCTATCTTGTGCTAGGTTGCTAGTGTGATGTGATTGTGTTATCTATATGCACTAGCTATATAGGTTAAGGATACTCCTTAGTGTGCTTTACCTTGTTACTAGAACTACTGGCTAGGGAGTTGCTTGTGTGTAAGTGTTTGGAAATAGATTCTAGAGTGCACCGATTCACCCCCCCCCCTCTCGGTCACACGATCCTTACTGTCGGCCGACCTGGCCGTGGCCCCTCCTGGGCTGGGCTTTGGCAGGTTGGCTCCCCTCGGCCTTTAAGCCTCTTTCCAGGTGCGTGGCCTCAGTTGATATTCTGGTAGGTTCTGGGCCTTTAATCCTTGAATTATATTCCCGCGGCGAGCGTCGTTTGATGGACGTGTTGGAATCGTCGCCTTGGGCCTTGTTTACACCTGGAAATCCCTGTTTTCCACCTGCACGTCCAAATCTAGAGGTACACGTGGAAATAGGTTATTTGATAACAATATGCAAGTAACAAGTGTTAGTTCTTCCTTATTTATAGAGCTAATTGACGGTCAAAAACTGGGTCTAAGGACCGTCAACAACTCCCCCAAGCTGTCCTCCTTGCTCGTCCCGAGCA
Source organism: Eragrostis nindensis (assembly GCA_012490785.1). NCBI lineage: Eukaryota > Viridiplantae > Streptophyta > Magnoliopsida > Poales > Poaceae > Eragrostis > Eragrostis nindensis. The sequence continues at coordinate 692,139 of JAAXCT010000174.1, forward strand.
AGAAGTAGGACTTAGGATGTTGATCAGGAGTTGCTACAATGTTTCATATCTCCTAAGTACCATGCGCACAACGAAAATACTCTCCTTTGAGTTGAAAAAGTTGGCATGGTAACTCACCCTTTACCTTACTCCTTATGGGGCGTATGGCTTTTTCCTTGTCTTCGGCGGTTGAGAGATAGAACGGTTATAACAGAGCACCATTCACGTGTCCATTGTTTGACTTTTATTTTCCGGAGGTTTTCAAAATTTGTGAAATAAAAGCAAAGTTCCTCAAATGATGCTCTCGGATCGCTCAATAAGTGTATATTCCTCACCAAGGCATTATTGAGTTGCCTCTTGTCATCCTACTTCTAAGGCTTGTATGTGGAGCTCAAGGTAGGGATGATATGAGGCATACTTGCATCACACATATTGCCGAACCAAAAGGGTGGATCCATGGAGAATGCAAGTCATACAACCTTGATCAAGATGTGCATGTGTGTATATGATGGTGGTGAGGTGGAAGAACTATATACTCTTTTTTTTTTAATTTGTTCCTTCTCTCTCTTTTTGAATTTTTAAGGAGGACATGGCTATCTTCCTTTCTTTCTTTCTTTTTATCAACATTTTTTCTTTTTTTTTCTTTTGCATAGCCATGTCTCCAATGATGCATTTTGAGAGAGAGGTAACAATAAATTTTTGGAGTATTTATTTGGGTGGAAAGTATGGTGGTATTGCTTAACTTCTAGTGTAGAAGTTTAGCATGCGAGGTGGAGTGTACGTGATCTTGATCAATGAAAGTATGACAAGCTTCTCACTAGGGTCACACAATTTTGATAAAGCTCCATGCACTGACAAGCAGCATATGTGTAAGGTTTTGCAATGTAAGAGCAACAAATAGCTTTGGTAGGAATTTTGATCATTGAGGAACTTTATCATTTTTGTATTTTGTAAAATAAAAATCCGAAAGTCAAGTCGTACTTTGAACAAGATCATAGCAGCCTTATTTGTACCATATCATATCTCACAACAACTTAGACTTAGATCAAGCACTATGCAGCCCACAAGTTTCAAGTCTAGGTAAGCATAAGCCAAAAATCTCAAAACTTGGGAGAGCACTAAGTTGTGACTAGGTACAAACGAGAGATAAAATAGAGCAACTATTCATCATCTCAACATAAGGAAGGCTAAACACTCATACTCGCATATAAAGAGAAACTACGAAAAACTAGCAACCACACTAAAGACTATTTTTGTTCTTTTTTTAGTTTTGTCATTTTTATTTTATTTTCAGATTTATCATTTTTTTTTGTATTTTTCATATAAGGTGCAAGAACAAGCAAACAAAAGAAATAAAAGGATACAAGTTGCGATACATGATACCTTAGCGGGAGGTATGGCATCCCCCCCAAGCTAGTTCTTGCTCATGGGTGGCGTCGAGGATCGAACCCGGTATGGCGAAAGTAAGCCAACATATCGGCTTGACCCTGCTGCGTCATGTTGGTGAGGTTGGTGAGCTGGGCGCTTGTGTTTTCTTGCCACTGGTGGGTCTGCAGGACGTGTTGGTTGAGAGTGTACTCAACATCCTCTCCTCGAGTCTCGATGCGTCCCATTTGCTCGGTAAGCGCATTCATTTGCTGCTCGAGATATGGATCACAAGCTGCCGACGAACGCCGCCCACCGGCCCTCGGTGAGTAGGACGTCGAATCGGAGGAGATTTCCTCCCATCGTGCGCGGGGAGGGTGCGTCCATTGAGCATGGCCCGCACCCTGCTGTGACGAGCCGCCGGCCTCAAATGGTGGTGGAGTGGTGTACCCACCGGGATCATACCCGGCGTGACCGTAGCCCGGCCCATATTCATAGGCCATGGGCTGCGGTGCGGGCATCCCGGTGTCGGCTGGTGGCTCCGGCCTGCGCGTCCTCCTGCGAGAAGAAGTACTCCTGCGTGCAGCTTCCTCTTTTTCGAGAGGTGTGGTTAGGTTTTGACAGTCATACAAACGGAGTCCCCGGTTAGGTAACGGGAATTCATTTGTATAACCGACATAATAGAATATGAGAGAATTATTTGGACCATGCTTAAATGTATGACCTTGAATAAGATAATCCTCAGTGATAAGAGAGCGGGGTGTATCAATATAAGCAACATTAGCATCATGCAAAGCACCAACACCCGCAGCGATACGTGTAATCAACGAGGTGCACTCAATCGGTCCAGTCATTCTAAAATTTTCAAACCATTGAGCAATCATGAAAACAACAGGAGCAATCTTTATTTTCTCGACCATAGCATAAAGAATTTTCAGATCATCCTCGCGCACAATCTTAATATCACTTCTAGGAAACAAGGTAATGCCAAGCCACATGTGCAACAAGCGCAAGGTCGGATGGTGAATGTGATTAGTTCGGGGTTTCCCACAAGTAGGAGATGCAGAAATTCTTTGCCAAAAAGCTAACTTTGAGTAACCCGGAATCGAACTATCAACATCAATGGTGCAGCGAGAATTAAAGCCGAGGCATTGACTAAGATTTTCCATGTCAAATGATATTCCTCCCGGAAAAACCGAAAGGTAATACCGTCATCTACCACGCATAGGGTGCATAAAAACTGTAGTGTAAGTAAGCGGGAACTCTGCTCATCTACACACGTAAACTTATCCCACCCTATTGCTTTAAACACTCGAGAAAATTCAGCATCCATACCAATCTTTTGCAGCAGTTCCGGATCCAATGCTCGCGTAGGAGCAAATGTACGGAGTCGGAGAGCTTCGTAGGCGCTCATCTCGTCGTCGCCCACCAAGTCGAGGTCGGTGTCGACGAGAAGACGATGCTCGGTGTTGGCTTGATCATCCGCTGCGGCTTCATGTTGAGGACTTGACACTTGCTCGGTGGCGGTGCGGGCGCGAGCGCGAGGTCGAGATGAGCCCGAGCTTGTGCTCCCGGACCGGAACAGCGAGGCGACGGCCTTCCCGCCGCGCTTCATGCTGCAGCGAGGTCGAGCAAGAACGAAAACTCCGAACGGGTTGTGAGAGTGAAAACCAATCGATGAAACCGTCGGTGTTCTTGCAAGCGAGAAAACGCAACTCGGAAAACCAAACCAAAACAAAACTGCAAAGCAAACCAAGAGAGAAATATTTTTTTGCAGAATTTTGGAGGCAAGAACCAAATGAGCACAATGGAAAACTTGAGAGCAATGGAGTGAAGTGAGTTGAGGAGTGGAAATGAAAGTGTGAGAGGGAGAGAGCTTGTGGCCGGCCACTCCTTCATATAGGCAGGCCATAACGGCCATATTCGAATAAAGGAGGGTTCAGGTGACCGTTGGGGCAAAGGGGAGCGCGCCCAACGGCCACCATGGGTCGGCCGACCTGGCTGGTGGGGTCGGCCGACCCCCTCTGGGGCCCACCTGCTTCCCTCTTTGGCCCACAGCCCCCAACGGCCATATTGGTGATGACCACGGTTGCTATGTCCAGAAACTCCTCCAAATTATTTGCTCAAAAAGATTTCCAAATAAAAGGTTGCCTTGAATTCAAAATTTTTCAAAACAATTCAAAAATCGACATGTTGACGAAAAATTTCAACATGCAAAAATATTTTTGGCTTTTCCATGGTGATACAAGGGTGGTCCAAAAATTTCATCCAAAGATGAGACATTTTGAACGCAAAAGTGTTTTTGAAGATTTTAAATTTTAAATGCATGGCGAGGGAAAAATTCAAATATGCTGGCGGAAAAATTCAAATAAATTTTTGGTGGAGGAAATAAATATGCAAGGTGGTTTGGAAAAATCCAAATGCAAATTGGTGGTGAAAAATTCAAAAGAAAGGCGAATGATAATGCCGGTTAACCTAACGGCCAGGGCCGTGTCGTTTAAAGTCCGACGGGCTAAGACTTCTCCAACGGGTTTAGCTTGGTGGCGCGGACCCTGTTCGCGGTTCTTATGCGATAAAATTAAATTCATTAATTCCGCAAGCGCACGGATCACCATTGTAGCATTTCACCTTGGAGTATTCCAGGATTATCGTATTTATATTTCCGCAGGGAAGTAGAGCAAAAGAAAGCTGAATAATAGCTATGCATTGGATAATTTGGAGAAAGAAATAATGTATCAACTATACTTGAGACGGGGGTAAGATAGGCATGATATATATGGGTGGCGCACACATCCTCAAATCCAAGGTAATAAAATAAATCGTAGTATACATTTGGGAGAGCAACGAGATAGAGTTAAGGCTACCTGTATGTTTATCTATTATTTACTTTTCTAGCAGTCAATTCTACAAAGGTTATTTACTCTAGTTAAGCTCATACACATACAAGTCATGTCGTTTCGGGGCACGGAAGTGCCAGGGCAACCGATGCTGCTAGTTCACCCTGGGGATCCATCCGCTAATATTAAGACCCTGCTGAGTCCAACCCGGACGTGGTGGATTACAGAGACCGGTGCAGCTGTCACATACACTCGCGGCTACCATCCTCCGTGGGGTTGGGTGCCAAACGTGCATAGGCCAAGATCTAAGCGTCACGCTTACAACCCGCCTAGAGGAGCTACTCTTGATCAACGGAGCAGTCCTATCTAAGAATGAACAAGCACAGATTTCACACGACGTCATCTCCGACGACGGCACTCTCTCGTACTCGCTATTCCAACAATCACGAACCCACAACAAGACTTCTACGAGCACTTACTTAACGAATAAATAAACCAAATAGAAAAGAATTACTAAAAGAAATAAATAAAGATAAAACTAATTATATAATAAATAAAATAATATCTCTAAGAGTAAGGATACAAAGAACTATACCGAACTCCGAGAAGACTCCGAAGCCCGAGAGAGCTCTCACTCTACTCTACTCTGCTCTAAACTCCCAAAGCTACTACTCAACTAAACTAATGAACACTGGATGAAGTGTGATGGTGCGAATTGATTCGGAGGCCGAGGGGTCCATTTATAGCTTGCCAAGGCGATGGAAGCACGCCTGCCGACTTTGGAGAGGCGGCGCCGCCAAAGTCGGCCGGCCGGCCTAGGGGGGTGGCCGGCCGGCCGTCCCCTGTGGCGGTTGGCCACCGCCTTCTGCCTCAACGCTCCAGATGCACTCCTGAAGGCGGTCTGAAGGTCGGTTTGTTCGTGGGGGTCGGCAGGATTGAAGTAGGGGCCAAGTTAAGGCCCAAATGGTCCACCTCTGGTAAGTCGGCGCAAATCCGCTGAGTTGGGCCTTGAATTATACGTTGTGGACCAGTTTCCAGCCCACTGGAGGAAGCCTGGGGCCTGCGGCCACCAGGTGGGGCCGGCCGGCCTAGGGTGGGGCCGCCGGCCAGGGAATTTCCCTGGCTGGGCCCACTTTTCTCCATTATTCACTCCTGCATCCAAATATTCACCAAAACCTGTGGAGTAGTATTATTCTAACTACTATGCACAAATCTTGGTGTTTGTGTTTATTTACCGGTAGGGTGGCGGTCAAAACATGGTTTAACGACCGCCAACAGACCCTGTCCTTGGAGATTGTTGGTCGTTTGTACGCACCCACTTATATACCGCAAGAGGACGGTGTACAGTTGTAGCACTTTTTCCCTTAGAGTATTCCAAGGTTTAATATCAAACCACAGATAACAAGCGGGACTTAAACTATTATTTAAACTACTAAATTAATATAGCAAAAGATGTGTGTGAGAAGGATGGTTAACAGCTAGAGATGAAAGAGCCTGCGGTTGTATCAAGGTTACAAAAGGATTCTCTCCTATGGTTTGGGGTACTGGCATGCAACTCTGGTTATAGTTCAATTGATAGGTTTAGTATTCTACATGACATGGTGGTTTCGTTCTCCTATCGCCCTGTCACGACAACGGTTAATAGCTCCCCACTGGTTTCTTGCACTATGTGATAAACACATATGGATCAGATACGAATTCAAAGCATCACATAGACTGAACACATCAAAAGAGTATTGTAAGCGTGAGAGTTACATAACCAGATTTCCCTCGCCACGGAGAGAATATGAGATCTACTCACGCATCATACTGCAACACATGAACACGGGTACAGTAAGACGCAGGATTTGGCGTGGTCCCACAGGTGCCGATCGGCACGGAGTGTGCCGGTCGGCACAGTCTTCCCTTTTGGTGGTGATGATCGGTGATCGCCGTCTTCGCCGCCACAACCTTCAACCTAGGTCAAAACCTCTGTATGTCCGTCTCCCCCCTTACTTCGCGACCAAGATCTCCTCTTTATAGTCTCTTTCGGTTGTGGGCTGGATTTCACCGACTCCGACTCTGATATTTCTTCTGGGCTTCATATTCTCCGAGTGGGCTTTAAGTTTGGGGCCCGACCTCCATGGTGCCGGTCGGCACACGGGCCGTGCTGACCGGCACGGATTCCAATTTCCTCGTTCTTCGGGCCTCCGGCTGCTCTTTACTCGTGGTCTCTTAATTTTCACTTGTTTCCTGCAAATCTTCCGAATACACAGAAACTACGCATATATATAATAATAGGGGTTAATTGTTAGCAATAATGACGTAATAAGGTATTAAAAACACCTTATTTGTCATATAAAATGAGTCCATAGAAAGCACCAACAGCTCCCCCACACTCAAATCATTGCTAGTCCTCGAGCAATTCAAACCATGAAAATCATCACCGTGCTTTCGTCATGCTAAGAAACAAAAACTCTCACAAGTCTCTAACTTAGCTATTGTCAATCATCTCATCGAATTAGTATCCCTTCACGAAACCTTCTCTCGATTTTTGAAACAATTTCACCTCAAAACTTGAGTCGACCAAATCAATCACAAGGCTTATCAAACAAATATTTTTGTCTCCCTTCATATCAAGTGAGAAGAAAGCAAAAGCTTCAGACTTCACTCAATCGCTCAAATGTATTTCCTTCCCTCTCCTATTCTATAATATAAGGCTCTTTTGTGGATCTCGGAAAGTAATATAACCAAATTGAATCGAAAGAACAACTAGGTCAACAATTCGCTCAATCATGCCTTCTAAAAGGGAGTTTTCATCACAGGAATTCAGAGTATAAGCACAAAGATCAAGGGAAAAGAAAACAACCGAGAATGAATGAAATAGAATTAAGAAGGGATCAAGCCTGAAGCATATACAGATATTTTTTAGAATTTTAACTCTTCCTGCAGTCTGCTTCCTTTGATATTCATTTTTCTCTTTCTTTTTGACCATTTTCCTTTATTTTTCCTCTTGTGCCGATCGGCACGGCTCGTGCCGGTCGGCACCTGACCTATTTAATTCTTTTCCTTCTTTTTCTTCTTTTATTTCCTTGCAGACTGCTATCAGAGCATATTTTGGATCGGGATCTGTGACTTCACATTTGCTTGTAGGTTGTATCAAGGAGGAGGGAGAAACGATGAAATATCGGTTTTTGGGTAGAAAGAATTTGATGATAGATGGCTAGCAAGCTGAGATGAATAGGTGAAACTTCTCCCTTCTAGCTTTGTCGTAATCAAGAGCAAATAGTTGACAAAGACGCTTTCCTATCAAAAGGCTTATGTGTAGGCTTCTCTCATCTCATTTGGCTTAGTGTAATAGGTACAAAATCAAATCCTCAGCTAAATGCTTCAACTTATGATGATAGAAGGGGTTTTCGAAAAGTGGATATATAAAGCCAAGCGATTATTCAATGAACTCAAGTAGATTGGCAAAATGATCGTCAAAAACAAAATCAAGAATATGGGGTAACACATCGATTCGACAACTAACACTAACTTTATTCAAGACATTGCAATAATTCTTGACCTCGAAGCTTAACTAAGCACACCATCTCAAACCTCTCTAAGAAAACTCTCACACTTTCACACACTAACTCAAACCATACTAAATCGAAGCAAACGACCTTAAGAAGTGTAAGGGCGAATCCCCCACACTCAAACCTTGCAATGTCCCTATTGCAAAAGAAAAACGACTAGACCAACCTAATCCGAAATGCCATGCCTCCTCAACATGCTAAAGATGCTTCGAATGTTCCTCATGAGAAAAGAGTAATCCGCCGCGGCCATGCTCTCCATGTCATCAATCTGTATATCAATGTCCCGATGGTGCCTCTAGCATCTTTCCATATCATAATAGAGACGTTCGATGTTTCTTCTGCAGATTGGGCAACAGTTGGCAGGACGATCATGACGCTCATCTCGCAGGGGCGAGTTTCTGTCAAAACCCCGAGGTGCCGGTCGGCACGGGGCCCGTGCCGATCGGCACGGGGCGCCGTTCATCTGATAACGCTCCCCTGCACTTCCTTGAGCTCCTGCAAGGCCTCCTGTAGCTCCTTCTGCACTTGGTGGTTCGGCATCAGTGGGTTCTGGCTCGTCTTCCATCGCTTCCTCCTCGGGATCTTCTTCCGGATCCTCCTCGGAATCTTCATCCTTTGCAACAAGATTAGCTAATGGGTGTTCATGCACAGGAGATGTCTCTATATAGCTCACTGATTCCGAGGTATATCTTGCTCTTGGCTTTGAAGAAAGACGAGCGGAACGCCGAACTTCCTCTATTTCCTTTGATCGCTTCGGTTGAGGCTCATCATCAGAGGAATCATCAGATATCTCAACAAAATCCACAACCTTAAGGACGTGCCGATCGGCACAGGGACCGCGCCGGTCGGCACGCCTGCCGTTCCTTGCAAAATATGCTTCTAGGTCTGCCAGGTTGCGTGCTCTCCTCTGTGCAGCATTGTCCCTGTCAATACGCCTCTGAATTTCATCATTAATCGCCTTAGGTGTCATTCGTCCTTTAGCAACAGGGAAGCCATCATCATAGACGAAGGTCGCAGGGATGCATGCAGGATCAGCTAGATAATTCTCAATCTGCCTCTGATGGTCTTTCAGACAGTAAAAACACTTACATCCAAAACCTCTGGTGTTCTTGTGCAGAATCTTCTCTTGGAGATCTTCCCAGACGGTCAGGACGCGTGGGAGCACCCCGTGCCGATCGGCACAAGAGGTGTGCTGGTCGGCACCACTGTCAGAAGTCCTCCCATCGTTCAGCCGGGACCTATGATGGTCAGAAAGCAGTCCCTGTCTAACTCCTCCTTCTCGCTATCAGTTAGGATCGATTCAAAGGTGATAAGGTCATCATATGTCAAAGGACGTTCCATAGCGAGAAGTCGATCCATTGTGTACCTATCGGAGACCGGTGTGCTATCATCGATCTTGGATTTACCTTTACGTACTAGCACCTCTCTGACCTTCTTCCGAAGGGCGTCATCCATCTTCTTCTTCTCTCTATTGAACGCATCCGCTTCACTCTTCAACATCCATCGTTGCTTCAAGTGCGACCAGACAATCGGGTCGTGCTCGGTAGGGTTAAGGCTTCTGTTGCTCTCCTATGGCAGAGTTGGGCTCATTGGCGAAAGTCCGCCGCTGCGCCGATCGGCACCGTCGCCGCGCCGGTCGGCACGGTTGTGGCGGTCGGCACAGTCATCGTGCCGATCGGCACCGTCTCCTCCGCTGCCGATTCCGCCGCCTTGCATTGCCTAGGGTATGGTGGAAACTCTGGCGGCGCTCGATTGTTGATGATGAGATCCGAAACAACTCCTTCATATATATATACTTAATTCTCTTGATCGAACAGGACTCGATCTCTTAAATTTGGAAATCATCGAAGAATGTCTTGGAGGAAGGGCAAAAACTCGTCCCAAAACGACACGGACTCTCCCGTGCCGATCGGCACGTGCTGTGCCGGTCGGCATGGAGGCAAAGTTGCCTCAAACGACTCAATAAAATCAAAGAAACACAAAACACACAGAAAAACAGTAAAAACAACAGTGCTTTTGTTTTACGTCGTTAAGCTCGACCACCCAATCACTCAATTCACATAATATATATCAAATGTCTTTAACTCAAAAGTGTTGGGTTCAAGATATACCTTAAGTCGTTGGCCATTCACCGTATATGTATTTTGCTTTCCATCCATGATGACAACAGCTCCGGAAGGGAAATTTTATGAACAAGATACGGTCCATCCCATTTGCTTTTCAATTTGCCTTTACCGAATAACCGAAATCTTGAATTGAATAGTAGCACTCTATCTCCTTCGTGAAATTCCTTTTTCAAAAGCTTCTTATCATACCACTTCTTTGTTTTTTCTTTATAGATTGCTGCATTCTCATAAGCCTTTAGGCGCATTTCCTCGAGTTCACTAATTTGAATCTTTCTTTTTACCGCAGCAGCATCTAAATCCAAATTCATCTCTTTGATTGCCCAATATGCTCTATGTTCTAACTCTACAGGCAAATGACAAGTCTTTCCATAGACGAATTGATAGGGTGTCATACCTATTGGTGTTTTGAACGCTGTGCGATAAGCCCAAAGTGCGCCATTCAACTTGTTTGACCAATCCTTTCCTTCTCTTGTAACAATTTTCTGGAGAATTCCTTTCAACTGTTTATTAGAAGTTTCTGCTTGGCCATTGGTCTGTGGATGATAGGCTGTCCCAATTCGATGCTCGATACCCATCTTCTTCAAAGCTTTAGTAAACTCATGTCTGGTAAAATGAGTTCCACCATCTGTGATAATGACTCTAGGAACACCATATCTTGGAAATATGCACTCATTCAACATCTGCTTGGATTCACGGGTTGTACTGACTCGGCATGGTATTGCTTCTACCCACTTTGAGACATAATCCACAGCAACCAAAATATATTCATAGCCATGCGAATTAACAAACGGTCCCATAAAATCCATGCCCCAAACATCGAATATATCAACTTGCAAATTATACTTCAAAGGCATAGCATTACGAGCATTAACATTGCCAATTCTTTGGCATTGGGGGCATCTAGCAACATACCTTTTCGCATCTTCATGCATCGAAGGCCAATAAAATCCACTAGCCCATACCTTTGCTTGTGTTCGAAAGTGCCCATAATGTCCACCATACTCAGATGAATGACACTTTTCCAATATGCTTTCGCGTTCGTCGCGAGGTACGCACCGTCGAACAGCTCCATCTTCACAATATCTGTATAAATAAGGATCATCCCATATGAATTTCCTCATTTCACTGGCAATCCTCCTTTTTGAATTCTTGCTACAATCATCTAGCTTCCCTTTGAATCCATTTATGATGTCTTGCATCCATGATTCTCTATGATCCTTAACTCGAAATAGCTGCTCTTGTGCCATGGCATCGCCAATGCATCCTTCTTGTCCTCAATCACCAATTGAGATAGATGATCCACTACTGAATTCTCAATCCCTTTCTTGTCTCTAATCTCCAAATCAAATTCTTGCAACATCAAGACCCAACGAAGCAATCTAGGTTTCGACTCCTTTTTAGAGACAAGATATCTAATAGCAGCATGATCCGTATAAACAATGACCTTAGAGTTGAGGATATAGGATCTAAATTTCTCAAATGCAAATATAACAGCTAGCATCTCTTTCTCTGTTGTTGTATAATTAATCTGGGCTTCATTGAGAGTTTTACTAGCATAGTAGATAGCATGCACTTTACCTTCCTTTCGTTGTCCAAGAACCGCTCCTACTGCATAGTCACTTGCATCGCACATAATCTCAAAAGGTAAATTCCAGTCCGGAGGCTGCATAATAGGTGCAGAACATAATGCTTCTTTCAACTTCCGGAAAGCAGTAAGTCTTTCATCATTCATCTCAAATTCAACGTCCTTTTGCAGCAATTCCGTCAATGGCTTAGCAATCTTCGAATAATCCTTCACAAATCTGCGAAAAAAATTGCATGTCCAAGAAACTTCGCAGCGTCTTAAGATCTGCAGGTGGTGGCAACCTTTCAACTGTGGATATTTTAGCTTTGTCTACTTCAATGCCTCGGTTAGAAATAACATGCCCCAAGACAATCTCTTCGGTTACCATGAAGTGACATTTCTCCCAATTAAGAACTAAATCAACTTCTACGCACCTCTTTAGTACTTTCTCTAAATTTGCTAAGCAGTGATCAAAATCAGTACCATGAACAGAGAAATCATCCATAAATACCTCCATAATATCTTCAATGAATTCAGCAAATATAGCATTCATGCATCTCTGAAATGTAGCTGGTGCGTTGCAAAGACCGAATGGCATTCGTCGATAAGCATAAGTTCCATAAGGACAAGTGAAAGTGGTCTTATGCTGATCTTCAGGTCTAACAGGGATTTGAAAGAAACCACTATAACCGTCGAGATAGCAAAAATAAGAGTTCTTGGCTAACTTTCAAGCATCTCATCGATGAACGGTAATGGATAATGGTCTTTCTTTGTAGCGGTATTCAGTTTCCTGTAATCAATGCACATTCGCCATCCTGTAACTGTCCGTTGAGGGATCAACTCATTATTCTCATTAGGCACGACTGTGAGTCCTCCTTTCTTTGGCACGCAATGCACCGAACTCAACCATTCACTATCAGCAACCGGATAAATCATTCCTGCATTAAGAAGTCTCAGCACTTCTTTCTTCACAACTTCCTTCATGCCCTCTTTCAATCGTCGCATGCCTTCAACGACTGCTTGGCTGTTTCTTCAAGATTGATCTTATGTGTGCAAAAGGCTGGACTTATTCGTTTGATATCATCAAGACAATATCCGATCGCTTTCTTGTATTTTCTCAGAACAGCAAGCAATCGTTTTGTCTCCTCTTCATTCAAAGCACTATTGACGATGACGGGATAAGTTTTTTCGTTGCCTAAGTATTCGTACCTCAGACCGTCAGGAAGTGGCTTCTGTTCTACCTCTGGTGCTGTACCAGGATCCAGATTACCCAAAGGCTCAAATTGAGGATTTTCGCTTCCGTGCCGGTCGGCACGATCGCTGTGCCGATCGACACATGCATAGTGCCGGTCGGCACCATCTTCGATCTCGGCCTCTTCCCTATCTGACTCTTCAAACAGTTTATTAAACGGATCTGAGTGTCCTGTACTGATGTCTTCATCTTTTTCTGTAAAGAATTCCTGGAGAGAGGGTGGGTCGTCACTTTCTTGAATGACGGGTGGGTCTTCGAATTCAAAGAGGACTTCCTCTCCGCCCAGAGTCAATTTGAGGTGACCTTTTCCAGCATCTATTACTGCTTGTACAAGCTTTAAGAAAGGTCTTCCCAAAATAATATCTTCGACTCCAACTTCACCTTTATCAAGAACAAAAATATCCACCAGTATAGTATTCTTCCTGACCTCAATGTTCAGATCCTTGATAACTCCCAGTGGTTTAGTTCTCCTTCCATCCGCCATGATTAGCTCAAGCTCGGTTCCTAGCAATCTTCCTTTTATGTCGTAGGGCATATCCATGAATGCTTCATACGTCATCAAGCTGACGCGGGAACCAAAATCGCATAGGGCTTTAGGAAAGCTTCTATGCCTGATTTCGCACGGTATGTAAGGATCAACTTCTGTCTCCTTTGTGAGGCCAACTGCATATACTCTGCATAATCCTTCATACGGCGATGGGACAAAACAACTGTCGAACAGCTTCTTTGCTTGTTGAACCTCCATCTGGTCAATTTCCATATCATCCTTATACAACTTCCCCAATACTTCACCAATGATGACATTGTCCAGTATTTTCGAAGTTCTAGTGTCTTTAGGGAAGTTATACTGAACTCCTGTAGAAGAGGCATACCTTGGATCATATGTTCTCCTCATACTTAGCAAATTTGAGCTGAAATCAATGGGAATCCAATCCAACGGTTCAAACTCGTCCAACGGTTTAGCATTGCTTAAGGTTGGATCTCCTGCTGGTCTTGGAAATTTATTTACGAAGCTGTTCTCGTACTCCTCTAATATTGCAGCTTCAGTCTTGGAAATCCCTTTAACAGCATTCAGCGTGCCGGTCGGCACATGGATTGTGCCGGTCGGCACAATGGCCTGCGGTGTGCCGATCGGCACAGGGGTCGTGCCGGTCGGCACCTCCTCCAATCTGGGTCTTTTCAGATCACCTTGCGCTGGTTCTTCTGTTCTTACTGTTAATTCTTCTTCGGATACTGTACAGCTTTCCGCTTTAGCTCTCAAATCCAAAGAACCCTTTGCTAGCGGCGACCTTTCAGGGGGAATTGGATCTTCTTGGAATTCTTCCCAATGCCTATGCATAGCTTCAGTCTTCGATATCTTACTCAAAAGATCCAGACCTGCAGTAGCAGTCAAGTCGAGGAAACTCCCTCCAGCTGAACTATCCAAATGCATCCTGGAGGTTCCTTCAAGAGACATGTAGAATGTCTGAGCAGTCAAGTTATCATCCATGCCCAAATCGGGGCCTTGCTTCAATAAAGATTTGAAGCGTAACCATACTTGCGTGAGGGTCTCTTCTTTCATTTGCTCGAAGTTAACCACTTCTCTTCTCAGTTTCTGCACCTTCGGAAGCGGGAAGAAATGCAGGCAGAAATTTCCTACAAGCTTATCCTAGCTTCCCTTAGCTTCACGGGCTGCAGATTTATACCAATCTTTGGCTCTTCCATCTAGAGAAAATGGAAATAGCAACCATCTGTACCAATTCTGAGGCACTCCCTCATGCTTAAAGGTCTGACAGAGAACTTCTAGGTCTTGCAGATGTGTGCACGGGTTCTCGTCCTTCGTCCCAGAGAATTTGCTGTTCTCGACCATTTTGATGATGGTCGGGTTGAGAACGTATGACGAAGCAGTGACTTTCTCATCGGAAGTTTGTGGAATCAGCAATCCCGGAGACGGTAGTGAATGCTCCCTAACCGTATGAGCCGGTTCAGGAGTACTCATCCTGAAAACACAGAAAGAAAACACAAAAACAAACTAGAAAAGAGAGAATTAGATGTTAGTAGAATAAATAAAAAGTAAAAGAACTGGCTTGTTCCCCGGCAACGGCGCCAGAAAACGTGCTTGTTGGTCGTTTGTACGCACCCACTTATATACCGCAAGAGGACGGTGTACAGTTGTAGCACTTTTTCCCTTAGAGTATTCCAAGGTTAATATCGAACCACAGAGAACAAGCGGGACTTAAACTATTATTTAAACTACTAAATTAATATAGCAAAAGATGTGTGTGAGAAGGATGGTTAACAGCTAGAGATGAAAGAGCCTGTGGTTGTATCAAGGTTATAAAAGGATTCTCTCCTATGGTTTGGGGTACTGGCATGCAACTCAGGTTATAGTTCAATTGATAGGTTTAGTATTATACAAGACATGGTGGTTTCGTTCTCCTATCGCCCTGTCACGACAACGGTTAATAGCTCCCCACTGGTTTCTTGCACTATGTGATAAACACGTATGGATCAGATACGAATTCAAAGCATCACATAGACTGAACACATCAAAAGAGTATTGTAAGCGTGAGAGTTACATAACCAGATTTCCCTCGCCACGGAGAGAATATGAGATCTACTCACGCATCATACTGCAACACATGAACACGGGTACAGTAGGACGCAGGATTTGGCGTGGTCCCACAGGTGCCGATCGGCACGGAGCGTGCCGGTCGGCACAGTCTTCCCTTTTGGTGGTGATGATCGGTGATCGCCGTCTTCGCCGCCACAACCTTCAACCTAGGTCAAAACCACTGTATGTCCGTCTTCCCCCTTACTTCGCGACCAAGATCTCCTCTTTATAGTCTCTTTCGGTTGTGGGCTGGATTTCACCGACTCCGACTCTGATATTTCTTCTGGGCTTCATATTCTCCGAGTGGGCTTTAAGTTTGGGGCCCGACCTCCATGGTGCCGGTCGGCACACGGGCCGTGCCGACCGGCACGGATTCCAATTTCCTCGTTCTTCGGGCCTCCGGCAGCTCTTTACTCGTGGTCTCTTAATTTTCACCTGTTTCCTGCAAATCTTCCGAATACACAGAACTACGCATATATATAATAATAAGGGTTAATTGTTAGCAATAATGACGTAATAAGGCATTAAAAACACCTTATTTGTCATATAAAATGAGTCCATAGAAAGCACCAACAGAGATGAGGACGTGGAGGGCTGCGCTTGACTTGCCACACTTGTTTCGTCTTTGGTGGTGTAGGTGGCTTCTCGGACTTTGGGACGGGTTTCTTGGCCCATAATCCCGGCCTCGTGGTTGCAGGTTTCTTTGGTTGAAACTGCGATGGATTTTCAATCTTTGCCAAGCTCTTCCATAGAGCAATGAGGCTGTCCATTTTCCTAGCTGTCACTTCAACTTCTTGGATGTTGGAGGTGTTTGGCCCATACTTGACCTTGATCATCGAGCATTGTTCTTTTCGAGGTTGAAACTCGAACTTTTCCCATTGATGTAGAGGCGGATTTCTCCAACTCCAACATCAATTTGGGCCTTCGTGGTGCTAAGGAAGGGACGTCCTAAGATGAGGGGCGTTTCCTTGTCAATATCCATGTCAAGCACCACAAAGTTCACCGGGACGATGTGGCCTCTTATGAATACCGGCACATCTTCCGCAATCCCCAAAGGAAAGCGAAAGGATGAGTCGGCCAATTGTAGCCGCGTCGCCGTTGGTGTGAGGAATATGTATTTTAATTGCTC
This sequence comes from Eragrostis nindensis, assembly GCA_012490785.1. NCBI lineage: Eukaryota > Viridiplantae > Streptophyta > Magnoliopsida > Poales > Poaceae > Eragrostis > Eragrostis nindensis. Next base: position 708,541 of record JAAXCT010000174.1, read on the forward strand.
CAAGATTGCCTTAGCCATAATGCTCACGCTAGCCCCAAGGTCACACAATGCGTGGTCGAAGTGGAATCTCTTGATTGAGCAAGAGATTACTCGGAAGCCGGGATCAGTTTTTATTGTAGAAGGTCCTCCTCTTATTTGCCTGTTCTCCCCTGCATGGTTAGTCCTACGAGAGAACATTTCTCCTCTCGTAGTGATAACATTAACTTTTTCAATAGGAGATTCTGGTTGCCCAGGAATCTGCTCAGAATTAGCAGAAGGAACAAGAGCAGCAAGCTGAGCTAACTGAGTTTCTATCATTTTATTAAAGCTCAACTGATTTTTGAAAGCGGAAGAAAGACCTTCTATTTTTGAATTTAAACTTTCTAAACTCTGATCATTGGCAGCAAGCTTTTTGTTGATTGATTCGTTGATTTTAGCTTGGCCATAAACCAAATCTTTCAAAGAAGGCTGATCATTATTAAAACCAGAGAAATTATTACCTCCTTGATAAGATTGGCGGCTTTGGTTAAAACCTTGACCTCCACTTGAACGATACCCATTGTTGTTGTTCATGTAGAATGCTTCTTCATGGGTGTGGTTGGGGCAATCCTTCCCCATATGGCCGGTGTTGCCACATTCCTCACACGTAATGCGTGAGTCAAGTGAACGAGCACTACCATGCGTGTTGAAGTCGTCCAAGCGCTTCATGACGAGGTCGAGCTTGGCGGACAATAAGTCCACCTCCTTGATAGGGTGTACGCCTTTGGAGCGTGGTTGGAGACGTTCATCGCTCCACCCTTGATTGGAGACCATCTTCTCAATAAGTTCTTTAGCTTGAGCAACGGTCATGTAGCATCCCGCCTCAAATAATGAGGGGTTAGCTTAACAGGATCGAGATCGGGTGACACTTGACGAGTCCAATAGTACACACATATGAGCATAAATAAAATAGAGTACGAGTGAAAAGTTAATTATTACAACTTTTGTTCAGATTTGATACATAAAAAAGTTTGAAAAGCGTAGCGGAAGCGATCGATATATAACTCGACGTCATTACCCTAATATGAAGCATATTTAGCCCGTAAACATGCTTCATTCTCCTCCGACCAAAGATTACCTGCAACAAAGATTTAAACAACAAACCCTGAGCAACTAATACTCAGCAAGACTTACCCGTCAAAATGGCCTTCTAAGACCGACTCCTAGCATGCAGGGGGCTTACCCAAGGTATAGGAATAATTGCATAAAAATAGCACTAAAAGTTGGTCTTTCTTTCAAGTTTTAGCCAAATTAAAAGGGTTCTCGCATAAACATAAATGTGAGCACCTATACTAAGCAATACATGGTTGCAACACAATATTTAAAGTATCAATACAACATATATACATCATCATGTGCACTTCTTACTACGAGGTGACTCAGTGAATAAGTGGTACTCAATAACCGCGAGGGACGGCGATTCGAATCGATTTACACCTGCAGGCGAAACCCGGACAACACGACGTACGCACACTCAAAAGAGTCACGCACGGCAACCTTTCGCAAGACCCCGTAAAGCCGGTCCAAGTTCCCCTCTCCCGGACACACGTCCTCCACGCGATACCCACGCCGGAGTTATCCGTGGTTAGCCCGTGTGCCCTCCCTTCCTACACATACCCGTGAACCACCGTGACCATCTTCATCACCAGAAGAGAGCGGGGCCCCGTCCAACAATACAGTAATCGAGCTACATCGGTTTACTAGTGCCCGTATCACTAGCATGCATCTGGTACGTTCAAACTTGCTCAAGCAGAGCCACAACGATCGGTACTCAATCGACACAGACGGGCTAACGCACACAAGACCTCCATGTCCTGCTGCACACCTACAAATACCCGTCCGGTCTCCAATTATCATCATCATGTGAGATAGCAACAAGTACAATAATTCTCCCAAAAAGAGTCCTACAGCTCGTGAGTAGTGTTCCGCACCACTCGACTTCTACTGATGAATCAACGTTAAGCATAGCATAAAGTAACGCATAGGTGAACCCCAAACTGAACCAAACCCATAGGAACAAGATTGATACATGCAACTACGGTTCCATACAACTCCTAAATACATAATGCACATATCATGACTCCATAGATACTTGTGATAAAGTAAAAATATTTCAAAAAGGGTTGAGATGCACCGGGGCTTGCCTTAGGGTCTAATGGTCAGTACATGCAACATGTTACTAGCAGCGTCGAGCTTCTCGGCTCCGATCTCCACCTCCAAGTTTCCGGCGTCGTTTCCTAAATGGATGCAATGCAAAAACAATAATTAAAATGGAATGTATAAAGAAAACTTTGCTAAAAGTATGAGTGCAAAGATATGATGAAGGAGTTGATGTCATGTTCAGAAACAACCAAAAAGGTTTGAAGTTATTTTGTTTAAAGTACTTCCCTAAAAAGAACTACAAGTTGCTTAGGTTTTAAAAGAATTAAACAAAGATTCCATTTTGAATTTATTTAACATGGTTCTGGAAGATATAAAAATACATGGATTTTTCTGGTGAACAACAGTAGCATAAGGAACAATGTGGCAAATTTTCAGAAACATTTGATGCAGGGATTAATTAATAAAATTAAAACACTGAAAAGCTTGAAGGAGTAAAAACTGGTAAATAGGCTGAAATTAAATATGCCACTTGGTGAACAGTTTAGGAATGCCATGATATGCAAGGATACCAAAATTCATAATTTTTGGATGAACATAAAAGCATATATGAATTTATTTATGTTTTCATTCCCTGAATTTTGTACAAAGATTTACTGAGTAACATAGTGATGTTGTGGCACCATTGGATAGATCTATTCATAAGGAAGCCAACAAAATTTGTTTCACAATTTTCCAAGCTATATTTTATTTTCTATCGATTTTACAAATTCAGCCGATTTCTGATCTTTTTCGTGAACAGTAAAAACAGGGGAACAAAAACCGGCGGCCACAAATCTCTAAAATCCGTCGATTTAGGTGGTGGAAAAGGACAGGAGACGACTCAAATGGATGCGTTATGATGTGAGGAAGCTATATGTGCGAGGAATCGAGTGGAAACTCACTGTAGAGAGAGGAATCGACGATGGCGTCCGAGGTGCTCATCCTGCGGTCTTGGTGGAAACTTCACGTAGATCTCTTTGTAGGGTGGGGGAATTTGAAGTTTGTGTCCAGGCGTGGCTAGAGGGGCTCTAGGCGCACCTTTTCGCTGTTGGAGTCGAGGTCAGGGGGTGATGGTGGTGGCGGCGAGCAGTGCTCCAAGCTCGGGCGGCCATGGCGGCTGGCTTTTTTTTTTTATAAAGCATACCTGTATTAAGACGTAAGGAAAACATACAGATACGAGTACAAATACAGGAATATGCTAGAAGGATACAGAAGAGACAGCTGTCCCGCCCATCTTACAAAAAGGACCCTAGAGAAGATAAGAAATACACCCAGTCCCCTGAAGATGAAGGTCGTTGTCACTGTGGATCCTCGCTGTCGCCCGACGCCGGACCACCGCTCCGGCGACCACCGAAACCCATGGCAAGGCAGATCCCATCGCTTGAAAGCTTTGAAACGAGCTGCAGTAGACGCCCGTCTCGGAAGACTGGTTGAGGCCATCGCCGGAGATGCAGCAGCCGGGGCCGCGCCCTAAATCCGCCTTGCCGTAGACCTCTCCTCGCCATCGACGAACGGCGCCGCCGAGGAGCTTGCGAGGTCGGTCCACTCCACCTTCTTGCCGCGAACCCACAGCTCCCTTCTCATCCTTGACTCGAACGGCCACCAGCAGCCTCATCCCGAGGAGATGAGGCACCGGCGACCATGGACTTCTGTACAAGACCCGGGCAAGCCGAATCTCACCTCCACGAGCTCGACGACGAAGCTGGAGTGACGCACCGCCGTGAGGAGGACAAGCTCGAGAGGACCTTATTCCGCGCCGCCGTCGCCGCCTTCGCCTCGACGCCGCCGGCAGGAAACCAACCCTAACCCTAAAGCTGTAGGGACCTACCCCCCCCCCCCCCCGACCGGCGGAAGCGCAGCTGTCTCCCCCGCCTCTCGACAGCACAAAGACCATTGGAGGCGAGAGAGACAACCGGCCTCGCCGGCGGGGACACCGGCGACCACTTTCTCTCCTCTCAAACAGTAACCGTGGACGAAAGAGTTCGAGAGAAGCCTAACCCGTCGAGAAGGGGATGGCGGCTGGCTTGCATGAGAGAAAAAGGAGGAGAGAACGAGGAAGACGACGACGACTTGACCAAGCTGGGAGAGGATAAGGACGAGGTGGAGTGCAGCTTCCTCCCACTTGCACACACATGAGAGCTGGGCATCGGCGGCAGGCAGCACAGCGGCGCTACAGCGAAGAAACAGAGGAAGGCATGGCGCTACAGTATCCTCTTTTGATTTTTAAGTCGATTTCCAACGCGCTGAGTTTGAATGCTCCGAACCAAACCTTCCAGAGCTCAGAAAAATCTGAAAAATTCAGGGATGGAAGTTCATCTCCACAGGAATATTTTTCGTTATTGGAAGATTTTGAATTTCTACGCAGAATTTGAACTAAAATTCAAATAAGACATAAACTATTTGGAAGCTTCTCGAATTATTTAAATTGCTTAGGAGCTTCATAAAATTCTGGAAAATTATCCAAATTTCTATTTTGACACCTGGAACCCGAATACGATTCTGTTGAGCCCACTTGTGTGCGAAAGTTTGGAGTTTCTTGCTTTAACAAATTTAAAACAAAATTGTATTGATTTGACCGAATTTGTTTTTTTTTGAAAATTGAGCTTAGCATTCCCTAATCACTCCTTAATCATGATTAAGAGTAATTAATACTCTCAGAGAAAGTGGGGATGTTACAGGTCATTGAGAAGAAGGCTCCTCCAGCAGCGGCATCTATATGTCCACGGGTTGTTGGTGTCAACCTGTTGTTGAAATATTGAAGAATGAGCCATTATTCCATCCCGTGGTGTGGGCAGGCAGATATGTAATCTTGGAGCCTATCCTACGCCTCAGCGATGGTTTCATTGTTGGCTTGCTGTAAGCTTGAAATTCTTCCACGAAGGGCATTGGTTTTGCCCAACGGGAAAAACTTTGCGAGGAACGCGGTAGAACAGCGGTCTCAAGTGTCAATGCTGGCACGATTGGCATAGAACCATTGTTTCGCCTTCCCAAGAAGGGAGAGGGGAAACAGACAAAGTCGGATAGCATCTTGGTTGACTTCGGCGGTTACCGATGTGTTGCATATCTCAACGAATTGCTGGAGATGAGTGTTGGCGTCCTCCGTGGCCTTTCCACAAAAGGGAATGGCCTGCACCATAGTGATTAGGCTTGATTTGACTTCAAACCCTGCGTCACCGGCGTTGACATTGGGCCCAACGGGAACATTGGCAACGGAGGGAGCAGAGTATTCACGGAGGGTCCTTTGATCAGCCATGTCAATAAGTGTTGATGTTGCGGATGAAGTGGGTTCGTCTGTCGGGAGTGTTGCTTGTGAGGGAGAGTCAACGCGGGGTCGGACTTTCCTTACAAGCCACTCTGGATTATCAACGAAGTTTTCCGGCAAGTTGAATCCACGCATACACTATCCTGTTTTCCGGCAAGGTTAGCCTGCAAAGGTTAATGGTTAAATCACATCAAGTGTAATCATGAGTAATCATTGTACACTTGTCAACAATTGTCTTCCCCGGCAACGGCGCCAGAAATGCTTGTTGGTATTTCTTACACCAAACAAAAAACACCACCTTAGGCTGGTTAGGCCTAGAGTGAATATTCCCGGTTCGGCGCCAGAAATACCTAGGGTTAAGTTACTTGCTTAGGATACATAATAATCCACAACTAGCAACGAGTGCTAGAAATATATTATTAGTATTTAATCATAAAAGATAATCCGCAAGCGCACGTATAACCCGTTGTAACATTTCACCCGAGAGTATTCCAGGGTATCGTTATTTATATTTTCCCAAAGGAAGACGTAGTTGACAAGTGTGTACTTATACTCATGGTGTTACAAATGATAGATCATAACCAATATCCAAATGCAGGGGTAAGGCAGTAAATGGATAGAGGATAGTGCGACACACACAGCAGGCAGTTCCACTCTCTGATAAAAGGCGAGAGGCGGCTCTAAGCTAGACTAAGGTTAAGTAAGAAGAACTGCTACTCCTAATGTACATCGTCAAGTAGCGTGCGTAGCATCTACCTATAGCCTAAGCTGCACACAAGCCAAGACTAAGCTGTTCTACTGCCAAGCCATCATCGGGAGATCCAGCGATCAGAGTCTGCCCCAATCTCCGGACATTTCATATATACTCCTACGCCATACCCGAACGTGGAGGATTACAAGGGACGGACAGGGCTGTCACCACCTGCCGCCTACCTCTACAAACCATGGGGTACGAAGACGCATCCAAAGGTGGAAAGGAAGCCCTAGCACCATGCTAGCGTAACTAACCACAACTCTAGATCCCTCGAGGCACCTCGCAAGGCGATAAACCTAGAGCACTCTTGCAAGACAATGGACTCGATGACTAAGCAAAAGGAACGACTAGATCCGGCGAGCGATTACTTAGACAAAGGATCAAAGCTAGCACTACGTTATGCATAGGCGTTCGTCGCTCAAGAACGAGCGACGAACGACGATCGATGAAGAACGATCATCGTTAACCGATGATCGAGTATGAACGAACGACGAACGAACGATGAACAATCATGAACGAACATCGATGAACGATGAACGAACGGTGAACGAACATGAACGAACGAAGAACGTTCATCCAAGATCAAGGATGAACGATGAACTAGCATAAGCACATAACTACTACAAGAACGATGATATTCCATTGATAAATAGATAAGTCTTACAAAGAGAGTAAAAGGATACAAGGGAATATACCCCAAACTCTCCAAGGGACTTGGGAGCCGAAAGGGCAGCCCACTACTCAGCCTAAGCCTAATTAGAGAGCCCCTAGCTCTTGATGTGTGGAGGAGGGAATGAGCCTCTTGTGTTGTGTGTCTTCAAAGGAGGGGGGTACCCCTTTATTTATAGTCCTCAAAGGCGGTGGAATTGAGGCGGTTCCAGATATTGTGGGCATTAATTGCAGGTGGAACCGACCTCCTGAAGTCGGTTGCAAACCGCCATAGAAAGGTGGACCCAGGGGCCACCCTACCAGGTCGGCCGACCTAGGTATAGGGGTCGGCCGACCTGGCCCTGGCCCCTCCTGGGCTGGGCTTTGGCAGGTTGGCTCCCCTCGGCCTTTAAGCCTCTTTTCCAGGTGCGTGGCCTCAGTTGATATTCTGGTAGGTTCTGGGTGTTTAATCCTTGAATTATATTCCCGCGGCGAGCGTCGTTTGATGGACGTGTTGGAATCGTCGCCTTGGGCCTTGTTTACACCTGGAAATCCTTGTTTTCCACCTGCACGTGCAAATCTAGAGGTACACGTGGAAATAGGTTATTTGATAACAATATGCAAGTAACAAGTGTTAGTTCTTCCTTATTTATAGAGCTAATTGACGATCAAAAACTGGGTCTAAGGACCGTCAACAGTAGTGCCCCTTTTTATAGCTCTCCAAGGCGTCCAAGGGAAGGAACCCGCCGTCGGTTCAAATTCACCGAGCGCGCCGGTCGGCACGATTCAAATTTTCACGGATTCCGTCGCGCCTTGGCTACCACACCTTCTTTTCCTCTTCCCCATGCCTGATACAGTGTCGCATGTCGGGTAACAGAGCACCTGCAAAGATTTGGCTTTCCCATGCGGTGCCGATTGGCACGGAGACCATGCCGGTCGGTACGATTCGAATTTTCGCGGATTCCCCCGCGCCTTGGCTGCCGCACCTTCTTTTCCTCTTCCCCATGCCGGATACAGTGTCGCATGTCGGGAGACAGGGGAGCACCTGCAAAGTTTTGAATTTTCCAGGTGATGCCGATTGGCACGGTAACCGTGCCGGTCGGCACTTTCGCTCCGTCCCAAGTCTGGGCGTGCAGTGCTCCCCCTGTGCTCGGCAGCTGCATGGATATCAGTGACTTTTCCTCTTTCCAACGTGCGCAGACTTTGATGCTTCTTTTTGAATTGTTGGCCAGCGTGCCGGTCGGCACAGCAGGGTGCCGGTCGGCACAGTACAGTCTGCGCCTGATTCAGATCTTCGTCGCTTCGTGTCGTCAGAATTTTAAATTTCCTACGGATGTCAGATTTCCTGTAGCATCAAGATTCCCTAAGGTTGCGTCTCCTTGCTGTGTCGATCGGCACGGCCGACGCGCCGGTCGACAATAGAGCCAAATTTCCGTTAGTGCCTCCTTCTTCCGCAAGAATCCCCCAATATATTTCTGCGACACAGAAAAAAATACCAAAACACGGAAATACCCTCAGGACAATTGTTGAACTCACTTTGTCGATTTTTCCTTCCTCGAATATCCCGCACATTTTCCTTGTGTTACCCCCAATTAATTTGTATCTCCATATCGGGGTATCTTTCAGAGCATGTCTTGCCGTGCCAGCATCTATGCCGGTCGGCAGGGCGTTGTGCCAATCGGCACACACCAGAACTTTCTCTTTTTGGTTTTTTTTTTCCTGCACTGTTAGTAAAAAGCAAAAATACAAAAGCAAAAGCTGCGAAAAGTAAATAGACAGCGCAGAGGTTCACACAAAAGTTAAGACAAACACTTGGACTAACAAATTTTATCCCGGAAGCATTATTGTGGATTACATGCAAACAAATTAAAGGCCGGGTTGCCCTCCCGTTAGCACTAAATTTCTAATTCACGGGTTGCCCTCCCGAAAGCATTAACACAAAAGACTCACCCTATGACTCGCTTCCCGGATTTTGAGTTGCCTCCCAAAAGGCTCTTACTTTTAAAAAAGTCGTAGAGCTTGACCTCCCCGTATAAATCACTTCCTTAGCTTCGCTCTAGGGGAAGCATGGTTGCGACACTACAAGGTTCTCTTAGTCCTTTCTCCTTCAATTGTAGGACGTATCCTTCCTCCAATTACCCTCGATTCCTTTGTGGTGCGGAGACTTGTATTTCTCAACTGTAGAGACCATATGGCTTTCTTCTCCCTTGGGGCGAAACTTGAATGTGTAGGAGGCTCCACTTATGTCGAAACTTATCTTTCCACTCCCCACATCAATGTTTGCCTTTGCTGCCCTTAAGAATGGCCGCCCCAAAATCAGTGAAGTCTTCGTCCTTCTATCCATATCAAGCACAATGAAATCCACAGGAACTATATGATCACCGATTTGAACAGGCACATCTTCAGCAATTCCATCGGGATAACGGACTGATTGATCGGCCAACTCCAAACACATAGCCGTAGGCTCCAGTTCTGGCAAATTCAAACTCGAAAAGACATAGCGAGGCATGACACTTACACTTGCTCCAAGATCGCATAAAGTCCCTTCAAAGATTTGAGCTCCAATCAAACATCGGATACTAGGAGATCCCGGTCGGGCTTCTTTTCTGGTGTAAAGTCATTAATAGATGCAGTGCACTCATTTGTCATCTTCACTACTTCTTCCGATGGTAAGGACTTCTTGCTTTGCATAATATCCTTTATGTACTTAGCATAGGTGGGCACTTGAAGGGCATCAAGGAACGGGACATTGATATATAACTTCTTCATAATATCGACAAACCTGGAGAATTGCTCATCATGGTGTCGGATCCTTTCTGTCTTGGTCAGCAGCTGCGTATCCAGAAAGGTAGCAGGACCGTGTTCCTTGTTCTTAGTTCCTTTTTTCAGACCCGAGAGGTCAATTTCTTTAGTGTGCCGATCGGCACCCGCTTTGTGCTAGTCGGCTCCATCTTCTGTAGTGTGCCGATCGGCACCAGAGTCGTGCCGGTCGGCACGAGGTTGTCTTGCTCCAGCTGCAAACTTCGGATCTTCTGTTTGCTTCCCAGACCTCGTAGCGATGGATTTCAGCTGTTCTGCAGAGCGGGTATTACCGGGAAGAGCTCCCTTCTCACCTTGCACCGACTCCGCTAACTGGGCCATTTGTTTCTCCATCATCTTCATGAATTGGAGAATTTGCTGATTAGAACTCGCCACTTCGATGACCTTATCATTGATTGTTTCAAGCACACGATCAACTTCCTTGAATTTTGGCTTGGGTGTCCTTGTTGACCTTCTCTTGAGCTTGAAAGAACTCTTGGCATTGAATACGAAGAGGGGTGGCATTTTGCATAGAAGATGCTGGGGTGAAGCTACTCCTTTGTTGCTGATATGGAGACTTCCATCCTTGGCTCTTGACATAATTGAGCATCTTCACATCCTCGGGGCAATCTTTGCTCACATGACCAAGCTCTCCACATTCCTCACATGTGGATCGGGCTTCCGCTAGCTTGACGGTCTCTTCCTTGGGAATGTGATCAATCTTGTCCAATGTCCTTTGTATGGTATCGAGCTTGAGCAATTCATCATAAGCTCTTTCCACCACACTCTTCATCTTTCCTGTGGAAGGTTGAAGGCTTCTACTTTCTCTCTCACTAACCCATGACTGACTTTGCTCTATCTTCTTGATAAAGGATGTGGCTTGAGCGGGCGTCTTGTCCAAAAACGATCCTCCAGATGAAGCGTCTATGTGTTGTCGGGACAAAAGATTCAAACCCGTGTAGAACCTTTCAACTAGCTCCCATTCAGCAAGGCCATTATGCGGGCAAGCGTCCTTGTACTCGTTGAATCGATTCCATGCTTCTCCAACACTGTCATCAGCAAGTTGAGTAAATCCAAGGATCTTGTTCTTCAAAGCTTGAGTCTTGCCTGGAGGGAAGTACTTTGCCAAAAATTCTGCAGAGAGCTGATCCCAACTGATCTTTGTTGCAGCAGGTAACCCATGGTACCACTGCTTAGGACGCCCAATAAGAGATAGAGGAAAAAGTCGCGCTTTGGCTTCATTGGCATTCATATGTTGCAACTGAAAGGTACTGCAGATTTCATGGAGGTGTTGCAAATGCATATTAGGATCTTCAGAACCTGTGAACGGTTGTTGACCAACCAAAGACATGTAGCGCTCCAGCTGAAAAGGTTGAGCTTGTGCAGTAAACTCAGTCTTGATAACATTGTCCAGGGCAGGCTTGAGACGATTAGCTATTGGTGTTGTGTCTGCCATGTCTTCTACTTCTGGAACTTCTTCTTCCTTGTCTTCTTCCAGAGCCGCAAACAATGCTCTTGGGCTGACCGGCTCACTGTCTTCTACGCCTCCTAGTGACTTGCTTTTCTTTTCCGCCTTTCGCTTGCGAAAGAGAATCTCTGGATCATCGAGGTAATTAGAGGGTTTATTCGACTTAGCGCCGTCCATACCTGTCTGTTAAATAAAACAGGACATATGTACTGAAAAAAACAGAGAAATTAAAAGAAGAAAGCAATGTGCCGGTCGGCACACAGGTGTGCCGATAGGCACCACAACCAATTCTCAAACTTCAAACAATGCCTAAAATTCGAACAAATGTCCCCGGCAACGGCGCCAGAAAGAAGCTTGTTGGTCGTTTGTGCGCACCTAACTTATATACCGTAAGTGGACGGTGTACAGTTGTAGCTTTTTCCCTCAGAAGAGTATTCTAAGGTTTAATCGGACCACAGAGACCAATGGGAATTAAGCAGAATTGTCGGTAAAAGAGTTAGCCAGGCTTTCTAGTGAGCGTGAGCGCGAATTTTGGGAAAGTTGGGGAATGTGCCGATCGGCACAGCTGGTGTGCCGGTCGGCACAGAGGCTGAGTCGTCCGTGAACAGCCAAAGGAACCTGATTAAATCACTGGGTAAGTTAGCCAAAGTCTGCTAGTTGAGATCGTAACCAAAAAGCCTAATCAAATAGCATCATAAACGGATTTACTTGATTATTGATAACCGAAGATCGGCAGGAAGAAACCCCTTTCCGATGAGCCCTGTCACGACCCGTTCACCTTAGTCGGTGGCCGCTTCCCACTCTACACATCGTCTCAAGGATCTCGCATATTCCAGCGCGTTGAGGTACAGAGACAATATGCAATTATGGCGCATTACAAGATCCCGATATTATCCTAACCACAATGGAGATAGTGAGAGATTGAATCTCACCTCTTATTGCCACCACAGTTAAGATAACATCTAGTACTTAGTCGTCACTAAGCGTAAGAACAAGTGCATGTAAAGACCATAAAATCCAGACAAGCAATAATCAAAACCATCCATCCACGTATTCAACCATACTTTGATAATACATAGTACAAGATACGTCACCATCTAGTAGGCCTACCTTGATGGATCACCTCTTAGCACTAGCGGTTCTTGATCTAACAACTAGAGAACATGAATAACGGGGCAAGCCCCGGTGGCTCTAAACTTACTAGCTATGTTGTCCCTCTGGCGGCAGATCCCGAAACCCTAGGACTTTCACAGGTTTATATAGGGTTGTGCTTCGGAAAGGAAAAGGATCTCGGGAAGGGAGTCCTTGTGCCGATCGGCACAGAGGCCGTGCCGATCGGCACACCTCGTGTCCATCTCGGTCTCCTCTCTAAGTCGGTTCCAAAGTCCTAGGTAGCTTCCATGTGGGCCTTCCAAATCAGGTTTCTTCGAGATCAAGTATTGCATTGCTGTTCCAAATCTTCAGGTATCTTTTATCTCTTTGTGACGATTATTTCCAAAGATTGGTTCGGATTACTTCCTTCTAGAATCAACCCAATGGTGGGCCAGCCTCGATCGCCCTGAAGTTCCTTGTGCCGGTCGGCACAAGTCTGTGCCGGTAGGCACAGTAAGCCTCTTCTGCTGCTTTTCTTCTCTTCAGGTCCAGATCAGCTATAATGTCCAGAATGTCGTCCTTTTCATCTATTTCTGTAATAAATCTCCAGAACGACATATATACAAATATGGTGCTATTATCAAGGATTAATGGCCTATAATGATGACATTTATGCTCTAAATTAGGCGCAGTTGGCATATAAAATGGTATACTAGAAATCGTCAACACCCACCCATCGCCGCCGTAGGCGCGCCCTACTCAGCCCTGCCCGCCATTGCCAAATTTGGCCAGGATCTCGCTTGCCGTTGCGGGAGAGCAAAACAATCAGAATCGTTCTGGCTCGTGAAGTTTAAGTCAGTTGGGAGCCGGTGTCATGCAGAAAAAGGTATTGATGTTTCCTTGGGATAAAAAACAAACAAAAAAACTCTGCTTTGTTCTTCGTATACTACAGCTGTGCAGTACTTTCTGTAGCTAGATGTAGCAGTATTGTGTGGTCTCTACAAAAATCGATAATCATTGCCTGGTAGCTTTTGGTTTAATCCCTGTTTCGACTAACTGCTCTGTAGTAGTATTCATTTTCGGCCCTCCACTGAAGCTGCACAACAGTAGTGATCGTAGGCAAGTCTGAAGAAAAGGCTACAAACTCTGCTGCTGGATTTCTTCGATTTTCATGTCAGATTACTGAAGTTGTAGCCTCATTTTGCTTCGTCACTAGATGCATCTGTTCGAAAAAATAACTGCTCTTTTCTGATAGATCTGGGTGAATGGTCATTTCTCATTTTTAACTACATATAGAATCATCACATATATGGCTTAACAGCAATTATTGATGAGGTCAGTAGCATTCACCTTTATGCACTCTCAAGTGCCTTGCTCATTTGTTAGCTGTTCTAGATATATTGGCATATTTGTTGTTTAAGAAAAGTGCCTTGATGCAGGTTGTTGCTTGTACCTGATCGAGATGAAAGTGGTGTCGAAATATACCAAGTATTTGATCTCTTGTCAGGCTTCTGATAGCATTTTGTTGTGCTATACATAATGTCAGAGTTAACTGAATGGAACATGCTAACTTTCACTATTTGTTTGGGCACTTGATGAATCTCACATTTCTGTTTTGGGTGTAGGCATGCCATTCTCTAAGTTTCCTATTGACACAGCTACTACGTGACTTTGAACCATGTGCGGAGCTTCTTATTCAAGTTGGTTGCTGTTTTTTCCCCTCTATGCATCCACATCTGTTTACAATTATCAATGCCAGCATGATATATTTAAATTGACTTTTTTATTTTTGCCTGAATCTACAGGTTCTTCTTAAGAATGTCGCAATAACCGTTCTTGTAATATCTGAATTAGTAGCTGATAACTGTATGAAAGAGGTAACACATTAAAGCTGCTTGCTCTGTCCATTTTGATTCTTATGTCATTTCATTAATTTGATTCTTGTCGTCACACTTGCTCAAATGCTACGGAACTGCAAGGTAGCTCGTATACTACCAAGAATTATTTAACTAGCAAAGAATAATAGAATAGAAGTGTGGTTCTTCGTGCCAGGTACAGAGAAGCACCGCTATGGTAATATCGAGAATACTTGTTGGAAGCTTAAAAAGGTTTTCCCAATTGCAGGTGTTGTGAACAAGCAATACTGATGCTAGAGTACCTATTGATGCTCCTGAAATAAGGATCCAGCGGCAATAAAAAATCCTATGGAGTTGGCTCTGCTTTAAATAATACTCCCTCCATTCTTTTTTCTCTTGATGTTTCAGACAATCAATTTGCACTAGCTACAAGCTAAAAAGTCCTGTCCTAACATCATCAATTCAAGGAAGGAGGGAGTACCAATGTTTATGCTAAGGAAGAAAAGGGAATGGATACGTGGGCCTTGGTGATGGTGGTAGTTTGTTTAACAAGCGATTGCCGCTGTGCATGTGTGATGCCATTGGCATACACCTGTATTGCCTATCAATGGGGGTGCTAATATCTTAGTTGACATCATTGCGATAGAGTTACGAGAAAACAGGTGGAACACAGGATGTTGTTGAAACGAAATCATGAAAAAAATCTTTGTATTTAATTTTTTTTAATGTTTGATTTTGGGTTTTGTTGTTGAAATAGGTAGTTGATTTAAGACAATATGTAATAGCGGAGGTAGCAGGAAAAAAAGAGTAGTGAGGTCAGAGGACATATGTTTGTTGTCGAGCGAGACAAACTTCTAAATTGTACTGAACTTTTCTATATTAGTTTTATTCAGGGAGTAATGGACTGATTGACTTCTGTATTGTACTAAACTTTCTAGATGGAGGAGCATTCTTGTCAGTAGAGATTGATGCAATCCTTGCAACGTATACCAAGTAAATATAGGCAATTCAAGCTGTTCTATTTGTTGCAATGTTGTTTTCCCTTTGTTCAAGAGCATAATGAGTTCTTAAACAATCATGTTGTTAATTTTCAATCCGTAGCAACGCACGGGCACTCATCTAGTAAGGCTCTAAAAACCGAATTGTTACATGTTAGATCATACTTTCTAACCTACACTCTCATATATATATGATGATAAATTTGAAGTATTCTATTTGCAAACATTGGTTCTCAAATCCTTGCAAAATGTTATTGATGTATAAATATGTGACTTGTACAACACCATTCTCTTACATGTCTTTCTTTTGAAGGAATTGGAGGGGGAAATGGGTACATTAAAAAAAAGACAGGGAAAGAAAAATAGCTTAAGAGCTGCCTAAGAACTGTTACAAGTTTTCTTGAATCCGTTGCTGTAACAGGTTAGCTTGCGATGCTTTAGCTCTATAGACAACCATATCAAACTCCTTGAAGAATCTAGCTCTGCAACTGGAACTGGTGGGTCAATATTACCAAAACATTTGCAGCTCATCCCTCTGGATAAAGTCCCCTTCATGCACGTTGATACCGCAACATGAGAGGCATGCGGCAATGTTGATTTTTAGAGGGAGAAGAAAGCGTGATTTGAGACGAAGGGGACCAACGATTGGATTTGAGATGTAGAGGGATGTGGCTTTTCTGAGAGTTTTTTTTTCCATGTTTTCGATCTGTTGAGTACTTTTGAGTCCCATAATATTTGTTATTTCCTCGGGTAAAATCATATAAAATATTATCAAACTTATTAATAAGAATTCGTGGAGAGTTTTTGACTGCAAAATATATGCAACACTTAAGTTCAATCAACACATGCAATTAAAAATGTGAAATTTAAGTAATTAGACTATTACAATCACAGAACTAGTTAGACAATGGATCATCGACAATTCATTTATACAACACGAAAATGTTACTATCGTTAAAGAATTATGTGTCTGGACGAAATGATTGGCAAATGAAAGTTTTTGAACATTATTTTTCTACAAGCAATAACTACAAATGAAGGAAATGATTTAGAAAAAAGGGTGTTGTAATTCAATTTGCAATTTCTTTTTTGATTGGCTATTTTGTAGGTGAAATAAATTGTATATCACCCACATTTTAATGGAACTTTTGTGGCATATAAGAAACTTCTCAAATTAGTTGAAACCAATCTATCATATCGAAATAAACTATAAAAATATTCTCGAGTAATCATAAAGAACAACTACATTACATTTGGTTGATACAAATTGCCCCCTTGGAGTCTACACCCAACACGCTATAATTACTAATTTAGGCCCCGATCGGTTCCCCCTATAAAACACCCTCTAAAGTTTATACCCCTCTAAAGTAAAAAGAATCTTACTATTTAGGGGTACTAAATAAAATTTAATTGCAAAACCTTTCTGCAGACGGGCGTTATTTTTCGAGACGAATTTAACGAGCCTAATTAAGCAATGTTTTGACACAGTAATGCTACAGTAACCATCGTCTAATCGCCGCTTAATTACCCTCATTACGTTCGTCTCGCGAAATAGATGGGGGTTCTGGACTTAGTTTTGTAATTTGACTTTGTTTAGTACACATAAATCGTGCCGGCATCTTTGATGTGACTGCTACAGCACCCTCTAAAGTGATCCAAACGCACCCTTAGTTCTTTACATTTGGTACTGTTGTTGCGCATGTTTTTCCTGCCCTACTGGTTCAATTACCACACGAGCAAATCTGCAACATACTAACATAGACCCCGGCCATATACATGTGGCACCGCACAAGTATAAAACAACCCTCATATATATTGACCATTGGATACGAGAAGAAGGTTGTCCGTAAGATGACTGTGACCTAGTAATTAACGGTATTGATGTTTTAATTTGTTAGGTGATGCTCGACCATACTTTCAAAATGTTATTGACAAATCTGAAGTATTCTATTTGCAAACATTGGTCCTCAAATCTCCTTACAAAATGTTATTAGACATGCCAATTGTACGACACCATTATGTTGCACGTTTTAGATGGAGTCACTGTATGATAAAGAAAAACAAAATGCTTGGCATGCAGGCTGCAGCCCACCGCGTCGCGTAATCAAAGCGCCGCGGAACAAAAAAAAGAAACGAGCCGTGCCCATACTCGCTAGGGAGCTAGTTCCATGACCTTCATATCAAACATAAAAGCGCCAAAACGAGACGAGAGCACGCACGGCCGGTTCGCCTCGTGGTCTCCGGAGGCCGACACGGTCGTGCCAAAACATGGTCTCATCACCTCCATTGAGCGACGGACACACGTCGGTGGCATCACACGCGTCGTCGGTGCGGCCGGACCCCCGCGCCTCGTGTTCTCTCTGGAAACCACGCAACGTACCGCATGCATGCGCGCGCTCGCTCCGTACGTGCGTGTCGCTCGCCGAAGGCCCTCCGCGCATGCGTGGCGTGGCGCGGACATCGAGTGGCCCTGCGTCGCGTCCGCGTCGGCGCCCACGCGCCGGCGCCTGCCGCGGGACGCGCCGCTCCTCCATGGCTATAAAAGAGGCCGGCGCCCGCAGGCTTCGTCACCAAGCAGAAGACAGGCAGTTGTTAGCATCGTCCCAAGTTTTTCAGCAGTGCCAATTGAGTAGGTAGTGTGTTCTCAACCCAACACTCCGTTGGTAGGCATGGCGTCCGGGCAGGAGAAGAGGGAGCTGGACCGTAAGGCCCGCGAGGGCGAGACGGTCGTCCCCGGCGGCACCGGCGGCAAGAGCCTCGAGGCCCAGCAGAACCTCGCCGAAGGTGCGCGATATGTTCCATCCAGTTTATATATGTATATATATTACCACTTGATACGATGATTTGCTAAACTAACTGGAACCTTTTTGATGAACCTGCAGGGCGCAGCAAGGGCGGGCAGACCCGGAAGGAGCAGCTGGGTCGGGAGGGGTACAGCGAGATGGGGAAGAAGGGCGGGCTGAGCTCCACGGACGAGTCCGGCGGCGAGCGCGCCGCCAGGGAGGGCGTCGACATCGACGAGTCCAAGTTCACCACCAAGTCCTAAAGAGAGATGCTAGCTCGGAGCTAGCTAGCACGAAGTTAGGTTCTTCTGTAGACTGTAGTCGTAGCACTTGCTCCTCTCCTGCTGCTGCGGGGAGAGGGCGTAGCTAGGTGTGTGGGTGTGTGCTGAATAATGTAGGAGCATGCATGTAGGCGATCATATACGGGTGTTGTGTACTGTGCGTGTATGATCATGTGTGCTGGCTTCCTGTAGCTCGAGTCTAACCGATCGGTGGCATGCATGTATGCTTGCTCCAGGCTTTGTCGTTCACCAGCCTGAGTTCGTGTTCCTTTGCGTCTCTGCAGCTAATGCATGCCTGTATCCTGTCAGTGTAGTGTGTTGTGACTTGGTTGAATGTACAATTTGGCTTGTGGTTGTCACTGCTTGTCAGACGCGTCCTGTTATGTTATGCTCATGTTTGCGTCGTCAATGTGTTGGGCTTCTGACGAGGAAGGAGCAGCTCGGGGAGGAAGGGTACAGCGAGATGGGGAAGAAGGGCGGGGAGGCGCGCCACCAGGACCGGCTCGGCTGATAGCCTGCTTTGTTTCCGGGGGTTGCCTCTAGCTAGCTTGTGCGTGCATTTATGGTTTAGTAGATGCTGAATGTCTCGTGTGCTCAAACAACCCCTTTTTAGTTCCTCAGCAATGCAGGCGTGGGTCGTTTATCAGAAGTTACCAATTTGGGGAACGAAATCGTCGGCGGTTGCTACTATAACGGCACAGCGTGCCGTTCTTCATCCCAGCCACGGCTTCCCTCAAGGTCAAACTCCCAGCCACGGCTTCCCTCAAGGTCAAACTCTTCCTTTGGCTTGCGATACTTAATCGATGCTGGACGGCGGACCGGCTGGCGCGGCGCGGAATGCAACACCCGGCAAGCTGTCCGCTGTGTGATCAAGAGGAAGAGAATGTGCAGCATGTCCTGACGGGTTGTGTTGTAGCAAGAGAGGTTTGGTTCCATGCACTTGGGAAAGCTGGGCTACAGAGCTTGATGCCTTCACAGGATGAGGCGAACTTCAAAGGATGGTGGCGAAGATCACTCATGAGAGTTCCAAGGGACAAACGGAGAGGGTTCAACACTCTCGTTATGCTAGTGTCATGGGGAATATGGAAACACCGTAATCGGTGTGTCTTTGATGGAGCGCGACCACTCCCATCTTTGATCATCCGCAGCATCAGCGAAGAAGAGGCGGAGTGGAAGATGGCAGGAGCTAGGCGACTAGCGGAACTAGTTCAGTAGTTAGCGTTCCTGTCTAGAGTTGTAAAGTGTCAAAGCGGGCGCGTATGTAAATCATGAACTGATCTTGCCCGGTCGGGCATTGTATTTTTTCTCCTCCTTAATGAAATGACACGCAGCTTTCCTGTGTGTTCGAGAAAAAAAAAAAAGCCACGGCTTCCAGATCCAAGGGCACTGATCTGTCTCTATAAACAACAGCCCGTGGTAGCCATCTTTCCAGGCCAACTCAGGCCCAACATAGATCTCTCAATCGTTTTCGCAGGCACCTTCAACTCGTCTTCCTCACGGGTAGATCGACAGCTCTCTCACGATCTTTCTCACCACGACTTATCAGTAGCAATTTATTCAGCTCCTAATCGTACAAATCTTGCCGCAAGAAATCGCATTTAGGCTGCTAAAGGTAGCTATGGTTTGGTTCCCCACGATTTCTTCCTCCAATCTTGTTCCTCGAGGCTACTTAGAAGCAGGCATCATGGCGAGCAACATTGATTGAAAATCGCAAAACAGCAGCTCGCTTCGAGCACCACGACGAGAGGGAGTACAGGCAGCAGGTCCGCGAAGATCATGTATAAGTCGACTTGGTGGCCGTAGATGAGACAAGCACTACAAGCTTTCCCTGCTGCCTGCATCTCCGTCGCGGCAACAACAGGCAGGCAGAAACTTAATCATTGCTGCCGGCCAGATTACCGGTTTAATGGGCCTAATTAAGGGCCTTTGGGCTATAGTTAACCTTTGAGAGGGAGTCTGGTCCATCATCGGTAAAACGGCACAAATAGTAGCAACGGCCGACGATTTCGTTCCCCTATTTGGCCCATGTTTTGTTTTTCCTTCTTCCTCCTGAACTGGAAATCTGGAATCACTTTCTTCTGATTCCGGGATCCGATCCATCATCAAACAGTGTTGTCTGCAGGCTTCACAGTCTTCCACATGGATCCGAAGCATGATCAATGTAGCTTTCCTGACAATAATCGACCGAGATGGAGTTGCTTGCAACATAACATATCCCGTGCTCGGCCGAAGGAGAGATGTCTAGGGAGCATGATGGCAGCGTGCATGTATTTGCTAATTGCTAGCCTTGGATCCGGATTAATTAATTACATCCCACGATTCTTTTTTTTTAGGGAACATCCCACGATTCTCTTTTTTGCGAGGGAACATCCCACGATTCAGATGCTAACTACTGACGTGGCTCGCATCATCACAAGAACTCTCCACGATTTCGATTGACACGTCTGATATGCAGCTCAGAAACAGTCGGTAACATTATGATACTCTGTAATAGGAGCATTTTGTTTGCATTCTATTGCCTGCCTCACGGCTGCCCTACTACTACGGACGCAGAGAATCAGCTGCAGGAGGGGCTGACGGCGAAGTTGCTGACCGGAAACGGCAGCGCCGAAGACTCCCGGACGGAGAACATGAGCTTGTCACCGGCGCGGTCGATGGCGCTGAT
Source organism: Eragrostis nindensis (assembly GCA_012490785.1). NCBI lineage: Eukaryota > Viridiplantae > Streptophyta > Magnoliopsida > Poales > Poaceae > Eragrostis > Eragrostis nindensis. The sequence continues at coordinate 729,307 of JAAXCT010000174.1, forward strand.
GCCGAGCCAACCGAACTTGACCTGCACCCTCACGCCGTACACTTCGTGGATGGATCCAGGCTTCACGATCCCGCCGGCTGTGATGCCGAACCGCATCTTGAACACCTGGCCGCCGACGGTGACGGGGAAGTTGCACTCACCCGTTAGGGTCACCTCCATTTTGCCATCTGGCTGGACGGTGTACGACCGCACACCCTTGGGAAGCAGGCCCCGTGGTAAGTTGTTTTTTTTAGGTGAAAAGGCGGAAGCTTTATTGATTAAGTCACATCATTACAACTCAATAAAAATCTTTTTCCAATATGACACGTTCTTTTTTCCTACCATGACATATGTTAGTTGTTAAGCATGGCAGATTTGAACCGACCTTACTTCTAAAAAAATCAAATACAATGGGTTAACTATGACACAATCCAAGATAACTCATCTCACACTCAAATTGAGAGATGGTGAGAAATTCTAATCTATTTCTATTATTTTATAAATATAAATTATAAAATAAATAATAATAGTAAACTATTTTAAATTTTTATAATAATATAAAAATATTGTAAATAGTATAGTAAGTCGAGCCGTGCAAATGCGTGGACAGACCGAAATCTTTCATATGAGAAGTAGCAAATCTCAACGTAAAAGGTACAGCATGTGCTGGCCGCACGCTGGGAACAGGAATTGAAAAGCGCACAGGTGTCTGCTGCCGTGGACGCCGGATGTTGTAACAATAGTTGAAAAGCGCGCAAGTCAGCATGGAATTCGATGACTCGTACATTCTGAATCTTTCTCTTTTTTGTGAAAGGTACATTCTGAATATAGTTAATACAGTGTAATGTATTCACTTGCTCTCTGTTCAAGTTCCCTGGCCCCTGTGCGTCACGACGCACCGAAGAAAGGTAAGTTTTGTATTTCACGAAGCTTCCAGGGAAACGGCATGAGTCAAGCAGGTGCCGTCTTGGTAAACGCCACCGTTTTGTTCCAACAGATTACATATGGCTGTACCGCCTTGGAAAGGAGTGCTGCACGGGAGAAAACTCAATGATAATTTATGGTTTTCCCATCCACGTACGCAAATGATAGATACAATTAATGATAAATAGATCGAAACGTGCAGACACACAAATATGCTGTTCAACAAACTCAAAAGAAATACGATGGCTATCAGTCAACACCTCACCTCACGTGTCTTTCTGTAATCTGTGCCTTCCCTAAGATAACTGAAACACCATGAGCTGAAATTAACAAAACAAATGTAAAATGCATACGCATACCTGGCTACATACAAAATGGTAGAAGTAAACTACACGGATGCAATTCAACATGGATGCATGCGCCATGCAGTCGAGTCAGTAGCAATAAAATAAAATAAAATAACGCATGATGAAAGAATCAAAGTGACCCATCGGACCGCGATTTACGGGTCCAACTACAAAGGCAAATGAAAGGACAGTTTCGCAACGTGCTTCGAATTTTCACACGTACATCAAGCACCTGCACGCACGTTTCGAAATTCAAATACCTATTTTTGAGCAAGAGTGTATATATTAGTATTTTTCAGTCGCTGTATCGATTATCGATTGATACTTTATAGCTGCCATATTGCCAAACTAAGGGATGCATAGCGAATTATAAATGCTTAATTGTAAATCTCATCTCATAACTTAATTCTACTTTGATATTTCTCTCTTATTTGTTTGTTGCAAAAACCACTCCACCCTACCCCATCCGAGTATAGGTTGAAATAGGCTCTCGTTTCGCATGTGCTCTGTCGACTGTGCCAAAAACTATCATTGTGGATGCTTGGCCAGGATGAGTCGATTAATTTGGGTCGGGTGAATTTTTTTTTGTGTTTGATCATATCCGAGAGTGTAGTAGTACGTCTCACTGCACTAGAACTCACTGGTTCAATTATGTATTTAACACCTATAAAATCACATCCGAATAGAACACACTTAACTGCTCGATGGTCATACTAAACTTGCGTACGCAGGTGCGAGGTTCAAGCTACGAGCTAGACATGCATCCACGTGACAGTTTGTGACCTAGTTGACACAACACATGCAGATCAGGTGCAATTTCAACCTACAATAGGGTGGGGCGATGTGGTTTTTGCAACAAATAAGCTTATAGAACCATACATGGCATGCAACGTGCCCCTCCAGCCCCTCCCTGAGTCCCTGATGTCGCCTCATCTCACGCTATATATACATGCACAAGCCAAAACCTAAGAGCATCTCTAAGAGACTAGTTAAAAATAGATAGCTAAAATCCTAATTTAGCTATTATGTAAAACGAAATAACTAACAAAAAATGATCAACCCAACAGCCTCTCTAAATTCTAATCCTCTTTATATTCAAATCATAGTTCAGTGCAAGGTGAAGCCATTGCGTGAAGTTGAAACCTGTCGCCCAATCTGTTCGACGTCGATCTCTCTGTTTTTTGTGAGCCTCTGATCGATTTCTTTCCCGTTCCTCTATCTTCATCATATCTCTCATTAGGAGGCCTAATCAGGTTCTTTATACATGTGCCACTGAACGGGAACGCCTTAGTTGCCAATAACGTGGACTCCGAGTTCGCGAGCAGCTCCCCATTGCCGCTGCCCAAAGCTTTAGCTCATGCGTCTCCTTTGAGCCATCATCGGCCATGCCGCTCCGACCAACGCTGCATGGAGGAGTCTACGAGCTATCTCCGTCGCCCTTTTCTCTTTTACCTAAGCCCCCACTGCGAATTGATCCCTTCTTCCCCAAGTGCGGCCATGGAACTCACCTGAGATGCACCATAAATTCCTCCCAGAACAGCGAGTCTCCGGCCATGATACTTTCCTCGGAGGAGCCCTATGAGGTTGCGCACTGGTTTGACACCTTATTGGCCCAGGAATGCAGCTGACCCCGCCGGATTTTGAGCTTCTTTTGCCGCCGCCGCAGGCCTGGCTCGTCAGCTTCAGGGGCCGCCGCCGCGCTGGAGAGACCGAACTGGTGCAGTTGCCCTCGGACGCGGTTGGCCTTGGTCTTGAGCGCCGGGTCCATGGGCGACGGCCGCGAGGCGTAGGCGAGGAGCTTCTGGTAGAGAGGGAGGCGCGGGAAAGGAGGAGGCGTGCGTGGAGGGCCGATGGCGAGCGAGGAAGGATCGCCAAAGATTGCGAGCGCCTGGACCCGGATGGCGAGCGAGAAAATATAGCGACGCGGGTGGAGAGTCTGTTGGATTGAGATTTCTTCCGAAATTAGCTAAATTTAACTTTGCAAAAAAGTTTAGCTAGTCTCTTGGAGATGCTCTAAGAGCTCTGGCATGCACTAGTGCACTACAAGCCTACAATACTTCCATCACAGCATCTCAATGAACTAGAGCTTCGTGCTGTGGATATATTTGATCGATCACATCACCGTGAATTTGAGCGAGGAGGGTGCGTGTGATTGGAGTTAGCCCTGTTTTAATTTCTAGCTGGTTGCTGCTATACCGTGATAGCCAGGGCGTCACCATGATCCCCGGGTCGGCGGTGTACCACGTCGTGGAGGCGATGGCGCCGCTGTACACGGCGGCGTTGCTGGGCTACGCCTCCGTGCGGTGGCTCGGGGCCTTCTCCGACGAGCAGTGCTCGGGGATCAACCACTTCGTCGCCATCTACGCCCTGCCCGTCCTCATCTTCCACACGGTCTCCACCAACGACCCGTACCGCATGGACGCGCGCCTCGTCGCGGCCGACACGCTGCAGAAGGCCACCCTCCTGGCCGCCCTCGCGGCGTGGGCGCTGGTCTGGCCCCGCCTGATCCGCCGCCGCGGGCGCGGAGCCGGGAAGGAGGAGGAGGTCAAGTGGGTGGTCACCGGCTTCTCCGTGGCGTCGCTGCCCAACACCATCATCATCGGCGTGCCGCTCCTCCGCGGCATGTACGGGGACGCCTCGGGCGGGCTCATAAAACAGATCGTCGTCCCGCAGTTCTGCGTCTGGTACAACGTCGTCGTCTTCCTCTACGAGTTCATGGCGGCGCGGGACGGCGGCGCCGCCGGCAAGGTCTGGCCCGCCGAGGACGACCACGCCCGCGGCGGTAATAAAGTCTCGTCCGACGACACGCGGAGGCGTCATGATGTGGCGCTAAACGAAATTACGGTCACAGACTCGGCGGTGCCGAGCACTGACGGAGGCGTTGTTGAGATGGCGGATGTCCCGCCGCCGACGCCAGCTCATGATCAGGAGTCGCCGTCGACGATGCACGTCCTAGTGACGGCGGGGAAGAAGCTGCTCAAGATTCCCAACACCTATGCGAGCTTCCTTGGCCTCATCTGGTCTCTCGTGGCATTCAAGTAGGTCCCTTCCGGTACTGCTATCATTTTTACACTAGTAATTTACATAAATCCCCGACGTGCCTTGATTTTCCTTCATATTTATAGTGATTGTCCTTTTTTTGCAGGGTTGGAATCGAGATGCCAAAAATTGTCAACGACTCTCTCTTCATCGTATACACAACCGCAGTTGGGCTAAGCATGTTCACAACAGGTCTTAAATTGTATCTGAATTTGCAAATTATTTGATTCTGACTTCCTAATAAATTACAGCTTTACACTCCCAATGATCTAGCTACGTGTGAATTGCATTTATTCAATTCTATTGCGAGGGCTATTTGTTAACGTGCATAACACGACCAATCATTAATTTACAGGGACGTTCATAGCACGACAGTCAAGGTTCGTGCCGTGCGGGTACACGGTCGCGTCGATCTCCATGGTGCTCAAGTTCCTGATTGGTCCGGTGATCATGCTGCTCACCTCCCTCACCATCGGGTTGCACGGCACGCTTCTGCGCGTTGCTGTTGTGCAGGTAAGCTTTAAGCACACAGTCGATCATAAATGGAACACAAAGTCATAATATTCACATGCATGTATATGCAGGCGGCTCTCCCACTGGCCGTAACTTCTTTTGTGTTCGCTGAAGAGTACAAGGTTCACGCAGACATCATGAGCACTGGGTTTGTTCCTTTACCATATATAAACACTCTTAAAGTAGATTGTGTATTTCGTGGCTTTGTGAATGCCATATCTGACTGAATCTTGTTTGTTCTCCCCTTTGCAGGGTAATTCTTGGCATATTTATATCACTGCCTGTCACGATTGTGTATTACATATTGTTGGGGCTGTGATTCTACAGATAGATTTATCAGCAAAAGAGTTCAGTTAGTTGCATGCGCAAACAACAAAGATATTAAAGGTTCAATTGCATGCGCAAACAACAAAGATATTGAAGGCATGTTGTCAGCATGCAATTGAAAGAGCCAATGACGGTTGAATCCGAAAATAGACGGGCCGCGAGGAAAATGCTGTCAGATACTCCTACTAATTGAGGAGTATACACTACTACTAATCATCACTACTACAGTTATGTACGTAGATGACTTTGTATTAGCTTACATATTTTCAAAACATTTCAATGCACAGCCATTAGCTAGCTAGGAGAGAAATTAGTTGGCTGTCGTTTCCATAATCTATTATTGAACACCTCAAGGTGGTGTTTGGATAATGGGAAATGAGAGGAGGGTTAGGGAGGGAATGAAGGGTTGAGATTTAATATGATGGAGAAATGAAGAGTCTTAATTTCCCATCCTATTTTCCTATCCCTATCCCGATCACCATTTTCCGGAATCCAAACACCACCCAAGGAGAAATTGGTGCACGCTCTGGCGTGAACATGTACAACTATTAAGCGATCAATGTTTGCATGAGTACTTGTGATGCTGCCATCTTGCTTCTACACTGTTCCGTACTTCCGTGCCATTGAAACGCTGCACGTGCCCGAAAAGAGCCTCGGCGAGGCCTGTTTTCCCCTTCTTCTTTTTTGACGCACTGAAGGCTGAAGCGAAATTGGAATCGACCACCAACTCCATGGGCACTGGAGCCATCTTTTTTTTTTCTTTGAGCATGGGTCACTGGAGCCATCCAGGGTTCTCAATCCCGAGCGGTAACCGCGAAAACCGGGCGGTAACCGGTGAAACCGGTCCGGTCCGGTAGGCAAAACCGGCCGGTTTTTCAACAAAACCGAACCTAGTTACTGTAGCAAATTCGAAAACCGTCCGGTTTCTCCGGTTTACCGGACCGGTTTTTTCGAGATTTAAAACCGGCGTCCGTACGGTTTTCAGAACCCTGGAGCCATCTGTGAGAACGGGACACACGCGGAGGTAAAATGTCTGTCTTTAGACTGACTCCAACAAGACTATCCAATTTTGAGAGGCAAATCACCCATTGCCTCTCCTCTCACTACGGGAAACCCCGTCTTTGCCGTGTGCAACAATCTTTGCCGAGCGTTTTCCATCGGGCACACGGCAAAGCGCATCTTTGCCGAGTGCCGCACTCGGCAAACAATAGGCACCCGGCATACAATTCTTTGCCGAGTGCCACGTGTCCGGCACACGGCAAAGAGCACACTTTACCGTGTGCCAGGTGTCCAACACACGGCAAACCTGCCGGTCAGCACTCGGCAAACTTTGACGCCCGTTAGAAGTTTTTTGACGGCCGTTGAAAGAGGTGGGCCCGGGTACTCGGCAAAAAGAAACACACGGCAAAATTTTTAATTTTTGCCGAGTGTCTGGGCCAGGCACTCGGCAAAGAAACCTCTTTGCCGTGTGCCCCGCTCGAGCACACGGCAAAATGGCTTCTTTGCCGAGTGTTTGCCCCACTGCACTCGGCAAAGATTATTTTAATGAATTTTTTAGGCCTCTAAATTAATTCAAATAAAAAAGTTTTGAACTGCAAAGTTGTATATTTCGACAACATCTACACTTCTTATTTTGGTATTTTTTTCATTCGACGAAGCGCTAGTAAATTTGTTCAAAAATCTTAGAACTCCCGGATAGTTTTCCGAAACTCGAAGAAGGATATTTGGAATATGTGGACAACGCGTCTATAATTATTTTTTTTAAAAAAAGATCAAAATAAAAGTTGTAGATCTACATAAGTTACACATCTTTGCTGTTGAACACTTTTTTATTTGAATTCAAATTGTCAACAGAAAAATTGTTTGAATTTCTCAAATTTGAAAATTTGAATTTTAGAAACAATTTCGGATGGAGAAATACTAAAAATAAAAGTCGTAGATCTCGAGAAGTTATGAAACTGTCATGTTGACAACTTTTTTATTTGAAATCAAATTGTCGACTTTTGAAATTTGACGTAAAGTACGTTTGAAATTTGAATTTTTTAAACAATCTCACAATCTCGGATGGAAAATTGTGAAAATAAAAGTTGTAGATCTCGAGAATTTATGAAACTTTCATGTTGACAACTTTTTTATTTGAAATCATATTGTCAACTAATAATTATCTAAAACTGAAAACTATGATGTGTTTGTGATGATGGTGGAGCTTTTTATGTGATATGTTGAGTTTGTGATGGTGGTGGAGCTCATTTATGTGATATGTTGAGTTTGTGATGATGTGGGCTCAAATATGTGATATGTGATGATGATTTGGCTCATATATGTGATGTATGATGTTTTTTTGTGATTGTGGTCCAGGTTGTAGTCGATTTGAAATGTATATTGCAATCTGGAACATTTTTTTGCCGAGTGTTTTAGCACTTTGCCGAGTGCCAGGTTTAGACACTCGGCAAAGAGGCCATTCTTTGCCGTGTGCCTGACGTGGCACACGGCAAAGTGTCCAGGCTTTGCCGAGTGCCTGGGCCCGCGGCACTCGGCAAAGAGGCCAGGCTTTGCCGTGTGCTGGAGCCCACGGCACTCGGCAAAGTTGGGGTTTGAGGTCTGACGGACGTCAAGACCTTTTTTTTGCCGAGCGCCAGGTTGGGCACACGGCAAAAGGTTTGCCGTGTGCCCGAAAAAAGGCACACGGCAAAGTACTGTTTGCCGGTACCGGTTTGCCGTGTGCCTTTTGCCGAGTGTTGCCCACGGCAAACCCTTTGCCGTGTGCTTTTGGCCCTTTGCCGTGTGCCCTGGGCACACGGCAAATGATGGGTTTCCCGTAGTGCTTACAGTTCCTTGCCTTTCCTTCCCATGCTAACTTCTCCAACAGCCATCGCATTTTATCCGGCGCAGAGCAAACGCTGCCTCCACGTTCGCCCCCCCCCGCCGCGCCCACATGCCCGCGCGCCTCGAGCGCGCCTCGCGCACACGCGCTCGCCCCGCCCGTGCTCACCTAGCGCCCCTCGCCCGCCCGCGCCCGCCTCGCACGCACGCGCCCGCCCGCCCCGCTCCGCTCTCGCGCCTCCCCTCGCCCCGCGAGCCGCTCCGCCGCTCTCCCGCTCGCGCTCGCCCGGCGCCCTGGCTCGCCCGCGCTCGCCCAGCGCCCCGACTCGCCCTAGCGCTCGCACGCCGCCGCGAGCCCCGCGCTTGCCCTCGCCCGCGCACGCGCACGCGCCGCCAAGAGCCCCGCCGCAAGCCCCGCGCGCGCTCTCGATGCGCGCTGCGCGCACCTCGCCAAGCGCCGCCGCCGCCGCGCCGCGCGCGGGCCGCCGCCTCGCTTCGCAACTCACCCTGCTCGTCCTGCTCCGCTCCCACCAATGGCGCCGAATCCGCCAAATTAGCAGCACAAACCATGAAATTGACCAAATTGATCACTGCATTACCTTCTACACTTGTTAATCAATCCATTTTGATGTTCTCTCGCATCTATTTGCCCGTGGAATTCTACCAGAGATCGATCTCCTTGGAAGGTAATGGAGGGCGGATGAACATGTCCAACTCCTGCTCCGCAGCGCCGTGTGCACGCTCTTCCAGCTCCGCTCCCACCGGGGCCTCCTCACCGCCAACGGTCTCCCGCTGTCTCCCGCTCCGCCCGTCGCGCAGCTGCAGCTGCTTCTCCTGCCGCAGCGCAGGACGCCCAGGACGACGAGGCGGTGGTGTGCGCACGGCTCCTGGCGCTTCGGGTATGACGGCGGCTCGCTGCGGTCCGCGCGCGCGCCTGCGGACGACGAGCCCGCTGCGGCCCCGCCGCCCCGTCCACATCGCCGCGTCCTGGCTCCCTCCGGCGGCCCTGCGGCCCCGCTGCCCAGTCCGAGCTCCTCCGCGTCGCCGCGCGCCCACCTCCGCCCCGCAAGCGCCCCGTTTGCCTTCGAGGAGAGAGGGATTGCCTCTCTCCTCGAAGACAGTTTGCCTGCTCGCTTTACCTCGCCTGTTGGAGAGAACTGGGTCGTCTACAGTGCCACTTCGTGAGCCAAATATGCGTTTGCAGATCATTGTTGGAGTCAGCCGTCTGTTTCAAATTCTGCTTCTCGGTCTGTCCCCATCAGCATGAGCTGCCGTCATCAGAGGAAAGAGTTCAACCTTGTGTTACCATCCTGTTCCCTCCATTTTCATATTTTCATTCACATGGCATTTTAGCTTTCTATTTTTTTTTCGTTTTACACGATGTCCTTGACTTTCCAATGTATAGACATAGAACAGCATGCATTCCTCATTAATGCAGCCATCCATCCCACGCCTGTGACTCCCATCTTCATTTGCCTCTTAGACCCTCCGAGAAGCACCGCACCACCCCATACCTATGCCTCTCATGCGTCGTTGTATGTCTTCTGTCGTTTGTTGTGCCATCATCGTATTATTGCTTCTTTAATTTGTGTGCCAATAGCTAAAATGTCATGTAAATTGAAATAAAGTATTAGTTGCATCAGGTTTTCTTTATTTGGTAATTATTCATTTTTTATTGTATTTAGTTTTCTTGTTTGTTGCTATTGTTTCAACTAGAATCTGTTGTGTTTTGGATTTTTTCTGCTCCAATTTGAAGTGCTAATGTATGTGGGTACAATATATGTGATCCGAAGTCATATCTTGTTCGCAGATTGATCGTGTTTTTTGAATTAAAATCCTGCTTTGTTTTACATGTTGGAAACATATGTTTTGTACGTCTTACTTTGGATAATGTTGCAGCAGGCGCTCAAACGTCCAGGCGTTAGCAACATCCATGTCGAATGTTGATGCTTAGTTTGATAAACTTTTAGCATCAATTCTTTTAATATTTATTCATTCGTATTGATAATTGTGGTAGCAAGATCGTGTTGTTTGTCTTTATGTGTTTAAAATCAAGTAAGAATACGACATTCTTTTTTTGCAAAAAAAAAGGAAATATGTGACATCTTTTGAGCTTCGGTATATAAAAAGGCAAAATTCTTGTGAGCAGTGAATACTTCAAAGCATAAAAAATATATGTGAGCTAGCTTCAAGGCAGAGAAAAGAGTTTCAAGCTTTTTCAGAAAGATTCGCTGCGGTTTGGTGTAAAGTGGGGCCGTCATGAACCCTAACAGAAGACAATGGACGAGCGACCTAACGAGAGGCCACGTAACACCCTTTATGCCGCACGACATATGTGGGCCCCGTGACACACTTGGAGCTAATGCCAACGTCATTGCCTAGCGCATTCAGAGTTTAGAGCCAAGCTTGTGAAACCCTATAGGATTCCAGCATAGTTGCTCATAGTATTTGAACTAGTTTGATGGGTCTCGACCAATACGCGTGACAATTATAATAGGTGCTCGTTCAAATCATGTATTTCGGTGGCTCTAGAAATATTACACTAGAAAATTGGTGCGCAGTTTTGCGCACCCCTGCCTGTGTTGATCATGACTTTTTACTTTTTCTGTTGGATTGAAAATTGGTAATGCTTGAAATTCCATTACTGCAAATTTTGTCTCTAATTCAACAATCAGAGCATTTATTCAGTAGTATGTTATACTGATGCTACATTTATTGGAGTCAAATATGATCAAGATGAGAGCATTCTCTATTACAGCTGTTTAATTATATATCATAAGGAAGAATCAAACTGGGAACGTAGAAGGATATAGCAGACATTAGCAGTGCCGCACTGCCGCGGAGGTGAAATGAGCTGCAGAACAATGAAATCATGCATGTGGCATGCACAAGCATTTATGTTTGAAATGGCACTTGAATATATTTCTATTATTTATTCTATTATGATCCTTGTTAACAAAATAGTATCTGCACTGTTCAAATCCAGTTTCAGTATTGTAGTGGAAAAAGTTTTGCATTGTAGAATGGTACATACTTGTGCAGAATGATAAGGCGGGTCTACTCGAATTACCTTGATTTGAAAGAAGTTGCTATTTGTAACAAACATCAAAACATAAATTTTGTCATCTCCAAGGATTGAACCGAAATGTTATTCCCACCTCCTTCTTCAACGCAAATTCTTTGTACCTCTGCATGGTAAAAATGAATAATTGTGCCAATATAACATGACAAGCAAATGACTCTTACGCGTTCAGTATCAACTCCAGGAAGAAATTATATTTCAACTTAACAAACAGAAAGTGTAAAAAAGCTCAAGTGGATGCCCTTCTAAGAGTAAAAAACTCATTCAGAATTGCCATGAAAAGTGCTTACCTTCAACAAGGTACATCTATACATAAATCAAATGAAGCGTGTAAATTATCTTAAAATCTGTGCACCAATCTGATAATTTGCTGCCTCTAACCATCCAAAACTGATCATAAGCTTAACTGGTAATGTGACTTTTACAGTAGATTACATTCCCATTAACATAAAAATGCAGGAAAAAAACATGTATGCATAATATTATTGCACGTATGCAGTTATGCAGGGTCGTTGGCAAAAGAATTTGCCGGTGTCTGGCGATGCAACATCAAGAGTTATAAACCTCCTCTGTTATAGCCCAAAACAAAGAGGGGAAGACAATGACTTCATAAATCTCAGGACGAGACCTATTGTTAGCTTGCAGCATGATCATGTATATTTATTCCACCTTGTTAATTCATTCGAAAAAAATCACCTTGTTAATTAGCACAGTCTTGTGTGCAAATGCATGGTTGATGGTTTTGTAATCCATGCACACCAATAACACGAATTTGGTTACCTTAGGGGCACCCCCCCCCCCCCCCCCTTCTCCTCAATCAGACAGTGCACATGCATTAGAGGAAGGAGGATATAGAATCTCAAAGTAATTTGACATCATTGGATTCAGAGGGGGGGGGGGGGACGTCCCACTAGAGCCACCAGGTTGTTTGCGTACACCAACCCGTCGTAGGCGTGCTGGATCAGTCGCCTTCTTTACTTTTCTTTGCTTCCAGCATGTTGTCATCCTTTCGCTGCTGTCCCTCTCATCCTCATGCTCGCACAGAGATTGCAGAAGGGGCCGTCGTGCCTCTCCCTGTGGATGGAGAAGGCAACGGCTGTGTCTAGCCTGACGAAGGTCAGTAACGATGAAGACCGGCATGTACGCGGAGCAGCGACCAGAACAGGAGCTCCAATCGGACTAGAACAGGGCAGGGCGGCTGAGGCAGGCGCGTTCGATTGCACACAGCAGTTTGGTGCCTTGATTTCATGAAGGAGATGCACCGACCACTGGGCAGGACGGATGAGAGAGGCAGGTCGCACTCGATTGGATGCCACGTCTGGGCCGGGGTGCGGCCTCGCCGAGGCTGAGGACGCTGCCTGGACCAGAGAAGATGGCGGTTGGGCACCTTGAGCAAGATGATGGTGCGGAGAAAACGACGCAGACTCGGAGAAGCTGGACGGGCCGGAGTTGATGGATACTGAATGGCCGAGGAGGTAGAGGGAAGCATAGACTCGTTCGTGTTGGATGCGAGGTAGGCCGCACCGGCGGCAGGTGCGAAGACACGGATCAGGAGATGGGAGTGAGTGAGGTGAGAACGACGAGCGACGCAGGCATCGAAGCTTCTAGTGGAAGCTGACAGAAGAAATCTGGAGCATTCGTCGGCATATCAACGGTGAGTATTAACGAACCAATCAGGAGCCAAGAAACCTTCAAGGTTTAGATAAAAAATGATTTATCAGGAAAGGCAAAACCTTTGATATTTTATATTTTATACTGATTTTTCCCCTTACATTCAGAAATGTAGAGTTAGGCCAGAGTTGGATTAGACCGTCAAGTTCGAATGATATCCCAGCAAACTTTGTTAGTGTTCTCCTTAATATAATGACGTATAATTCTCCTTCAGGTTTGATAGGAACAACTACTTGCAGCTGGCTGTGGCTGCATCTTATTCCTTCTGTAAGAGAGATAGATTGTTGTATAATAGTGAATTGTATTGCATTGCGTCTTTCTGCCGGTATATATGAGAGTACATGACTTGGAGGGAAAGGCATCTTTGGATACATAGGCGGACGGTGCGACTCGGACCGTGAGCCAGCGCGATGAGGAGGGCCGATAGCATTAGTGGCACCACCGCCAAGATAAGCGGCGATCCCGACGAAGATAGCTTGACCACGAGCCAGCGTTGCAATCTATGAGAGCGCAACGACAACTCAACCTCGGGAGGGTCGACGTTTGAGCGTCGACGAACGGCAGGGTGACGCAATCTCGATCAATGATCTGAGTAAAAAGAAAAAAACTTGCAGCAGCAGTACGAAGTGCATCTTCGTGTAGACCTCCGTGTAGCCATAGGCATAGCCCCCCACCTAATCCTCTTCCTCTTCTCCTTGCCGGGTGGTGAACGGAGGCAAAGAGAAAAAGAAATCAAAGAAGGAAAGCCGTGCCTGCATGCTGGCCGATGAAGCCATTCGAATCGAAGCTTTGACGAGCAGCATGTCGCTCGTGTTGACTCGTCCGAGAGTCCAACGGCGCCGCACACCCATCCGGTAGCCCGTCAGGTTGCAGATGCGGTAGCCCGAAGGAGGCTCGCCCGGCCTTCGCGGCACGCACTGATCTGACGCGATCCGGCCGCGGCGCACGGCTGCTTGAGGGTGAGCCTGCCTGATGGGGCACAACCGCGTAGTGGTGCAGGAGATCAGCCCCGAGCTATGGCCTGGTGGCGCAATCCCAAAGCTGATCGATGACGACCCCGCTGACGGTGACGGCAGAGTCGCGTGGAGTCCTTCGGGAGATCCTCGCCTACTTCCTGTGACACGCTAATGCGAGCGGCAACGGCGACCGATCAATAGGATGGTCGCGAAACAAGGGCGCTGTCCTCGGCGGGGATCATGGAGATCATCTCTCAGGAGCGCGCGATGTGGTAGCGATAGTTAAGATTAGGTCACAGGATCATAACCCCCTCTGATAGCATATAAGAGAGATAGATTGTTGTATAACAGTAAATTGTATTGAGCCTTTCGGCTGGTATTTATGAGAGTACAAGACTTGAAGAGAAAGACAACTCCGAATACATATAGCAGTCTACAATATACAATATCTAGCCTACAAAATATACTATAACACCTTCCTTGAGCATGGAGCCAGATTGTCCGCCATTGTGCGTGGACGTCAAAACTTTGCAGCCATAGGTTCATCCGCCATTCGCTGCATCGGACGACGTCCACGCCACGCCTGCCTAACCTTTGCTTCAATCCTCTACGGTCCAGTACAACCCAACTACACAGCCAAGCGCGACACCGTACACTTTGTGAGGGAAAATAGCTTGGAACAATGCTGTTAGAGGGGAAAAAAGGCACTTTTCTGCTCCGTTTTGCCATGGAACAGAGCAAACAGATCGAGAGGCCTGGCGATTTTTGTAGCATCAAAAATGTCACTCCAATCGTAAAGAGAAGGATGCAAAACATTGACGTCGAAGCAACAAGTGCAAGGTCCAGTTCCCAGCTGCTCTCAATCAAGTTCTTTGCCTACGGAGATGGGGAAAAAAGGCAAATATAAATCACGATGGAAAGGCAATTATAAGACATGGTAGATAAGTTGATTAAGAGAATAGTTGGAGGGGGAGACTGCTCTCCTACATGTCTAGCTAGTATACCTGTCTATCTAATGTCTTTCATTAAGTTTTCTAGATGAGCAGTAGATATGATTAACTCACAGATGGCACATTGTTTGTGGAATAATGTAGATGGCAAGCACAGCTACCACCTAGCCAACTGGGTCTTGGTTAGCCTTATATAAGAAGGAACATGGCGGGTTAGGGGTTCCTGATGTGAGAAACCTGAACATATGTTTGTTAGCTTCCTGGTTGCAAAGATATCAAAATGATAGTGAGAAGTTATGGAGACCCCGTAGTGAACCATAAATATAGAACAAGTAACCCCAACATCTTTTGTACACCAACTAATGGAGCTTCTCAGTTCCTCAAATGAGTGATGTGGGCTGCTAGAGCAGCAAAAATGGGATACAGGTGGAAGGTAGGAAATGGGCAAAAGATAAAAATTTGGGAAGATAGCTGGTTAGGTACTTCAAGCCTAGCAATTCAATTTTGGGATATTTATCGTTTTGTGAACGAGAAATCTGATACTATAGCACAATTGTGGGATGGGGAGGTCCTTAAGTGTATTTTTACTAGAGCCTTTTCAGATAGGATGATGGAGCTCTGATATTAGAATTAGCTTTTACCATTTGTTTTACTGGATCTGAGGATGCAATGATTTGGCAGTACTCCTCCAATGGAAAATATACTTCACAAACCCTGTATAGAATTATCGATGATGGTGGTGTGGCTCCAGTTCATACACCTTTTGTTTGGTTTATCAAAGTTCCCCTAGAATCCACTTTTTTCTTTGGCTTCTATCACATAAAAGGGTCCTGACTAGGGCTGGACGAAAAGCTCGCAGCTTGCAAGCTGGCTCAGCTCGCTCCTAGCTCGGCTCGGCTTGGCTCGGCTCGAAAGCAAATGTTAACAAGCCAATCTAAAGATCTAGCTCGTCTGGTTAACAAGCTAGCTCGAGCCAGCTCGTGAGCTGCTCGTGAGCCAAATGAGCTGAGAAAGATCTAGTTCTAAGTCCTATTTTCAATAATCTTAGTTCTCAAGACTATTGTGTGAATGTTCCAAATATTAAAGTGCGACGTTAATTTCTATTTGTAGCATAACTATGATTATTTACATCTTAACCAACAAGAATTTAGACATAACATCTATAATTTTACACTGATCATCTACAATGCCTAGCTCGTTGAGCCAAACAAGCTGGCTCGCAAGCTTAATGAGCCAAGCCAAGCTAAGTTTTCAGCTCGCTTTAATAACAAGCCAAACCAAGCTAGCTCGTTAGACAAACAAGCTAGACCAAGCCAAGCCAAGCCGAGCTCGGCTCGCTCGACGTCCAGCCCTAGTCCTGACTAGAGATAATGTGGCCAACAGAAAAAAAAAACTAGATGATAAGTGTTGTTTGTTTTGTAGGGAACCAGAATCTGCTGTGCATCTATTTTTTGAATGTGTTGTTGCCAAAGTCATCTGGAGTATATCTCTGAGATAGCTGGTAGAAACATAGGAATGAATTTTGAATCAATTGGTCTGGCTAAGTAGAAAAAAGTTTGTAGTTTTGAACATCTTTAGTTCTTCTGCTCTGTGGGCTTTATGAAAACTAAGAAATAGCCTTTGGTTTCAGAGATTAGAATGAAGAGTATGAAATTCTTATTGGAGGAGATAGTAGGGCAGGTACATCAGTGAAAAATTCTGTGCCCTGTTGGGTATCTGGAAGAGCTAGAGTAGTGGACCAGATTGTTGATGGAGATAGCAAGAAGGCCGGAAAGGATCATCGTGTGATCAAGAACATGATGATGGAGACTGATGAGCCCAACCTGAAGATGACGCCCTGCTTCCAACTGGGGTGTGCTGATGAGCAGTCAGCCTAGAAGGCGGCACGAGAAACATCTTGCATGATCTCGTGATGTAATAAGTCTGTGTCGTTTTATCTGTACTCTGGTCGTGTTTTTGCTGAAAGTTGCTCAGAAGGGTTTGCCTGTTATGGAACCAGAATGTTTTTTTTTTTGATCAACATACCTGTATTAATAGTTAAGGAACCATACAAACATACAGTACAAATACAGGTATGAAACAGGATACAGAGGACAGCTGTCCTTTCCAAATGCACAAAGGCCCCTCACAAACCACACAAACACAACGAAGCCCCTGAGACCTTGCACACCGAAGCTGGTCGCCATCGCCGTCGTCACCGTGCGGCGCCAGGACCCGTCGCCGCCTTCCCGAAGCCAAGGCGAGTTCCCCGGAGTCAGAAGACTCCGTCGCTTGAAAGCTTTCGAAGAGCCAAAGACGACACCCGCCCCCAAGGGCGAGATGAGTAAACGCCAACCGCCCAATCGACCGGGGCAGCGCCCCAAACTCACCTTGGCCAAGACCCGAAGCTCACCGTCGATGTCAACCACCGCGGGGAAGCCGAGCACGAGCCTTCCACCATCTTCCCCTGCCACAACACCCACAGCTGCCACTCCAATCCTCAGACAAAAGACCAGCAACACCATCACCTCAAAGAAGCGACGACTCGCCGGCCACCATCTCCTGTACACAGGGGCTGCTCGACCGGAGCCCCACCTCTACAGACTCGTCGCTGGCGTCGGAGAGTAACGCCACCGAGACGAGGGAGAGCCAGGAAGGACCTTATTCCAAAGCGCCGCCGCCGCCACCGCCTCGTCGCCGGCACCGGAAACCTAACCCTAGAGAACCTAATCCTAAGGAACCTAGGACCTAACCCCCCATCGGCAGCAGATCCATGGTCCTCCACTCCCCGCGACAGCCCGGAAGCCATCGGGGGCGAGGAGGACCACGGCAGCCGCCGGCGAAGGGGACGATGCTCGAAAACGCCTCTCGGGACTGTAGCACTCTCGAGAGAGGGAGAGACGCTTCGAGACTCAGCGCCTTCAGTTACCCATGAAACCAGAATGTTCTCAGCACTGTAACAGATATCTTATGTTAATACATTCGACTGGGGCTTCGGCCCTTGGACTCTAAAAAGACAAAAGATTACAGAGAGCCAGTGGTTCCGATTATTGGTGAGAGGATCAGGAAACCAGGCCACCAGCACACACAACGCAGAAGCCGCAGCCAGTGGTTCCGATTATTGGTGATCGAGGAAAAATAAAGTTTATTAGTGTTCATAATGTGGCAAACACCAAACATGCATGTACGGGCCGTGCCCACCACAGTTCGAACAGAAAAAACTGCCGAGGTAGCGGGCAACAACGACGGTCGGTGCGGTCCATCACTGTCCCGCGCGCCGAGCCGTGCCGATGGAAGCGCGCTTGAGCCAGCTCGGTCGCCGTCCATCCCTTCTCGGGCGCCGCGTAAACACGCGTCGGCAATGCGGCGCGGCGAGAGCACCAGCTAAGCCTCGATGCTACAGTACGTACGGCGGGCTGCCTCGCGCCGCGCGCCCTTTTCTCCACGGCTAAACACGTACGGGTCCGCATCGCACGCGTGCGCAGGCAAGCATGCATGTCTCCTCGGGGACATGGAAACCTCCTGGCTCGGTCACCCACGCGCGCCCGCTCGCTTCGAAACGTTCGTACGTGTCCCGCACACGCGTCGTCCCGCGGCCGAGAGCGTCCGCGTCGGCGCACACGTCGTCGCGCCTCGGCTCCCGGGCGCCTGGCATGAGCTGGGGACGCGCCGCCCGGCCGTGTCCCGTCCGCGGCTATAAAAGGACGGCGCGGCGCTGCTCTCGCTCACCAATAAGCACACAGCATCCTCAAGCAGCACTCCACTCTTTCAAAGACTTTGCAGGCTTGCAGCTGAGTAGTATAGCCACCACCGCACCCTCATAAGCAGCAGCTTCGTGCCCTCGGCGGCGAGATGGCGTCCGGTCAGGAGAAGAGGGAGCTGGATCGTAAGGCTCGCGAGGGCGAGACCGTCGTTCCCGGCGGCACCGGCGGCAAGAGCCTCGAGGCCCAGGAGCACCTCGCCGAAGGTACGTTTGCTGCTCTGCTCTCCGTTTGGACTTTGGTCTCGTTCGTCTACTGATCCGTTTTGTATCTGAACTGTTGCTTCGTGTTGATGCAGGTCGAAGCAAGGGTGGGCAGACCCGCAAGGAGCAGCTGGGCGAGGAAGGGTACAGCGAGATGGGGAAGAAGGGCGGGGAGACGCGGAAGGAGCAGCTCGGCGAGGAAGGGTACAAGGAGATGGGCAGCAAGGGCGGCCAGGCGCGCAGCGAGCAGCTGGGGCACGAGGGGTACAGCGAGATGGGCAAGAAGGGCGGCGAGACGCGCAAGGAGGAGCTCGGCCACGAGGGCTACAGCGAGATGGGCAAGAAGGGCGGCCTCGCCACCAAGGACGAGTCCGGCGGCGAGCGCGCCGCCCGGGAGGGCATTGACATCGACGAGTCCAAATTCACCAACAAGCAGGCCTAGGCGCCGCGCGCCTGCATGCTTCGTGCAAGCTCGCCGCCGTGTGTTCCTCTGAGGCCAAGAACAACCAAGATCCTAGGATCCTAGCTAGCTTGTAGTGTTAGTGTTTTAGTACTTCGTAGCATGTTCTAGCGCAGCACTTGCTCGTTCCATGGAACGCAGAGGCATGTGTATGTGCGCTGAATAACGTAGTAGGTGACAGCATGCAAGTGGTAGGGAGATCATCTGTGTATGGTCATGCGTGCTTGTAGCTAGAAGGTAGTAGGTGCTAATCGTAGACAATCGTCGTCAGTACGTACGCCTCGAGAGGCAGGTTCATGTTTCTTCAGGCTTTGTAGTCCTTGTTTACCAGCCTGTTTTAGTCCTTGTTTACCAGCCTGTTTGTTTCCGTGCGATATTCTAGCCTTGGGCTAGCGTCGCATGCATGGTTGGCCAAGGTCGTAGCTGATGCCTACGGGTCGAACAACTAGCTGTGTTTAGTGTCTTCTGTGTATCCTTATGGTTAATGATGCAGTGTAGTTGTTTGCAGCACTTCATCAGTCTGCCTGTTTGGCCCTGAAATGGGCAGCTCTGTTTCCGCACAGGATGGTGGTTATGGTTATACTTTGCACTTTATCCTAACTGAATATTTACCGACCTTTAATAAAAACGTAAACGGCAAAATCGTCTACGCAAACGCACGTAAGGCGCATCACTGCGTATATGGCGGCAAAGGTTTTAGGATTCAATCCACAGTGGTTTACGCTGCTTCATTCACTTCGCCGAATATAGAGGGATGGCAATACGTACGTATAGATCGACCATACTTTTCAGTATTCTTATGATCTTATCTGGACCTAATAAGAAAGAAGCCTTCAGGAGTTCAAATGAACCGGCTACCACTAATATAGAAATAGCACGGGCAAGTGAAACAGCTTTCTTTTGAGTAGGCTGACATCTGCAGTTCTGCCTCGCCGTTTCCTGAATTTATTTCCTTTTGGAAGGTCTTGTCCAGTCTCGATGTCATCAATACAGACTCTGAACGCAGAATTTGCTGATCTCGTCCTCTCAAGGGGAAATCAGTTCATCTTACTAATCAACACTCCTCTGTCTTATGGTGGTAATTAGAGTCATCAGCTTCAACTCTCAAAAGCAAACTACTGATTTTGCAGTAGCAAGGTTATGTTCCAAACAACTAACACTATGCTGGCTTTTATTTGCATACAGTTCGCTCGGCGCAGAGTCTATCGTGCATCTACTGAACCTATTACAACATATATGGACATTGCTAACATTATTTTCTTTCGTCACTTCGACGCATTGCATGACCATCGGAAAATCAATCTGTCCTAGGAGCCAAAAAGACGATCCTACCCTGCTCATAAGCTGCTAGCAGCTGCAACTTTACTTCACTTGCAATGCACAATCATCTTCATCAGTCAATTCGGTTCAGGTAGGATGAATTCATCAGTGACTGGTTGCCAGGGCTGTCACCAACAGGCCCAAGACGAAGAAGGGCTGTGCGCTCGCCTGTAACCAGAGTAAGAATGTCCGACTCAGGTTATGGTTACCTGAAGTTGTTCCCTGCTAACAGCTTTGGAACAAGGAATGACTGGAATAAAAAATATATGCAAGAGACATAGCTGAAGCGCACCTGGTATTTGACATCATACTTCACAGGGTCCTTCAGGAAGTACTGGAACTGCTCCAAGAAGAGGATAAGAATCACGGAAATGAAAGTTGAACTGGTAACTTCGGAGACGATATGTTCTCTGCTAAACTTTGTTTCGGCTTTGATTATGCAGGGTTTTTTTTTTTGGAAGAAAAAACTCTTATCAGCAATGTCCTATTCAGCACACAGCTATTTTCAAGAATATTCTGCGGAGATCCATTCATTGTATGTTACTGCTTTGAATTTAGTAACATGTGGTGAAAAGAGCAGACTTTGAAACGTGAAAACATCTGGAAAAGGAAAATCCACAATAATTACAAATCAAGGGAGGAGGTAGAACATTAGTTTACCTGGAAGATGACCTGAGGAATCGTCAGTCCAAGCAGTGCAAGGGCATAATACGTCTTACCAGTGCTCCACAAGTAGGCTGAAAAAGTGAAAAGTGAAACTTTTATGTTAGACTGAAATACCAACAGAAATTCAACATAGATGATTAATCGATCATATATTTCCCTGCCATAACTTTTACTAATATAAATAACTGACTCTCATAAATCAGCCTTCATCCCAGTCAGACTCGAAGATAATATAACTAAACTATGTCAAAATTCATACATAGTTTGCTGACACGTGTAATTTTCTGAAGTTAATAAGAACACAGTTTTCCCTAAGCACATCTTGTGATCAAAGAAACTACCTATAAAGTTCTTTAAAAGGTTATTACATCAATAAATGGGACATTTCAAATCTGATCCATTATCATGACAAATGCAAGGTACAATACCACCTCAAACAACACCATGAAGTCAAGAACCACATGACAACCGCAATATGTTAAGCAAATGAAACTAGTATAGAAAGCCTTGAAGGTAATTATATGAAAGGAGAAGAAATTTTTTTGCCTTACCTGCAACAGATAATTGAGTGAGGTCAATTGCTCCAACACATATCCATTTTGCAGTTTCCATCCCAAAAGCAACAGGGAGGGACTACAAAAGAAAACTTAAGTTAGTATAGAGAACCCACTTGAGTAATAATTCAAAAAACTAATTATGAAACGAAGAATAACCTGAAGCCCCAGTTTTCTATCCCCTTCAATGCTCTTAAAATCATTTACAATAGCAATTCCAAGCTGCATAATCAATAAAATAGTCGGTCATCATAACATGTATGGATGATCAAAAGAAAAAATGAACACAAAATGGAGAAGAAATACCCCCGCTATGCTGTAGAAAGTAGTCAGGACAACGATTTCGGGAGTAAGAGTTCCGAATAACGCCTGGCCAGCCCACCTGCAAATTATTCACAGTTAAAAAGTTTTCTTAAAAAAATATATTGTTGGTAAGGTTGAAGCAAACAGTATTTGCTCAACACAAAGAGAACAGACAGTACTGATGTTACCAGGGCAAGCCAATGTAACTTGAACCCAGAGCGAAGTTCCCAATCCATCCATTCTGCTTGAGCTGAAATTTATGGTGAAATTTAGCAAGTATGTTTTAGTCTGAAAGCATTTTTATTCTCAACGAACTAGTTTAAAGATGAGATAGAAATGTATAACAAAAGAAATAAAATACCTTGAGAGGTGGTGCTGAATATATGTATGAAATCAAGGAGCCACCAACAGCAAGATAAAAAACAACAGGGAAATCGTGTCCAGCCTGAAATGAAGGCAACCGTAAGAAAATATTGGAGCACTTTGTCAACCTGTTAATATAAGATTTTTCTGAAGGACTTACCCATACGTCTAACAAAGCACCCAACCCTAGCCCTGCCAGCAATAGCACCCAGATCTGAGTTATCACCTGAAGAAAAGCATTATCATCAGAAATATATTCTGACATGAAACGATCGCTTAGTTTATAGGAGCTGGCACAAGCAAAACCTTGTAAATGATATCCGAATATAATTTGAGACAGATTCATTCCAAATGTTAGACAACAGTGTTTGGTATCATGTGCCTCAAGGGCAAATATAGCAACAGCACTACAATGCCAAGCAAAACATTACGACTAGCCATATATATAATACTGGAATAACAACTAAATACTACCACTTAAATAACACTAGAGTAATCGAAGGAAAAATGCACTGCTAATCTAGAAGATAAGCCATGTAGATATCATGTTTCCACAAGATGGTAAACATCGCTAAACTTGCCATTTGTTTAACATCGCTAAAGATAGTTTATGAGATATTTCTGTTGCAATCAGATAGCATGTTTGTTTAACATCGCTAAAGACGTGCACCAGTCCTTAAATTTGATCTCATTTTTGTTGTGTAAACCAGATTATTGAGCATAATGTTTCAATTTTAAACAAATAAACTTCTGGCAAGAAAATGGAAACAGTGGAATGGTGCATTAATGAAAAAGAAATAAATGGTATATGAATAGCTTCTTTTACAACAAATATACCTATAAAGTACAAACTATTTGATAGTGAAACTAAACATTCGAGTAACTACATATGCCACCAAACAAAAGTGGCAGTCTCTGAAATACAGGCATACCTCATTCTCTGATATAGCACCTGAAGGAATCGGGCGATAAGGCTCATTAATTGCATCAATGTCTCGATCATACCAATCATTAATTGTCTACAACAAAGAATGTTTGGAGGTGACATGCTTATTAGCGGAAAATAGTCTTCCATACAATACATGTTAAGCGATATATAAAACAAATGGACAAACACAGAGAATCTAAAAGTAAACCTGGGTGTATCCTGTGAGGCATGGACCGGACATTAGCATGCATACAATAGATTTTGCAACATCTTCAACTGTCCAGTGGAAGTTTCCTGAATAACATACATCAGGGAGGGAAAAACATAAGCATGATAGTTGTACAGCAACAGGAACAGGTACCATATGACAATGGGCCACTGTACTCTGGGGTCCGCATCTTAAATCTAAGTAGTTCTAGGCAACAGGATCTTCCGTGTATTGTGAAATGAAATAAAACAAAGGATGAACGCACATAACTTTGAGGCCAGGTTGCTTGCCAGACTCAACAAATACAGGTCGGTAACTTCATTGTAAGGATGAAAAATATAAGAACACTTTTTCAGTGTTGATTAGCAAAGTAGAACTCATAGGATGTTTACAGAGAAGGAACAATGGCACCATATGATGCAACTACACAAGAAAGTGGAAAAAATACGCAGGATGAACTGTTCTCGTAAAAAGAGGCACAGAGGATTCAATGATTTGATATAAACCATCACAGTCAGCAAAGCATACCAGAGGCAGCTGCTCCACAGATCACTCCCCAAATAAGCGGAGGCCACGTCACTGGCTTAGTCAGTTGAAGACGGATCTTCCATATGTCCTGTTAGCATCATGTGAAAGAGGGCATGAATGAGACTAAATAATTTCCAGTTTCTAGAATCAAGATACAAATGGCTATATTGTAAAAGCATCAAGAGGTGCGCATGATGTTAACTTTAAAGGGTCTAAAAAAAATACTCATGTAGGAAAAGATAACGACCCTTGTAAATGTTCAAAAGATAGTGTTTTCATTGAGTCCTTTCTCTTAACAACGTTCATTTGAACTTAATGCTACAAGAATAACACGTCCACTGTATTAAAACCTGGATAAGTACAGGAGGACAGCCATTCACCAGATTTCGGGCAAATTATACAAAGCAATGGATATGTATCCTGGTCAATGTCATTGACCCAATTGTTTTTGGGTACCGCAGGACTAAGGTTGGAAACACAATTGTTGCATAACATCATAAAACATTCGAGGGAACTGATTCAACGGTGCCATGCAAAAGGTGAAAGAATAATTTCCAACATCCGAAACCAACTCTCTGCTTAACGAAGCCACTCCGTACTTGTTGTTTGCGAGCCTCATTCACTGGCTAGCAAAGCCATTGCCCAGCTAACTAATTTAAGAAGCGACGAAATCACACATTGTGTGCCATGTAATGTTAACTAGGCCTTCTGGGCTCTGGCAATAGCAGTGCACAACTGGACACACACACTACCACATTGCATTTATTTTTTCAGTTTCTTTTTTTCATTATTTTTCATTCTTAAAGACAGTGTGCGGGAAATGGGAAGCTTCAGACTGCAGTGATACATGAGCTCCACAATTTTGGGATGAAATCCCATATTCAACACGAAACCAAACATTGCAGTATCAAATGCAAGAGGAACAGATGGATCGTGGAGGGAGGACTCACGCTCTCCTGCTTGGCGCCCTTGATGCCGAGCAGCTGGTTGAAGCTCGACCCGGCAGCCGCCGGCGCCTTATCTGGGGCCTTCCCCTTCGCCTTCGCTGCGCAACCAACCAATCAAGCAAGCACGCATCAGAGAGGGAAGCCAACTGAGAACACTCAACGCAAACAGCTAGCCGATTCGATTGGGCGGGAGCACGCACCGTCTTTGGCGTCGGTCTCGGCCGCGCGGACCACCGGGAACGGCCGCCTCCCTGCGAATGGTGACGACATGCATCGGTCAACCCGGTCTCAGCTGTGCACGTACCGCATAAGCCAGAGAAGAGATGAGTAAGGCTGTACCTGTACGGTTGAGGTGGAGATGAGGAGAGGGCCGTGGAGAGAGGAGGCGGAGAGGGGGGCGGAAGGAGGTGGAGGAGGAGGTCGCGGCGGCGGCGAGGAGGTGGGCGGCGGCCATGGTGAGGGGGGAGCAGAGGGCGAAGAGGTAGCAGCCGCTAGCTGACCAGCTGGGGAGTGTTGAGGGTGGAGGATAACCGATAACGCCCTCGTGTAGTCGTGTGCCACTGCCGGTCGTCCCGTGTGCCCGCGGAAGCTGGAAGCGACCCGGTTTCGTCGCTGCTTTCGCGAATGGGACTCTGGCTGAGGCGGGAACATGAGACATTTCATGTGTGCGTATATATAACACTTTGGATCTTACGAAGCGCAAGAAAACTCGTCTTCACATTGCTCAGTTACTATAAAGAAAAATGACCAAAATATTTGACTCTTTGAAAAGCGTTTTTTTGTGTGCCTATCGTTTCTCTTATTACAAAATGAAAGAAAAAAATCGTCGGGATTGCTTGCATATAGCTCATTATTATAAAGAAAAATAACCAAAATATTTGACTCTTTGAAAGGTTTATTTGAGTTATATTTATCCATGTAATGTAAGAACACAACAAATAATCTGTTCCAATCCTAAGTTAATTTCTCCCCACTTGATGTTTGAATTCTGAATCTGTGAGTACTATTAAACATCTTCTTATCCTTGTTTAATATAAATTGTTCAAACCAGATTAAACAATAATTGTAGTTCAAATTTTTTTCTAGAGTTACAAATTCACGTGCAATGCAAGGTGGTTATAAGTAAATGTTTAAAGAAAAAATCATCAAACACCTAAAAAGCCTACTCTCTTCGTTCTTATATTGTTGTCACTAAAGAAAATTAAAACATAAATTAAAGTCTTGCATATTTGAGCTAATGTTTTGAATAAGATGAACGGTCAAACGTAACTCAAAAGGTCAACGGTGACAACAATTTAAAAACGGAGTATTACGTATGAAGTGCTTAAATACATCTAATCACCTTGCTAAACACTTTCATTAAGCATCATGTGCTAACTTAAGCATTCTTTCATTCATATAAATAAACATCTAGTGTCAAAAATAAACCAGTTTTCTTAATTAAACACATAAATTATGCACAAACCCTTAAGACAAGATTATTGTTAGCGCTTTTTTGTGTCATGGTGGCTTCCATATGGAAGCTTCGTGACATCGGATGCCGATTCAAACTCCATGAAAAACGTTTCTTGTCCTATCTAAAGAGTTATGTATGATTCGATCCAAATCTCACTACATTATATGCATTTATACCCCTCTCATTGATGTCGTATCATTACATGTGCTTGATACGCCCTAATCAATTTGATTAATTTGTCATATTAGATTTCTTTTGAGGAAAATTTGTCATATTAGATAACGATAACTCATTGCTAGAGGAAGCCACATGTTCGTTATCATAAAAAAATCTAGACCAACGCAAGTGAAACTAGATATCTCTTATTTAATGAAAATAGGCATACAAATTCATGTTCGAGATGACTTCAACATGGTGACTAAGATGTACATGTAGCAGTCGTGCGTCGCAGCTCTTCATCTCATGTGCCCGCGCGAAAGAAACCGGTTTCTTCACAAATTTCACATTTTTTTGGACTTCGGTAACTAATAATTATGACGTTAATTGATTAGATTAGATCCTTAACTGAGGACATATGTAGTCACACGAGCGCTCGCCGCAGAACGTCTGCATCTCACGAATTCTTGATCCTATTACTCGGTTGGATCGAAGAGGTAACAACATATTATTTTAGGTTGCTGTTGCTTCGATACTTTTTAATTGCTTCATGTTTCTCGAGTTTGGGTTGTTTCGGAGCAGATAGTATCTTAATTTAGTCGTATGCGTTGTCGAGATGCCCAAGCCGACAAAATGTGTGTTTACGCATAGATCTTGGAGGCCACATGCCGCTGATTCGTTAGTGTTGCTATTGCTAATTAAGACAAGTAACATGTGCATCCATTTGCTTTGGCAATTCGCACTCAAACTAGTCCATTGCATTGTATATCTTGCCAATAGTAAAAGTGCCATGTGAAAGGGCACGATAGCATAGTAGTTACAAGAGTCTCAATAATATTTAAGGTTCTGGATTCAACTCCTCATAGTAGCAAATTTTGTAGGAGTTAACGGCGTTGTGCTTTCAGCGGGAGACAACTTGGCTCTCGACAGTGAGGTGCCAGTGGTGACTTCGTCAATCTCGAGAATTTATCGGCTCAATCTTCAAAATGCTTATAAAAGTAGGGTTTGCGTATACACTCAGTGCCTACCCAGTGCCAATGTTCTGCCACTGCATTTCGAAGCAACCAGACCATATGAAGCCACAAAACTCTAGGCATAGATAGGCATAGAAAAATGGTTTACGGGTCTAGTGAGCTAGGACACGAAGCAATTTGAAACAACACGGATTGACTAACTATGCTGTTCTAGTGAGAGCAGATGAATAACGGATGAGCGGATAGAATTTTATGGTACCATTGGTAGACTCTTTACCTCTCACAAGAACATAACAGACCTCGTCGAACCTGAGTCAGAGCAGAAGCAGCAGCTGAATCTCGCGTGCTGGGCTGCCAAAGAGACGACCTGGACGCCGCCAGATTTCCTTTCCCCGTGTCGCAGGCAGCGATTGGCCCCTTCCCCGACCACGTGCTTCGAGCGTCGCGCGAATGGAATCTCGTTGTCCGAGTGCAGCGAGCAGCCGCCGCGCAGAGGTCGCCGGAGAGACGACCTGGGCGCCGCCGCGCAGCCGCGGGACGCATCACCAGCTGGGAGTGGTTCCCGTTCCCGACCAGTTAGGGGCTGTTTGTTTCGGCTCCCTGGACAGCTCCGGGAGCGGCTCCTCGTTGATCGCCACCAAAGGGGCGGCTCCCTGAGCAGCTCTTCCGTAAATTAAGGAGGGAGCCGGTGCCCAGAACGCAGCGAAGCAGGGAGCAGCCCAAGGGTGGCTTCGCCGGCTCCCAGCCCTGTCCCCACCAGTCCACGTACGATGCTCGGTGGAGAATGCCCAAAATATCCAACGCAACTCGTTCGTCTCCGCCAGCCAACTCCGTCGCGGGGATGCAGCTCAGCTGCTGGCGCGGGAGCTGTTGGCGCTGGCGCGGTGCGGCACAGGGGGCCCGGCGGCGCGACCATGTGGTGCCGCGGCGCGGAGGTCCGGCAGCGCGACGGCGCGGGGGGCGCAAGAGTCGCGGCGGCGTGGGTGATGGCTTCGATTTGGTCTTGGGGAGAGAGAGAGAGAGAGACTGCAGAACAGAGAGGAGGAGACGGTGAGGAAGAGAGACTGCAGAATAGAAGAGGCCCTATATGTATAAAAAATTAGATTAAATTTGATTTCTCTTATTAATTCATATATATAAAATAACATAAACATTTTAGATATTACTAATTGTCGATGAAATATGAACTGTAGGTATATAATGAAAACTTATGTTCAGGGGCACTTTGGACAATTGCCTCTTTTCATCCAAAGCTGCATTGGAAGCTACAAGAGAAGCTGCAAAAGAAGCTGTTTTACCAAACGTTTCCACACACAGCCACAGGTACAGCCAGCACAGCTGTTTTCCAGAGAAGCCACAGACACAGCCGAAACCGACACAGCCGGAGCCCAAACAAACAGGCCCTTAGTTTCGTGGGCTGCGCGATCTGGAGTGGTTTTTTTACAAAATGGACCTTTTAGTTAAAGTTTTTCACGTTTGGACCCTTGTCACAAAGATTTTCAGGAATGGACCCTTTTCTGAGCGCCACGTCTGTTGGCGCTCAGGTTGCACGGTTTGGCGCCACGTCATTTGGCGCCCACCTATGGGATCTGGTCGCCAATGATTCTGGCGCTCACCATGTCAGTTCAGCATTCGCGTGCGACACTGCCTCCAGGGGTGGGCGCCGTGTCTTTTGGCGCCCACCTACAATAGGTGGGCGCCAATAGATTTGGCGCCCACCTATTTGACCTGGGCGCCAAAAGACACGGCGCCCAGAAAAGGGGTCCATTCTTGGAAATCTTTGTGACAGGGGTTCAAATGTGAAAAAATTCTTCAAAAGGACCATTATGTGAAAAAACCACCGGTAGAGCGTGACCGGACGCGGAATGAATAGACTTTCCGAAAAGTTATGGGCTGGGCCATACTAGCCATGATGGGCCTTTCGTAATCTAACGACCCACTAGCCTCCTCACTTGGGAGTCCACACAGCTGACAGCTCCCCAAGGTCCCCTTCCCCGTCCACCAAACACGTACGCCCGCGGCGCCGCCGCCGCATCCCCTTCTCTGGCTTTTCCATTCTAGGGTTTCTCCTTCCCTCCTCCGCCTCCTCTCGCAGGCCCGTCCTCTCCTCATCGCCGCCCGCCCGCCCTCGACGACCTCTGCACCGGCGTGGAGCGGGGATCTGCCCGGGCTCGGTACCGGCTTCTTTCCCAGGCGGTATGGAAACCCTAACTCTCCTCCCTTGGATGGCTATGCTTGTTTCTTTCTTTTCTTTTTTTTTCCGGAAGGATCTTGAGCTCTCGAATCCAAGTCAGAGCTCCTATTGCGTGGTGTTGTAGTAAGTCTATACGGAGGAAAAACGTTGGGACTTTCAGCTAATTCAAAAGATTCTCCAGAGGCGCTGAAAAATTACGCTTCGTGTTACTGGCTTACTGCTTTAAGTTCCGTTTCGTTTTAAGCGGTTCAAGATTCTAGCCCTTCTAATTGCCTGGATGATGCTTCCTATAGCTGTCGACCTAGTTTTTAAATTAGTTTGGATTCAACTAGGGTTGACTCATCCTCGATGGGCAAGCTCATTGGTTGATTTGGCTTAGAGCAGCCCATTTGTTCTTTACGTCTCTGCGAAAATGAACCTAAGATCTGCCATACAGAAAGGCCCATTAATTCGCGACGAATTTGATTCATAATAAATCTGTATCCGCAGTTAGTTAATGATTTGATTAGGTTACTAGCTGTTGTTATCTAAGAACAAGAGTGGCTTGGAGATATTGTTTTGCTACTAGGAAAGTAGAATTGCTCATATATTGGGGGTAGCGTTGCTGCCAGCGTGTTACATAGTTTGGGTATCAGCTGGTGAAGTAAATACTGTTCCGTTATTCCGGAGCCTGGAGATTGATAATTCCAGTTTGTTGCATTGTTGTGTATTTATGAATGACAAGCAGAGCATTTGTAGTTGCAACATACAATAGTCTGTTCTGCACTATGTTGTTAAAATGAGTTTTGACATGTTTCTTTGCTTAGCCACTTATAAGGATATATGTGTATTTTCTATAGGATATGTAGATTTTTACAGACATCAGATCTCAGCACAGATGTTACTTCATTTCTCACATTTATTGAGTTGGCTGTAAATTTTATGACCTGTGCCTATGGTTCGTCATTGTCGTACCAAGATGGTATTTCTTTTTGCGGCTAGCACAGAACTTAAGTTCAATGCACCATGTCCCTGTTGTTTCCATTACAAATCTTGTATGGTTGTTGATGGGTGGCAGATGGAGCTGGAAATATTGTTTTTGTATTATCTTGGCTTAGGTAGAGGTGCAAGTTCCATGCCACTGGCTCCATACCACTTGATATGGCTGTCACATGTTCATGTTTGGGAATATTGTTATGTTACATTTTGGTGATCCATCAAATGTATGAAATAAAACCAAGATATTATTGTTTGCACTTTGCATTATAGTGTACTTTGATTGTTAAGTTTTGTTCACTCTTAAGCATTTCTTATAAGACTTAGCCTTTTAAACTTTTCTTTTTTAAGTTTTCGGTAGGTATTTTCATGAGGTTACAACTTTTATCCATATTTGGCTGTTTGTGTTTCAGTAGGCCGCTGTTTGAGCTTTTTTATTGTTCGTACACTCTTTTAGACTTGTACATGTTCAATTCAAAATTATAGTTTGCTGTTTTCTCCTAGAACTGCATGGTGGCCAGTGGATCTGTTTTCTTATTTTCTTCCTTTTTGAGTTTCCAGGTACTGCTAACTCGAACAAATGGCAGACGAGGAACCTCCAACCTCGAGGAAGAGGGTCGCAGGTACCCAAATCAACAAAGATAATCCTGAGCCTGATGATGACGGACCAGAGCCAGAGATGGGAACTTTTAAGAAAGCTAGTGAGGAAGTGATGGCAACCCGGAAAATTGTAAAGGTTCGGCGCCAGCAGCAGTCCTCAGCTCCTTCTTCTAATCCTTTCGCTGCAATAAGGTTTACTCCCAGTGATTCTAGTGTCCAAACAAGTGCCCCCATCCCAGAGCCTAAACCTTCAGATGTCAAAGCTGATGAAGGCAGCAATGGTAGTGGGAAAGATGTTTTGTCTGCACCCAATAATAATGCAAGTTCTGGTGAGGTACCTGAGGTTCAGAAGGATGAATCAGCTGGAAAAACTGACTCTGATGTAGCTAAAGCATCACCTCAACCAGTTGAAACCAGTGAAAAGGCAGAAACCAGAAAGGATGGATCCAGGGAAGACAAATCAGTCGCTGAAGAAACCAAGGAAAGTAACAGCGTGTCGTCTGAAGTCGAATACGAAACAAAAGAAGGGGATGCTGAAGAAAAGAAAGGAGCAGATGAAGCTGGAAATGAAGATAAAATCAGCAAGGATGATACTGAGAAGAAAGATGGCGGTGAATCAGAGACCAAGGATGGGTTGTCTGATGAGCAGAAGGATGCTGATAAAGGACAGTCATCAGCAACACCCCTATTCTCTTTTACAAACCTGTCAAGTGGTCAAAATGCATTCACAGGTCTGGCTGGAACTGGATTTTCAAGCTCATCATTCTCATTTGGCTCAGCCTCCAAAGATGGCTCAAGTGCTGGACCCTTATTTGGCCTAAAGACTGACGGTTCTTCATTCCCTTCTTTCAACCTTGGTGCTACCAACAATGGGAGTTCGTCCCCGGCGCTTGCTAGTTCAGCAGAAGCACCCAAGAAACTTCTAATGCCAGAGGGCCCTGTTGAAACTGGTGAAGAAAACGAGAAGGCGGTATTTACTGCTGATTCTGCACTGTATGAATACTTGGATGGGGGTTGGAAGGAAAGAGGAAAAGGCGAACTGAAGTTGAATGTCCCTGTATCTGGCGGTGAGAGGGCTCGGCTCGTCATGAGGGCCAAGGGAAATTACCGTCTGGTTTTGAATGCAAGCCTTTACGATGACATGTCACTGAAGGACATGGATAAGAAGGGTGTGACATTTGCCTGCCTGAACAGCATCAGCGAATCACAGAGTGGCCTTGCTACTTTTGCGCTGAAGTTCAAGGACACTGCCACCAGGGAAGAGTTCAAAGCCGCGGTTGAGACACACAAGACGAGGAAGGCACCTGATGTACTCAAGACCCCTGAGAACTCCCCGAAGGCAGCTGATGTCTGAAACCCCTCATATAGTCGTTACGCACCTTATTTGTGTCCAGGAAAGAGCTGTCCGCAGGTGCTGAGGGACACTACTTTTGTTGTTCCAGAGTTTTAAGTAACATATCCAGTCATGGCATGATGTGAGTTGCGATTGCATACGGTTTTCTGATGTTTGGAACAGTGGGTAGCCTGTTGAACTTCCATTAAAGTCATAATCTTAGTAACCGGGGCATGAGACTCTTATGTTCTATCACTTTTATACCATGTCCGTTTAATGCTCTCCGCGCGGGTGTGTGATCCATCGTTTTGAGAATGTATGCATGCACTGCCTGCCTTCGTTGTCGGCCTTGTTTTACTGGTAATAAGAGCTTGTAGCAACGTAGGTTTATATAATGATTATACAAAAGAATGAATGTTCTGGCGTCGACCAATGCATAAACACGTGCCGCAGGCAGATGAAATGGGCCAAAATGTTACTACAAGCCTCGTCCAAATGTCGCTTCAAACCATATATATGGTCTCCGGAGAGAACAACGCCAATACCAGGTTTTATTATTATTATTGTCCACTAACATTTTGTTGTTTTTGCCCTGGTACCGTTGTAGCTTAATGCGTTGAATTATTATTTTCTCTTGCAGAGCATAGGCTATATCATCATAATATGATAATATATGTAATATTTATCTTATTTTGCGAAGGCAGACAATCTCTACGGGTCATAGAGGGTCAGAGGGACACCAATTAAGCACGGAACCCCATCACCCTATAGGACAACCGGGAAATAATTTCACCTTCACTATATCACTGTCACAAATTTAATATATGGAGGTTTCAGATGTCCAATTGTAATCCGTGCATCACATTAGTCTTTGGATCATAGTACTCCATTGATGAGATACTCAAACATGACTTGTCATGTCATCCATATTTTTTCTAAGTTTAATTGGTTATGTATAGTTTAATATATTCTCATAGCCTATTTGTGGTAATCACTTAAATATTTCTGATTTTTTAAGATAAAGTGAACTAATATCTTATGGGTTTCAATAATATTACTCAACAAAGAATTGCACTTTTATTAGTATTATGCAAGATATGCATCTAAAAAAGTATTCCATACACGAGATTTTTTTTTTTTTGAAACCATACAAGATATACTCACTCCAATATTACAAATTTACAAGGTGCGTTATATATATATAGCTGAAACGGTCTCAAAAAAAATAGCGGAAAAGATATCACAACACTTGTTATGTACGGTCGTCCTGTGCCCACGTAGGTTGATTTTTTCCTCGATAGCATGTACATGGTTATTAGCTAACTTGAGGGTCATTTTCAAATTCTTCTGACTATGATAACAGAAAATATATCTTTAGGAAATGGAAATGGAAATGATAATATTTGTCGAAAATGATTGTGGAAACAATTTTGGACTGTTCCGATCATTTATTTTTTCCCGTTTTGGCCAGAAAATGAGTGTTGGTGTGTTCCTGTTTTAGCTCAACATCTGTTACCAATCAGTGGCGGAGTCAGAGAAAACAGCCAATGGTGTCACCTCCATTGCATCCATGGTGTCACCATAGCTATTTAACAATCACATGCATGATTTTCTCTTAGGATTGCATGAATCCATTGGTGTCCTGGGACACCACGGCACCACCCTGGCTCCGCCCCTGTGAAATACCAATGATACGTTCCAATGTCTCAAAAAAAATGATACGTTTCAAAAGGAGAGAGAGGGTTATTGTGCATCTTGTCGCGCCGTAGCGGAGCACGTGACCCCTCCCCTGGCTGCCACGCGTTCCTGCGTCTTCTTCATCGCCAACCGCTACTCCCACCCCCTCGCGCCGCCTCTCGCCGCACAAGTACCTGCCCGGTCCACCACCATCTCCGGCGGCTGGCTGTTAAAATGTAAGCCTTACTACGTTGTTAGTATGCATCAGAAAGGTTATAGCATCCAATGTAAGTATGACAGGGCCAACTGTTGCCTTTTAGTGACACGATGGACATACCTACTCTTCTTTCGTGAAACAGAAGCAAATGCTCATATACACATTGCACATTTAATAGTGTGATCTAACATGAGAATATATATACTCCCTCCATTTTTAATTATATAACGCCGTTGACTTTTTCGTTAAACTTTGATCAATAATATAGATTTAAATAATTACTTTTTGAATGTGAAATGAATATCATTGGATTCATCATCAAAAGCACTTTAAGATTAACCTATACACTTAGCTATTTACACAAATATTTTGAGTAAGACGAACGGTCAAACGTTACGAGAAAAGTCAACGGCGTCATATACTAAAAAAACGGAGGGAGTACTACCTCTATGACTGCCTCCGAGAAACTAATAAACATGCTGTCAGTTTTCCACCATGGTTGACAGCAACAATCGTAGCAAGACGAGCGTACCAATTTTAAGCTAATCAATGGGGTACTACGGTCAGTGAAAATGGACATGTTTCACCATGGTCATCAGCAGCAATCGTAGCAAGATGTGACCAATTCGGCAATTCTAAACTAATTCAATGGGGTACTAAGGTTTACCGGCAATGACGGGGACGTCTCTCTTCGATTCCAATTGTTTATTTATTTCTGGCAACGGCCAACAAGGATTCGCCTCATCACGCTCACACGCGCGCGCAAAACGCATGCTCCTATCTCGTTCGAAAGCGACGGTGACGGCGACTAGGAGAGTAGGAGTTGGACAGCAAAGAGACCAGTAGCCGCACACTCACCGGCACCAGCAAAAAGGCACGTAATAATTGAAATTTCCATGGCCTTTGCTCTGTACGTTGCACTCGCGGACAGACCAGTCTATATCCTTCGGAAAACACGTGAACGGCTGGGCAGTAGGCAGGCTAGTGGTTTAACAACGGCGAGGTATATATAGCATCTCATGGTTTGTCATTTTTGGCCCTGTTCCTATATTTGACCTTGTTGCACGAGAGAATTTCTTTTTGGACGCGTGGTGGGAGAAGTTGAAAATGATTTCCTGCAAACCCAGGGAACATGTTCACAATCCTACCTTATCCAAATAGAGCCCAAGCAGTGGGACCAGCAACCGATCGTGGGCACATCAAATGGACAGACTAGAACCTCTCTTGCATCCAGTTTCTTTTTTTTTGCGAAAGGGGAGGGCATTATATTAATCTTGAGAACAGTACATCCCACACCTTTTACAGGCCACACCCTGAACAAATTTTACAGAAAAGTCCCTGAAGAAAAGGAAATTACAACAAAGTCCTTCATCTTGCATCCAGTTTCTAACAATTGGTATATCAAGAACATAACTTTTACAAAGTACAATCGTCAACTTGTCACCGTCAGTATGTACAGGATTTTGTTTTGCTTTCTTTGTTGTTCGGAATTGCTTTAGCGATATTGCCAAAGTTGAACAAGAATGGTAGCGAGGTTTACTTTAGCGATATTGCTTACCAAGTTGAACAAGCAGCAGAATTCCGCCTGGTAGGCATGTTCGGCATATATAGTTACAGGTCCCTTTCTCCCATCCTTTTTGAGATTCCACTCGTGCTAAAATAAAGGATATTTGCACTGCATGAGAGAGATAAAGCATTTTGTGCCCTGCTAAATATGTAAAAAATGGCTATAAAAATGACAGGAACCACCCAATTCGTTTCCGTTCTGCAAACCCGTTTGGAATGCAGTAATATCACATGAAATAGTTGAGTGGACACACAATCCTGAATAATTTTATATCTATACTGGTCTGTTGCTGTTCCAAACATGCATCTTCTCTTATCCAAGTAAATAGCATGATCACGCCGTGGCCATCGAAGCTATGGCCTTGTACGTAGAGGCAGGCCTCTTTCTCACATGCCACTGATGAAAAGAGTAGATTGGATTGAATTGGGTTCAGTGGCGGGACCCAAGTACCTAACTGAATTAATCAAATATGCAACTGGGTACTACCTTTCAGCCAACTGATTGACCTGCAGCTTCAATCAGGTCGCTGGCATGCAACATGGCATGCAACATATGCTCACCTTAGTTAAACAGGGAAAGGGTTGATTGGACAAGGAAAAGCAGTTGAGGAAAAGGATTATATGAACGGAAAAAAAATATGGGAAAGGAAAATTCAAGATGTTGATGGCAAAGCTTTCATCACAAAAGGGGATTTCAAGGCATGGACAAAGGGGCCGGAAGTTGCACGCTCATGGCGCCTACAATGACACTGCAAAACTCTAGGGAATCCCTGACAGTGCATTTTCTAGAACTGAGTAAATCTATTTTTTTATCTCATAGGCTTCTTGGTCATAATAAATTTATAATATGTGCCCCAAACTTGCTTCAATTAACCTTCGTAGAAATCAAGTTCGACATTGTTGCATATTACTACTATTCAAGACCATCCACAGGGTACAGTGACATACAAAAGAAATGTAGTATACTTGAGATTCCTTATTATATATTGATATAATATTTAAGTGGTCAATTTTGGTGCGACAAGGCACTACTAATAATCCTACCTGGATGGTCCTAGGACACGGAGACCATGCATGGTACGCGCAGTTCCAAGATATACCCAACATATAAGTGGTACTGGTGACCAATTAATAAGAGCATAAACTTAATAAAGCAAAGCATTAAAATATTTATTTTAAGATGTAAGAGAGATCATTGGCTAATCTATGATATTGCAAAAAAAAGGGTACTCTCATGTTTAATATTGATTCATTTTTAATAACATTACCGGGCTAGTGATAATAACTTAATTTCACAAACCAGAATTATTATTACTTGGTAACTAGTTTGCATAAACTGATCAAAGGTAATAGAAGAAATAATAGGAAGTATGAAGAGCTAACCTGAGGGAAATTACTTAATGGAAAATGTCCCGAAGAAATCCAACGAGAAATTAATTATTTCGTTCAACCTTACCTACAAAAATTTTACTTTTGTAAAGTGCACACATATCCTGAAGGACTTCAAATTGCATGAGGGAATCAGGTGTAGTTCTGCAACCTTATTTGGAATCAAAGAATATGGAACCCAAAGAATGTAAGCAACCTGAGAAGTAAATTTATGTTATCCTCTTTTTGCATCGATTCAATACAGGTATACAGGTTATTAAAAAGTGCGTACAAGAATATACAATGAAAATTTTTCTTGAATGCACGTCAGAGCTACATGTCATTTTATTAATATATGAAATAAAAGTTTACAAAATAAAATCCCCACCACCATTGCCCCACACACACACACACTACACGACCAGTAAATTTATGACATTGACAGAAATAAAATGATTTTTCACCATTCATCGGAATTGTTTGTCTTCAGGAATGTCATCTAAAGAGAGTAATGCTTGATTATTTCAACTGAATCCTTTATCTGTGATGATTTATTTTCATGAGGAGAAAACATCACCAAATCATTGTGTGCTAGTTGTTTTGTGCTTCTTCCTTCTTAGGTATATGCCTAATGTCATAATAAGAAGGTAATTAATTACGTCCCGTAAATATATGGAAATTCACCTTCTATACTCATCTGTCGGCAATACGTAACCCAATACACTATCTGGTTGTTATCAAGAAGGCAAGGCTAAATAAGCGTGCAATACATACGAAAAGACATAATTCGAGAAAGTTAGAAGGATTTTGTTGTTGAAGAAAATTAGAGGCTTGAATCTGTGACAAAGGACGCCATCAGGCTATATTTCCTTTTCCACTAAACTTATGTGCATTTTTACAGAGGCATTTTAGTAGTCAGCTATTTCGCTTATCAAAGAATTACTTACTATATTTAACTCACGGTGGTTTGTGAAAGATATGCGGCTGGCAAAAGAGTGTCAAACTTCGGTGCAAAGCAAGATGACCACTTAAACATAGCCACAGCTCTCTTTGTTTTGGTCTTGAAAAAAGCATATTTCTAAGATGAGGCTAGCTATTCCCTTCACCCAAACAGGAAATCAAAGCTCAAATTTTGTATGATCATTTATCTTGAAAGGTGCAATCGTATATAAACACATTTGTAGAAGGGGAAAAAAAATGCATGGCAACAAGCCAACAATCAATTAAGCAGTTTGATTTGCGCGGACCACGATTCTTCACTTTGTCCCACCAAGCAAACTGCAACAGGAACAAAAGTGTGACCTCAAAACATGAATGGTTAGTGCGATTCTCATGCAGTTGCTTGTGAAATATAATTTGCCTGTCACTTGATTGAATATGAATTATAACTTGCAAACATCTATATAAGGACAAATGCAGTCAGAGGTAAGATAGCTAAACTAAGGAAAGATGCTCTGTGATCTTTCTCAGGGATAAGATATACCAAAAACCAGTTGTCACCTGACGTGGAATGGGTAAATCTGAAGGTTAATTATGCCCTCAAGAAAATTGCTATCTTTTCCTCGCGAAAAAAAAGGAATTGCTATCTTAATTTTTTTTTTTTTTGAGATTACACAGTACAATTCAGACACTCACAACGCACGCACACTCACCCCTATGAATACACGTACGCGAACCGTACCCCTATAAGCATCTTCGAAGACTGAGCCGGCAAATCTAGAGATACGAAGTCACCCCACTGGCGCCTCGCTGTCGACGGGAGCGTCGCCTACCACTGAAAGCACAAATGCCGTTAAATCCTTGAAAATTCGCTCCCACGGGGAGTCGAACCCAGGACCTGAGAGGTGTTACTCGGATGACTTAACCACTAGGCCAAGACTCCTTTCACAATTGCTATCTTAAATTGCTCAAGCACGTAACCCCAACAAGGAAAAGCCAAACAAAAGGTACTACTACAAGCCATTGACAGCTCGAGGGATGTTTTCGTGTTCCAAGATCACAACAAAATAGCTTCGAGAAAAAAAAATACCAATCACATATATGATGTTCTCCCTGTCAAAAATATTTATAATCTAGTGTTCTAAGCAAAGACTAGCATAGTTGTGCATATATCTATTGGATTCGTTCAGCGGCAAACTTCCTTTCATGTCTGGTGCATGACGTGACAATATGTGCCCTAGGCACCTTGATGTTGCCAACCAACTAGCATCGCCTAGGGTAAAACAGCTTGATCGATCCAAGTGACAAAATTTAGATCCTAATATGCAAATTTTGTTTTCCCAAAATTTTATAATTAATTTTGTTCCAATCAAAGTTGTGGGAAGTTGATGTCTAAAAATATGTTATTTTTGAAATTTACTGCAGTTTTACATTGATACATTGTCCGTTTGGCTAGACGAATCGATTCTGATTCTGGCCTGAAACGCTCGGAACGGTGCCAAAGAGGATTTTGGTGAAACGATTCGGTAGCGAAACGGTACAAAGCGATTCTGTTTTTTGGCCTGCGGAGTTGAAACGGCTCGGGAGGTGTTTCACCAGCGAAACGTTTCGATCGTTCGTGCCTTGCCCAAGACTTCGCTGTATTTACAAGAATTGCCACCATCTCCCTCTGCCTAGGCGCATCTGCCACCGCCGGAAAAAAATGTTCTACATGGCTGCTGCTTTTCAGATGAAGTGCGGTGGGGCTGGCATGTTAACAATGTCAAATTACTAGCTGCACTTGCGCTTTGTTTGCTACACATGAGTACATTTGTATATTTTCAGTGGCAAAACAAACTAAGTAATAGTTAGCATTATGTTTATGAATAGGGGTACCCTGGTCATTTAATTTTTTATCATTATATTGGGAATCTGAATCCAGCTAGACAAGCCAAACGGTTTACAAAGTGTTTCTGATTCACAAGAGAAACGTTTCAAGTGAGAAACTGAAACGTTTCTGTTTCTGAAAGAATCTGGAACCGTACCAAACGGACCCTAAATGCCCGCAAGTTGAAAGTAAAACAGATTCAAATTTGGAGTTGATTATTGCTCTCAAGTGTCCTTTTTGTTTTTAAAAAACTCACTGACCGCATTTTTAATTTGAAGCAGAGTTGTTGGATAAAAAAGACCCCCAAGTATATTTCAACTGAATTAAGACTTCAGAATCCTAATGTAAGAAGTTATCATGTCAAAGTGCAAAAATAATTTTATTCAAAACAACAAAAATCAAAGTTTACAACCTAGTTCAACACTAATTTTGCATGGCAATTCCAACATATGCGGTAAATTCGGAAAGCAAATGCCAGAATGCATGTAAGTTGCAGGAATTTAAAGATAAAACAAGATATTCACTTGCTTCTCATTATACTAGAGGCTTGGGGGTCTCCTCTGATCATAGTTGAATCACTCTAGCACTCTTTGCACCCGTTGATTCTTCGTAAGGAGCCAAGCACTAGAAATGGCAATACTTCTTCATCGTGGACCTTCCCTATATATTTCAATTAAAATACAGACGCACACATTCCTCTAGGAAAAACCAAGTAGCAGTTCAAGTTCATAATAGCTTATCAATAAGAAAACAATTGCAAACTTCAATGTAAATTGATATATATACGTACATACTCTGTCTGGATATGTAATTAAACATTCCTAGAAATAAGGGTTTTAGGGTTTTAAGAGAAACTAGATAGCAATGGGAGGCGAAGGCTACTCTAGCCTCGTTCAAGATCCACCCACCACCTCGGCTTCGTGCCCCCTTGCTTTCACTAAACTGCTCTCTCATCCATGTTGCCACGGCCCACGAGTGACACGGCGGAGGACCGAACGGCGAAAGAGAAGATGCGTTGCATCCGTAGCAAGTCCACGCGATAGCGGTGAGATCTCGTAGTCTACTAACAAAGATATTCTATAATAATGCTACATCTACCCCACCCAACCTCGCCCCCGCAAGTAGCTCTTGCCCTCGCCGTTCTCCACCTTTGTTATTGTGCAAGTCACAGGCCTCCTTTCTCCCCTTCCTGGTCGTATCCTCTTTCATGTCGCCTACATTGGCTTCACCTGCCTCTTCTACGTAGTCGCCTGCATTTTCTGCATCATTGGCCACATCCTTAGTTTTGCTAGCCTCTTTCGCATATCATTGTTACGCTCCCACTAGGTACTAGGCTGCCTCCCTGAGTTGGATGGCTGAGACTAGGTGCCACACCATTGTCTTTATTTCATCGTCGCCTAGATCTCAGTGTAGGAATTGTGCCTCGACGAGGAAGACGATAAGGGCTGGACTTGGGGACAAAAGAGATTTTTTTTTCTTTCTTTGTTCGATAGCGTGATAAGTACAGATGGATCGATTGCTGTCGTCGATAGGCCTCACCTGGGAGTGCTTATATGCGAACAAACCAAAAAGGGCTAGAAGCTTATATAACAGGACAAACTAGATACATCTGATAATAATAAATAAGGATGGGTCGGTTGGTGAATGTGTGGAGACCTCGGATAGAAGTGCTTATATAGTTTTTTTTTTTTTCTGTTTGCAGATTGCTGAGCATGCCTACCGCGCGCACGCCATCCACCAACTGGCAGAAAGGGTGCTGGTGGGGTTCCATGCATTTAGAAGAAAAGGAAATAGTAACTCTAAATAAAAACTGACATGGAGCAACTCACCTTTTAAAAAAGAAACGACATTTGCAAATAAGTAACAAAGCCAATCCTTCAAAGAGGAACAAGAATTAAATGTAGCGATTCTCAATAGCATAGAGTAACACCTTAAAATTTCATTGAGCCATCATGTCATTGCCTAGGAGAAAAACAATACACGTGGTGAATGGCATTTTTGTGTCAACTAATCCGGTAGAGAAAAATCCCGCGAAAAGTTCTTTGTGGAGAAGAATGTTGCATCTGATGCAAATAACATTCATCAATGTACAAGGTTTACAAGATGAGGGTCGAGAACTAGTCACCTTTGCTAAAGGATCCATATTGTTGTGGCTGACACATTTGTTCACGCCCCCTGTTTGTTGGCTTGTGTCGGCTGACCAACAGCTTTGTCACGCCTCTCAATCTTAAAATTGTACTTCAAATTACTCGCAGCAGGCGTATATATGAGAATGAAGAGATACGACGTGCTTGAGAAAAGAAAAACAGAGAAGAAGAAAACGAATGTGAGGACATGATAGATCGAGATGAATAGCAAGAGAAATTGATACCACGAAGATTATGTAAGTCCTTGCAAATGTGTTTTATAATGACAAATGCATGATTATTGTGCTTTCGTGTTTCATTTTTGTTGATAATCTTCTTTAATGAACAAAATTTCCTAAATGCATTCCTTTTGTTGGAAGTGATATGATTTCCTTAGGTTGCCTGTACCATTCTATTTTGAGATGCTATTTGTTTTTATAACATTCCTACTTTAGTATGCTATTACATGAAACTATTTAAATTGATTACTTTAAGTAGAATATAGTGTTTAAGTGTGTTAGGTGACAATTTGTAGTTGGTCCAATAGACATTGTAAGCAGTTTGTCCATTGCAGTCATGGTATTTAAGTCTTCGTCATATATGAGTCAGATATCTGTCTACATGCAAACCTCTTTCAGTGCCACCTACTTTTGCTTTACTTCTCTTGTAAGCTTGTTACTGAACTTTGTCATATTCTATGTACAGTCACTGCTACGTTGTTAATCTTATCTAAAGTCAGATAAGGACAAGCCTTACGTGACTTGTCCTTTATAGCCACGAGCATCACTTTGTAGAGGATATCCGATAACATCATTTAAAGACATTAACACGACACTCAACATTAACTTGTTTTAAAAAGCCTATTTAACTCTTATTTGCTATCGTGCATTATAGATAAATACAAGCCTAAAACAATGATTGGAAGCAATACACTACGATCAGACTGGGCGGTCACGGTACGTGCCTTTTTCTTCTTGCCTTCAAATATCCTCCTTTTGCACAAAGCCTTCACGCGTTCGTACGAGTTCAAAAAGGCCTTCAAAAGTGACTCGATCCAAAACATAATCACGCAAAAAAGCACTAAAAAACACCAGTGGCCACGTTTCACGAAGCTCCAACAATCCACGAAAGCACCGCTCGAGTGGATCAGTGACAAAAACCCCTACCGCTGGGCCCCACCATGGCGTCCTCGTCCGCACGTCACCATCCGCACTGGCCCCTATAAATACGGCCCCACCACTGCCCCTGCTGCCTACTCTCTCATGCCCAGAATGGTAATCCCATTCCCACTGCCCCCCACATCAGCCAGTCCCCTTCCTAATAAATCCCATAGCTCCTAATAACCCGCGCTTAAACCCAGGCCAGTGCCCCCGCCCCGCCCCCGCGCCATGGACGCCAACGGGTACAGGCTGCAGCTCGCATTCGCCGCGCTCCTGGGCGCCTGCAGCGCCGCCGCCGCGGGCTACTACCTGCACTGCCGCGCCGTCGCGCAGGTTGGCGGCGACCTCGCCCGCTCCGCCGCCAGCAGCCGCCGCCGCCGGACCCGCGCCCCCGCCGGCGCGGCTGGGGGGAAGACCCCTCCGCCGCGCCGCGCCGGCGCGGGCTCGGCCTCGCTCCCGGACCTCTCCGCGTTCTACGACGGCGGCCGCGTGGGCCCCGCCGCCGGTGGGTACCTCTTGGAGGAGGAGGAGGATGACGCGGCGGGGGTGGTGGTGGGGTTGCACACGGACGGCGCGCTCGACGCCGCCGACCTCCTGCAGATCCCCCAGGGGCTGCCAAGGCTGCACGTGGGCCCCGACGGTATGTTTGCGCGCATTTTGGGGCCACGTGTGGGTGTGTGCGGCTGGCTGGGTGGGGAGCACTAGGCTGCAGTGGATAGGATTGGGAGATTTATATAGTATATACAGGAAAAACATTTCAAATTTCTAAACCTCGTAAAATGGTGGCGGAGATCAGTTGAGCTTGGCGATAGGTTAGCTAGGGCGTGAAATGGCGCCAGATCGGGCGGGGTGGGGTGTTGGTTTGGGTACCGAGTATGCGATGCCGTTGCGCTTGACAACTACTCCTGCAACACTTCAGTGGCCTTGTAGTGCTGCGAAATTGTGAATTAGTAGCTAAAAGTAAGCAATGATAGCTTCAGTACGCGATGCGCGGGAAACTTGTACATACAATTTGGGTGAAGCATGTCTACTCGGAAACTAAGATTTAGCCGCTAATGCACCATTAAATTATGCCCGAAAACATGTCAACTCCTCGATTTCT
This sequence comes from Eragrostis nindensis, assembly GCA_012490785.1. Classification (NCBI taxonomy): domain Eukaryota; kingdom Viridiplantae; phylum Streptophyta; class Magnoliopsida; order Poales; family Poaceae; genus Eragrostis; species Eragrostis nindensis. The sequence continues at coordinate 773,848 of JAAXCT010000174.1, forward strand.
TAACAAAATGGTAGGGTGGGTGAATGATAGCACCTACGAAGTGTTTGGACGCAGTGATCAAGCCACATTATGCATAGGGATACTCTTAAAAAACATTATGCATAGGGAGATGCGTTAAGGCTAATGCTCTTCTTGACTCACTGCATCTTTTCAAAATCATACCATACCATGGAGCATGCATAAATAAGTTAGTGTTGTTAAAGTAAAACTAACAAACATGTAGAAGGTCATGATTTCTAATGCCGGGATTGCTTAATGATGATACAAAAGATTTTGCAAGTTGGAAAATAAGCCTTGTCTGATTGAAAAGGGGCTCTAGGGCCAACTGCCAACTTAGCATTCTATGCTGTTCTTAAACTGCGAATCGTTCCCATGCTGTTGAGAGAATTTAACATAAACTATAGTGTGTGGAATATGAAATCAAGAAAGAGGTAGCTTAGTTAAAAGAAAAAGGATGTGCATTTAAGCTATAAGTTTGAACAACTTTTCATTCTTCATTGATGTTTCAGTCAATGCGTTAATTAATCTAGCCAGTTGGGCCAATCCCTTGCTGTTTATTCTAGAATCAATTGTGCGACTCTAAACTCTAAAGCTTCCTTTTCTATGTTTGCAGTGCACATGTCATTTAGTGGTAACAAGTAGTGTAATCAGTGCAAGATATATCTACAAGCACATTTCATCATTTTTTATCTATGCTAGGCAGTACATTTACTTTCCTCTTTTGTGCAATGGCCCTGGATATTTCATCATTTTTTAGGCTATGCAAGGCAGTATATTTACTTGCCTCTTTTGTGCAATGGCCCTGGATAACAACATTGTTTTTTCAGGCAGTAAAAAAATGGTTCGCTCAGGTTCAAACAGGCGTGTTAGACCAAAATCACCTAGGTCACCTGTAGCTAGTACAGGTGCTTTTGAGAGTGCAGATGGATCTGATGAGGATGATGCTACACAGAATGGTGATAAACTTGAGAATGGCTACATGAACACAAATGGAAAAGTTGTAAGTTCCTGTCATCCACTTGGCATGTGTTACTATTTTCTGCTGTTATGGTTAATCTTGTACTTCCATCCTCAGGACCTCAGCTTTATATGGTTTATGTTGAAGTAGCCTCTTGGTATGAATTTGCATAAAACACAGTACACAATGATGCATAATAACACACTACACAATGATGAATAATTCTTTTGAAAGGATGGCAATCATTGCATGATATAACTCAAATTTATGGCTAACATCATTTGGGAACTATTGAGCATTAGTTTTCAGTATTCATCTGATCTTGTTTCTAGGATTTCATATTCTTCTCTTAATTTACCTTAAATAAACGCAGTATTTATCCAGTGGTGAGATACTGGATTTATTCTTTTTAAGAAAGTAAACCGTTATAACAGGATTCAACCAGTAACCTGTTACTAGAATGCACTAAAAGTCCTGAACTATTATTATGATCCATCCGTCGGAAACTGCAAATCATAGTATGGCAATATATCTGTCCAAATAGCGGGGCTTGATACAAGTCTGTAGATAAGTTATCTGTCTTGAAATCAACTAATAACGATGCCAAAGAATTATAGGGGCCTATGGCGTGTGACCTTTCGCAGGAGAGATTATAGGTCTCATGAGTATGGCTGCATGCGGTAACCAACATCAACAATAAAAGAATGGAGTAGATCTTTGAGAGAGATAATTGGACACTTCTTTTTCCTTTTTATTTTGCCTCCTTAAAAGCTTATGGTTCTCCAGACATGGAGAAGTCATCATAGCCTTTGAGCCAATCTGTCAGGAATTTGATGAACGGCAGATCAAATTGGTGCTGCTGGACTCTGTACAACTTTTAATGAGGTCAAGCCTGGGACAATTATGGTCACTAAAATAATCTTTATTTGGTGCAAAGATGTCCATGAATAATGCCTCTGCATGTTTGATATTACTCATGGCTGCACATAGTAACGTTCATTCATCTTGTATGCACTCGTAAGTACAGGCAGTGACATAGTGCTACATACCTTGTGACTAAATCTTGCTACGATCAGTAAGTACAAAATCAACACATAGGTTTAGTTGCTCTTATGAATCATGAACTAATTCTATTCAAATCACTTAGTCTCGCATTCATTTCGTAAGGGAATTGGCATTGAAACACTCTTATTTTTCTCTAATTCACGAATACATTTTGATCAGGAGGGAGAACACAAAGGAAATGCAGCTGTGGAAAATGGGGCTTCAACGCCATTAGCTGCAGCAAACATGTTACGATCTCATAGTATATCAAATGATCTTCACGCGGTTCAACCTGATCCAGTTGCCGCAGATATTCTTCGAAAAGAACCTCAGCAAGAATCATTTATCAGGCTGTTAACTGCTCCAAAGGGTATAGCGTTTGATATAAATATAAGTAGTCAGTGCTATGTAATTGAAATAGTAGCCTTTCATTTCGATCTTTGACATGACTAGATGGCATGCTAATAATTCAATTATTGCTCCTATTCATTGAGTACATCAACATGCTTGACCAGTGCTATTTTTATTTCTTATTAATTAGTACAGAGTGTCTAGATGCTTTAGTCCTACGTGTATGTGTGTGATTTCGTAATCTTCTGAATATTAGTTGCAAGTCAAAAGCCAAAAATTTAGAACTTTGGTAAAAAAATATAGTACAACCTCCACTAGTGTTGAGTTGTGTGCCAACCAACCAAATTCTTCTTTCTCTTGTTGATGGTGATGCTTTTGTCATGGAATGTGCAGAATTTAACTTACACATGCATTGAATTTTTTTTATTATCTGGTGAATGTTTCTAATCGGTGGTCTCTTTGTTGTCCCCATCTCTGAAAAATAAAATCTGAGCACTGAGTTGAATTTTTTTCTGTTACCACATGGATGTATGTTAATGGAATTTTCTATTTATTTCAGAGATTCCATCTCCTGATGAAATTGAGGTCTTCAAAATTCTTCAGAGGTGCCTTGAGCTAAGAGAATGTTATCTTTTTCAAGAAGAGGTTGCTCCATGGGAGAAGGAAGTCATCAATGATCCCAGTACTCCAAAGCCTAATCCCAATCCGTTCTCTTATGTGCCTGAACCGAAGTCGGAGGTAGCTTAGTTTTGCTTATTCCTGTGCTTCTATATCTTCTATAGTTTTGGTCCTCCGGATCTTAACTATTGATTCCGCTTTCAGCATGTTTTCCGAATGGTTGATGGTGTAGTAAATGTGTATGCGGATAAAGACTGTAAGGATTCCAGTTGGTTTATTCCACTTGCTTAACCAGATGATTTCAGTTTCATAGGACTCATCTCTTTCCCCCCTTTTTCCCTCAGATACGGAGAGACTTTATCCTGTGGCTGATGCCACAACCTTCTTCACTGACTTGCATTATATTCTCCGGGTGATTGCTGCTGGAAACACAAGAACTGTCTCTCATAATCGGTTGAATCTTCTCGAGCATGTAATCATTTGAACAAATCCGTTGCCTCCTTCATAAGTTGATGAGAAGTATTTGAATTTTCTCCTACAGTTTTTTAGCAGTGATACTGATGTGGTTCTTATTTCCTTTCAGAAGTTCAAATTTCATCTGATGTTGAATTCGGACAGCGAGCTTCTGGCCCAGAAAACTGCTCCACATCGTGATTTTTACAATGTCAGGAAGGTTGACACTCATGTTCACCACTCAGCATGCATGAATCAAAAACATTTGCTGAGGTTCATAAAGTCCAAACTAAGAAAAGAACCTGATGAGGTAGGTTCTTTAACAAATCAGTGAAATGACTCCTAGCTTATGTATTGAAACATGATGTGGTTATCTTCTGATGAGGTGTGTTCATTATTACGTATGATGTCTTGTAGGTCGTTATTTTCAGAGACGGTACTTATATGACTTTAAAGGAGGTTTTTGAGAGCTTGGACTTAACTGGGTATGTTAAGGGATCATTTTTTCTCGAACTATGTTAAGGGATCATCCTATGTGCATATGATGCTGACACTGTTGTTAATATTTTTTCTTATTTTCCTCAGGTATGACTTGAATGTTGATTTGCTAGATGTCCATGCAGACAAAAGTACATTTCATCGTTTTGACAAATTCAACCTTAAATACAATCCATGTGGCCAAAGTAGGCTGAGAGAGATTTTCCTTAAACAGGACAACCTCATTCAAGGTCTCAATTGTTCTAAAAGTCCTATTTTTCGACACAGTTATTGCGGTGTTTGTATGATATTTTAAAATATCAAGCTCTATCATGCTATTATAGATTACCCACCCCCCCCCCCCCCCCCCCCCTTTCAACCTGTTGCCCTTCAGGAATCTATATAGATATATATCCATATAAATTCAGGACCATTTCGGCATTACATGGGTTACATCGTGGAAAATCTAGATGACCAGATACAATATCAGAATGACTGATAGCTAATTTAGTATAATATAATGACATATTCATTGATTGTGGATGGGGGACCAATAGGATCTTTGTAGAGCTATATACAATGACTAGTTGCCAAAGAAGCTTAAATTTTTCTTTACAAAAATACATACTATTCTATGTGAACCAAAGCGGTTCCCCGTGGTTGCTATAGCCATGCAATATATGCTTTTTTCTTCAAGACTAACTTATTGGGTGTAAGCTTTCCTTGGTGATTCACTATGTATATATGATTAGTTCTATTTCATATTAGACAGTGACTAAGGTAGACGTTATGCTTCTAATATAATTCCTAGAGAAACCTCACAAACCAGCTTCTGAGCTTACAAGCCTGTAAGTCACTGCCTTTATCGTCAGATCTTCTTTGGAAAATGAGAAGGCATCTATTGAAGCTGGAAGATAAAGTTAGTTGTTTTGTAGTGCCTTTTGGCTTATTTGATAATATGCTCAATTTTTTGGTCTCATGTATGGGCAAGTGATTGTCAGATAAGAGACGTGGTTACTGCTATCTTCAGTATTTAGTTATTTATCTATACTAGTTTTAGGAATGATCATGTTCTTCACTTATGACCAATATTACTATTATGAATGCTATCTTTGGTGCCTATTTGAAATACTTTTTAACTGTTATTTGATTTAAGCTAGGTCGTTTTCTTGCTGAGCTGACGAAGCAAGTTTTCTCCGACCTTTCTGCTAGCAAATATCAGGTTAATTGTTATTATGTTTCTTTATTCAGATGTACTTCATTCTTGATGTTTTTAAACTTACTCTTCTCTATAATTTCTCAGATGGCGGAATACAGGGTTTCAATATATGGGAGGAAGCAAAGTGAGTGGGACCAACTTGCGAGTTGGATAGTGAATAATGAATTGTATAGTGATAATGTTGTCTGGCTTGTTCAGGTATCCTTTCTCTACTTTTCATAGTACTGATTGGTACCTCTGCGATATCCACCTTTTTTTAAGCTATCATTTGTTTTACCCAACTTCCCAGTTGCAAACTGGGAGTCCGCTATGGCCATGTAGTAAAGTTTGGTTTGTAACTATGTACTGTAATGGGCACAGATTGTGTCCAGGGTTCCCTGCGTCCCCAAAAGAAAATTCAGTATGTTGCATAGTTTAAAAATAAACTATATATGCAGCACACTTGAAGTTGAGCAATTCTGTAAAAATCCAGCATTAAATTCATACTAGATATAAAGAAATAAAATAGACAAATTGATTAGGCCTTCATCATGTACTAACATTATCATTTATGTTTTTTAAAAATCTTGGTCAAACTGAATTTGAAAATGAATTTTTGCATGTTTATTTAATTCAATATGTGCTATTACATGATTTTATGAAAACTTTTTCTGGTCATCGCGGGTTCCCTGAATGGGAGCTTCCTCCTGTAACCTTGTGTTTTATGCGGGTGTCACTGCCCTGTGTTGGACTGTCAGTGTGTGTTTGGGTATTTTGATTATCCTTAGGTATAATCCTTGTATGGGGCCCTTTTTCTTCTCTCCTGCATGTTTGAGATTTCAGAAAAAAAATTACTACATGTTGAATTATCAGTTTTTGCAGGTTTAGTAAACTCTATTCATGCTCATAATATTATTAGCTCTACCTGTATAGCTATTCTTGACTTATTCAGCCAGACATCGCAAACTGAATGACCCTGTTTGTTCCATAAATTCAAGTCAAATATCAACATCCTTGCTTGCAAAATGAGTACTTGGCGTAAGATGCAGTTCTTATCCATGAACTATAACTGAATCCATGAACTCATAAGAATTATTTCCATTTAAACCAGTTTTCAGAATAACACGAATAATATCTATGCAAAATTGTTACATCATTCTGTTCTGATAGATGTAGTAGATTTATAATATGCAGTATCTCATGAAAATAATTATTTGTTTTCATTCTGGAGACTATCTTTATCGAACATAGCATTAGAAGTAAAGATTGATGTTCATTGCATTGTTTTGCAGATTCCACGCTTATATACTGTGTACAAGGAAATGGGCATTGTTACATCATTTCAAAATCTTCTTGACAACATTTTCCTTCCTCTGTTTGAGGTTACTATTGATCCAGCTTCACACCCACAGCTCCATGTCTTCCTAAAGCAGGTTGAAAAATCGCACTCTTTGTAAACTATAAATTGGGTATCTAATGTAGTTGTACCTTTGTTTGACGTAATTAATGTAATTGTACCTAGTGTCTTGTATCCACAATTCACACATCTATACTCCGTTTATTGCTGTTTCTTCAGTATTCTTTGGTAAATACGTTATGGTTGTTAGTCATTGGTATGGTGCAACTGCACAAGTCTAGGTCATGGTGAAAGGTCATTGAGATGGATAAGTTACTAGAAACAGCTAGCCTTTATGTAAAGTAGCTATAATTTATGATGTGCCTACACAGATCTCATTTATTCACCACATGTATTGTATTTGAAATGTGGGGACTTTTGTTTTGGCTTCACTTATCTTTTTTTCTGCACAACATTCACATATCAGTGGTTCACAAGCAGTTTTTTCATGTGCGCTGTGCATTAGGTTAGGGTCAGTTGAGACTTGACGTCCTTTGCTGTGGTGTATTTATTTAGTTATTTTTAAAGTTGCTGTTAGAAAGCAGTTCTTAAAATTAGTAATTTGTATGATAAATCTGATTGAAGGTCAAATAAATATTATTTATCCATGGTTGATACTCTTATATTCATCCCTTATTATTCTGTTACTTAGAATAGTACTATATCTCATTTTGCAATTTGATCTTGGAAGAAACACCTAATGAGACTCTAAACAACTAAAGAATATTCTCATATGGTCAGGTAAGTAACTTTAGGTTCGACTGTTTCTATGCTTTGCAGGTTGTAGGGTTGGATTTGGTTGATGATGAGAGCAAACCTGAAAGGCGTCCAACGAAGCACATGCCCACCCCTGAACAATGGACCAATGTATTTAACCCTGCATTTTCATACTATGCATACTACTGCTATGCTAACTTATACACACTGAACAAGGTGATCATATCATCCATCTCATGCTAATTTTTTCTATCATTCTGGGGGAATAACGCTTCTGTTCACTTTTCAGCTGCGTGAATCAAAGGGGATGACCACTATAAAATTCCGTCCACATGCTGGCGAGGTAAAATCTGTCCTGTGTTCCTCTCTGAAAGTCTGGTATCCTGTTTTCTATAAAGTGTAGGTATGCTCATGCAGGCTGGGGACATCGATCACTTGGCTGCGACATTTCTTCTTTGTCACAACATTTCACATGGAATCAATTTAAGGAAGTCTCCTGTGCTTCAGTACTTGTACTATCTTGCTCAGGTATGGCTGCTACGTTCCGTAATCCAGCATGATCTGGTGCTCTTCTGTTATTGCATTCTATATATTGACTTCTCCAGCACTAATACTCCATCCAGTAGAAATAAGTGTCGTTTTAGGATAGTGCAGTAAAATTATAGTTTTGGCTACAGATATGTTTATGAATATTTACATTAGCATTTGAAAATATTTCTATCGATTAGTAATCTCATAAAAGTCATAATAGGTAATTTAATAGGTGTTCATATATTATGGTTGAAAATTTTGGTATTTGGAAACATCACTTTTTCAGTGGCTGGAGGGAACAACAATAAAAGGCATGATAGATAGACTTGTCCAATGTTGTGAACTTTTCTGTTTGTAGCTTTTAGGTGATGGGCCGTTTCTTAACTGTTGCTTAATTTTATCAGATTGGTCTGGCAATGTCCCCATTGAGCAACAACTCCTTGTTTCTTGATTACCACCGCAATCCTTTTCCAGTCTTTTTCCAACGAGGCCTGAATGTCTCATTGTCAACGGATGATCCATTGCAAATTCACCTGACAAAAGAACCTCTGGTGGAAGAATACAGCATTGCTGCTTCGGTACTCCCTTTTTCCCTCGTATTTCCCTCTTTCTCATCTCCTGCAAACGTCCATCCATAAATGCAATTTTGACGGTTATGCTCCTCCTATCTATGCGTGTATATGTAATTCAGCATGCAATTCCACATACACATACTGAGCCGTAGACAGAACATGCTGGGGACATGGACATGGATTGTGCTGGGTGCCCCTGTACCCATGCAAAAAAGAACATTAGGAACTCACTTCATGTCTATGTTGTTTCAGCTATGGAAGCTCAGTTCGTGTGACTTGTGTGAAATTGCGAGAAACTCTGTATATCAATCAGGATTTTCACACGCTCTCAAGGTGAGCGACAATCCTTTGCCGCTTCTTTGGACAATTTTTTATTTTTCATGGCTTAAATTCTGATCCAAATGCTTTGGAATATTGGTCTCACTTTTGGGATCGCCCTGGAACCACTTTTTAAATCATTTGAACTCTTTTGGAAATGATGTCAGAGCAGATCCTTACTTGCTTAGTACTACTTCCGGATTTTATTTTTGATGTTAGGACAGTCCTTATAGTTCAATTTTGAACTATGGAGATTGTCCTAACGCCAACTAATAAAATCTGGAAGGAGTTGTAATAAAGGTATGCACATCACACAGCAAATAATTGTGTGATCTCTTGCAGGCACACTGGATTGGTAGGAACTACTTCAAAAGAGGCCGCGCTGGAAATGATATTCACAAAACGAATGTGCCGCACATCAGGGTTGAATTCAGGGACATGGTATGGGCATTGTTTGTATCTCGCATCGATACTTGTCTCTTTTTTCTTTTTTGGTGAACCATAATTGAAATCCTGGTCATAAAATGATATGATTTTCAGATCTGGAGAAATGAAATGAACCTGGTTTACTTGAACAAAGTTACATTGCCAGACGAGCTGGACCCATAGGACATCCTCACAGGTGCATCTCCTGCGTCATCACAGGTGTATTTCCAGCACTTGAAACGGATCGTACTTCCATGTCTGGGTTTACATTATTCCCCTTCTCTATCTCACTTTGAACTTTAATATTATCTAATTAAAAACCTTTAATATTCTGTATTAGCCACCCTTTCTTTGACTGGTCACCACTCATGAATCCATCTTCGCTTTGGAGCTAAACCTGTATAAACAGGAAAAATCATTTCTAACGTATGCTTCTTTCAACCCTGCAGTCAATGGAAGTCAGCATGATAAGCACTGTGATGGACGTCGTTTCAGAGCTCAACTCGGCAGAACTTTCAAAACGGAACGGACATAACCCCGAAGCATACCAAATTATAGAATACCTAATAATAAGGTGGTGAAGCGAAGCAGGTCACATGTGTACTAGCGTTGCGTTACAGGGAGACAATCATACATTGCAAGGTGTAATTGTCCCCCCTCGTTTGTAGTGATGTACTTAACAATGGGTGTACTCCTATTAGATCTTATGGTCCTGCGAATAAAGTGATGCTGCTTGTTTTGCTCCCAGGAAAGAATGGTGACACCAAAATAGTTTTTTTTTTTTTGAGGGGATGACACCAAAATAGTTTTGCAGGTCTGCTTGGTTGCAGGCCGCAATGCACCGCCGCAATGCACCAAGCCGTTGTTGTGGCGACGCCAGAAATCAACGCCGCAAGCTTCGCAGAAATATGCTATCCCCCGCTGTTGCTGCCGCCTCCTGATCTCCCTAAGGCACGCCGCCGCCATTGCCGTTTGGGCTCCTCTCTCTGCCTCCGGCGATTTCGCCGGCGGCTAGAGAGAGCGGCTCCCGTCTCTTCAGAAGTAGTACTAGTAGTTTGAGTCTTAGGTCTAAGGTTTGAGTTTAACCATACCGTATTCTTCGGTGTTGGGATTTTAATGTTCCGTTCTTATCCCCAAGGAGGTTGGGCGACGTTGGTTTCTCCATGACGGTTCCGATGAAGGTGACGACGGCGCTGACGACGGAGGTATCCTTCTCGGCAAGACGACATAGAGATTTATGTGTCCTGACGGCAACGGCGTGGCGGAAGCGGCATTGCCGCTGTGGAATAAAGTTCTCTGGACCCTTCTCCATTTTGTTGTGGCTCGATCCGGCCATGGTGAAGGGCTAGTGAGATGTGATCTTCTCTCTTTCTACTGATGGAGATGTGGCTGTTTCTCGTTCAAAGAATTAGATCTGTCTTGACATTAAGTTCTAAGGTTGTGGCTCTTGCGGCCTTAACAAAGTTTGTCATCTCTCAACCACGAGAGGCAACGGCTTTGATTTGGTTTCTGCTCTTCGCCAGCGTCAGTCGAAGAAGTGATGTTGAAGATGAGTAAAATACTTATATATTTTCTTTGTTTTTTAGTTTTCTTTCAGAGTCTTGATGCAAGAGGTATGTACTTCTTCATATTTTAATACAAACCTCTTGCATTAAAAAAAGAAAGTGGCGCAGTGGAAGCCGAGGTGTGGTGCGCTGTGGCCCTGAAACCAAACACGCCTCTTGGTGTTGCCGAGTTTTTTTTTTTTTAGAGGAAATATACCTGTATTAAAAGTTAATCAAGGAGTACAAATACAGGTACATTGTACCAGAATACAAAGGGCAGCTGTCCCACCAAAGAGCAAAAAGGCCCATAGACAAAACAAAAAAATACACAAAGGCCCCTGGCCCCTTTGCTCATCGCCGGCGCCGACACCCACCATCGCCAGCAAACACCGGCACCAAGAGAAACGGCCGCCACCAACAACCCCGTCGCCGGAGAGAGCTCCATCGCCCTAAGGCTTAGAACTGAGCCGCCATCGAGAGAAACGCCAAAGCAAGTAGCCCAATCGGCCGGGGTCTCACCCTAAGCCCATCCGGCACGAACCTCCGCCCGCCGCCGACGATAACCTCCGTCGCGGAGAGCCTGAGGCCATTCCATCCTCCATCGCACCAGCAAGCCCCAGCTTCCTCTGCATCCTTGACTTGGACAGCCAGCCCTCTCGCCACCGCGACGAACACGAGGACGAAAGAAGACCAGCACCTGACTCCTGTACAAATCCCCCCACGGAGGACCACTACTCCACGAGCTCGTCGCCGGCGCTGGAGCAGAGCGTCGTCGAGGCGGGGGAGAGCTCGAGAGAACTTATTCCACAGCCGCATCACCGCCACCGCCACGCCGAAGCGAACCAGGAAAGAAAAACTAGACCTAAGGCTAGAAACTACTCCACCAGCCGGCAGATCCGCGGACCTCCCCGCCTCCCGACGCCCCAAGGGCCGCCGGAGACGAGCAAGCCGAGCGGATCCGCCGGCGGCGACACGAACTCGCCTCTCCTCACTCCCGCTCAACTGTAGCACCTAGAGGGTTCGGGAGGAGAAAAGAGTGTTGCCGAGTTGGCATTGGGACAAAGCATGCTTCATCTGATATTGCTATCTTCCAGTTTTGATTTTTTGCCGGACCGTTCTCTTCACCTAGTTGAAATTGCTCTTAATCGCACGTGGAGCTTTCCGTGTCCCGTCCAAGCTTTAGCTTTGAAATTTGAAATGATCTACTCTCTCTGTTTCAAAATAAGTGTCATTCTAGCTTCGGACATAGGAATTAAGAAGAGATGAAAAAGTAAAAAGCGTGCTGAAAATAATGAGCAGCGATGGAGAAGAGAGACAGAGAGAAACTTGCATCAGAAAGTGAGAATGACATTTATTTTAAAAAAAAACTAGGTTGTGCTAGAATGACATTTAAAATGAAACGGATAGAGTAGCTGTTATGTGCACATACATGATTACATGCTGTTGCAGAAGCACGACATATGGTGGAACATGCAGATAAAACTTATTTTTAAGCAACTGGTGCTGGTGAACTCGGGTGTCATGAGTAAGATATATGGCGCTAGAATAATAGAATAGCAGTGTAGTGCCACTTTTCCTTGCTATTCACCCCCCCTAGAAGAGACCAAGGCGCACCATCTTATTAAATACGTTCAAAACAGTGACACAGAGCTTCAACGAAAGTACAGAGGGTCCGGCTTTTGTAACTTAGCTCCAAATCATATACTCCCTCCGTTCACTTTTAGATGTCGTTTTGAAGTTGGGCAAGGGAATTAAGGAGAAGTGAAAAAGGTGGGTGCACTAAAAATGAAGAGGAGAGAGATAGAGATAGAGGTGTAGTGGGAAGAGGGAATATTGTATTGAGAAGAGAGAAAGATGCATTGGGAAGCAAGAATGACATATAATTGAAGAAAAGTGGAGAAGGCTAGAATGACATCTATTTATGAACGGAGAGAGTAAATAATAGTCGTTTTACTGGGGGGGGGGGGGGGGGGGGGGGGGTGGCGGCATCACTAAGCTCCATGCCTGGTTCAAAATTCTAGTTTACAAACGGTCATTACAAACTTACCTGGTGTTATTTACATCCGCTTATATGTCAAATCATTGGTTGTTGAAGAATGTACCCCTTATGTTGAGTAATCAATAAAGCTTTCTCTTTCGTCGGAAAAAATACATCCGGTTGACAATTTTCTATGGGGTCCATTGAAGCTTGATTGAAGCATAAAAAGCGATACTAGGCCTTAGGTGATCACATCTCAATTGTGTTGCACCAGTCCATTATGTTTGTCTGAATATGTATTTTGCCGTCCCAAGCGATATCACAAATGTTGTACTCTCTCGTCTCAGTTTAATTGTCATTTAGGTTCATCCAGCTTTTCTAAAATAATTGTTATTCTCACTTCCTGATGCAACTTTCTCTGTTTCCAATACATCTTTATCTCTATCTCTCTCCTCCATATTTCCTACGCACCTACCTTTACTATTTTTTTCTTAATTTTCGTGCCAAGAGGTAAAATGACAATTATACTGGAACGGAGTGTGTACGACAGAAGGAGTAGATGTCTTCTTTCTAAACGAAAATAGGTATCTTCAATACTCGTTCATGTTTGTTGCAATACGTATTTTGTTATTTTATATGTTGCAAAGACTTTTTATTATGTTGCAATACTCCTTAAATAGGCGGTTTTTGTTTGTTGCATTGATTATTGTTTTTTAAATAATTTTTTATTTATTTTCATTTTTGAAAAATGTCTGCCTATACAAACAATCTCAAGTAACTTAATTAGGAGAGAGCGAAATGTCTGTAGCCTAGTGGTTACAAGATCCTCAATAGCACTTCGAGTCCTGGGTTCGACTTTATGTGGGAGCGAATTTTCTAGGATTTAACGACGTTGTGAGACGTGGCCGTCGACAGTGAGCCGTCAGTGGTGACTTCCTCAATTTTGAGGATTTGCTGGCTCAGTCTTCGAAGATGCTCATAGAGGTAAGGGTGAGTGTGCGCGCGTTATAAGTGTCTGAGTTGTATTGTGTAATCGTAAAAAAAAAGTAACTTAGGAGAGACACCTAGAAAAATATCTTTTCCTTTTTCTAAAAATTAGTCAAACCCTAGTTTTATATTTCCTCCTTTAATCACCACCCAATTCAAGGATCATAGCCAAGTTTGAGTTATGGTTATCACTAATTAGTAAAGATTATATCAAGTAGAGAGCTACTGATAGTTATAATGCAAAAATTATATTGTTAAGAAAACTATATGTTGGTATATTAGTAAAGATTATAATGTGTTTGAGCAACTATGCATTCATGTACCATCCTAACCAAAGCGGCACAACCTTAGATTTCATAGATGGATCTCTAGTCTCTACCCCTGGGCCCTCGTTGCTCACTATAAAATCCTTGGCCTCATGCAATATTTGCCTTCTGAAACTTTATTTCTTCTTGTCTCAATTTTCATGCGGACACATTCTAAAAAGAGTAAAATGCACCAGCGGTCTTTTAACTTTTCAAATTGTGTTATCTAGGTCCGTCAACTATATATCTTTCCAAGTTGTGTCATCTAGCTGAGTAAAATGCACAGGCACTATGTTTGTATCGAACAGGAGAAAACTCTGCCTTGTTTAGACGATATATACAGCTTGTTCGCCCAGCCTGCTGCTTATCAGTCGCTACAGTGTTCGCAGTTATTTCTTCAGCAGCCGTTACAGTGGTCGCAGTTATTTTTTCAGCAGCCGCTACACTAAAACAGCTGCAAAACAGCCTGCCGAACAGGCTGATAGTTATTAGTATGATGAGTTAAGATATTCAAACTCGTACATAAAAGTTGCCAACTCTTGAATTTGATTGTTAATATATGGAATGTTTTCTTGTATTTTTCTGTCACTAAGAGCATCTCCAAAAGAGCCCCAAAACCTCTCCTTAAATCAAAATAATGGGATTCAATAAAAAAACAATCTCCAACAGCACCCTAAAACTACTCCCAACTTTTTCATACTCTCTAAACTCCCCTCATTTGTAGCTACAAACATGGGAAGAATTGAGATCCCCATTCCTTCTTCTTTCACTAGAATTAATGATTTTGTGGCCTCAAATGCTGACGTGGCCCAATCAAAGGTGTTTTGATCCACTTTTAGAGAGGAACTGTTGGAGGAGGAAAGAAAAATTGTCCCGTATGCTCTAAAGTTGCTAGCATTGTACCGCCAAGTTCAGGAAAAAGTTGCTAAGCTAGCTCTTGGATGGAAGTTGTACCATGTATTAGCAAAAATTTCTACCAAATATATTTCAATTTAAACTAGATTATCTGTCATAAACACTATATAGTTAAGAGAAAATATTAATCTTAGCATCTGCTAGAGTTATTGTCATGGTTCTTATTTTTCTGCTACAATAAAACATCTAATAGTAGCACTACGTAAACTTCTTTGTTTGCACACAGTGCTAAGTATACTTTTTTTTTTGGCTAAGTATACGAGATGTAACTGAATTATCTTCCTTTTGATTTTGACTTTAGAAGGTTCCATTATTTATATTGCTAGCTTGGACAATTTCAATTATTTAGGCCCTGTTTAGAATAGAGGATTTATTCCTATTTCTGCGGGAATTGAACTGTTTCTTGTAAAATTTTTATGAAATTTCTGCGTTCCAAACGGAACCTTATTTCATTGAAAATGACGCTGCTTCCCGTCCCAAAAGTCAAAGTAGCACTCCGCTCCTCGCACACTAGATCCAACTCGTGTGAGCCCCCAACGTAAAGATAAGAGTACATGTTTCCTGAATAGAATGTAGAGATAGTGGAGTCATTTTGTTTGAAATATATCATTACAATTCACAAAATCAGATCAGTGCTATTATAATTTGCACACCGTTTGAAATATTTCAAAACAGGCAAAATTGCAATGGAGCGGACCCTTATCTCATCTCCGAAGACAGTTTTTTTTTTTTTTTTTTTGAGATAAACCATCTCCGAAGACAGTTTGTCGGGAAAGGAAAAAGGGAAAGAAAGACGGCCTCGTGCGGTGAAACCGAGCCCATATAGAAAATGGGCCGAGCCCAAACTGAATCTGCCGCGCGCAAAATTTCCCCACCGGCTGCTAGGGTTTGTCTCCCCACCGCGGCAAACGGCTTCGAAGCTCCCAAAACGAACGGAGGTTTTGGCCTCACTCTGCTGCAGCTGGACTCGCCGGTCGCCACCGGCAAAGCTTGGGGCTGGAGTCGGAACTGCCACTGCCCGCGCGGCACGGCCGGAGGACGAGGCCTTGCTGCCGCCGGACCTTGCGCTCGGGCGCGGAACAGTCGCGCCGCACTCCACCCCCGCGGTCCGCTACCCGTGTCTCCCCCTCTTCGCCGCCGGCCGTGGGGTCATGGCGCCGTCGATTGGATCGCGGCAGCTCACGGTGCTGCGGGAGTTCCGCCCGCACGGGCTCGCTGTCGAGGAGGCCGATGGCGAGGGCGTCCCCGGGGCGCGGCCGCCGCCACAGGACCAGGGCTACGATTACTTCCTCTTCGACCCGGCCGTCGCCGCCTCTCCCATTCCCGATCCAGCCGAAGAGTCCTCCGTCTCCGGCTCCGACGGCGACCACGAGCTCTTCATCCGCGGCAATCGGTGTGTGTCCCCCCACTCTCTCTGGACTGTGGCATTGTGGTGAAATGAAGAATATGCTAGGGTTAGGTTTCTTATTGTGGTGGCAGTGATTCTTTAGCAACCGATTTTCGAATTCCTCGCTCGGTTTCCTTGTAACATTAGCCATTACGGTGAAAGGATATCAAGTGCGTGCTTGTTCTATTTGCATTGCTACAATGATACTTCTGTATTTTCGCTCTAGCTCAATTTTTTAAACTTTTTCTTGTCTAGCAGAGCCCTCATCTATGGGGTTACCTTGTTGAAACTTACTGTAATTAGTAATTACCGAGTTAGAGTAAAACCAGTCATATTGTAATCCTACTTTCAGGTTGGAAATAAACACCAACTTGAACAAAGCTCGATTAAGTTCTATATTACTTTATTCTAACATTTTGCATTTCCTCTGTATTGCAGGATAATATGGAGCAATGGTTCTCATGTTCATAAAAGATATGTGTCTCCAAATACAGTAATTATGGTATGGTACTATGGATGATTTATGTTGTGTTCCAGTATCCATTGTTTAAAGGCCAAATATGCTGGCGGACATTGCGACTTTGTGGATTTAACTGTTCCTCTGCTTGGACAAGCTGGTCTACTTCCAATCCATGTTAAGTGCAGAATACTCTTCAGTCTTCACTGAAGTTATGTTGCACACCTTTTTTTCTAAATAAAAAATTGCTGGGTGTCAGAAAATAAACTAGGTTGGATCGAGTAATTTGTACTTCCTCTTTTTTAAACTTCACATGCATTTGCTTTCCTCTTAATCGTCATCTTTATCATTTACTTAGTTTGGATTCTCATTTCTCATTTATTGATGTAAACCTGAATTGCAGGCTTGCTGGTGTAGGATGAATGCAATCTGTGATGCCCTTCTTTGCGTGCTGCAAGTTGATACTTTATCTATATACAATGTAACTGGTGAGTTTACCCTGTTCTTCTTTTATAATACCAAGTTCACAGCGCATACATTTCATGTATTAAATTTTCTGAGGCTTCTGACGCATGCATTGCACGTTGCAGGTGAAGTTGTTAGCATTCCACTACCATATGCTGTTTCATCAATATGGCCACTTCCTTTTGGCCTTCTACTCCAGAAATCAACTGATGGAGGCCATATGGTGCCATCTTCGTGTTCACTGCTAAGTGCAAGGGATTTGACTCGTCCTAACAAAGAATATGGATTTAACTTCAATGTTCTGTACCAAGCAAACACTTTGGAGGTAGACAGCAAATCTGATGGAGCCATTATGTCATCACATCTCGTCTTGAAACATCCACTTGAAGAGCCTCAGGTATATTTGTGCAATATCATCTATGTTTTTATCTGAGAGTCTGGAGATGGCTTCTTTTTTATCATGTAAAATCCGGCCAACTGTCAATGGACTGATATCTCCACATTAACATTGAATCATGTAATGTTTGTTACAGTTGTGCAAAAGTGCAATAGCGCAAATGCTTCTGTATGTAGTTTCAACATTCTAGCAGCGCCCACATACTTGGTACTATTCTGATTACATTATAAATCAACTGTTCACAGGTGGCATATGTTCACGAAAGGAACATGTTAACTATAATGAAAGATTTTGATGAAAATATTATCTGGACAAGTGATACAATACCTCTAGTGGCATCATATCACAAAGGTTTTGTTTCCCATTTCTCTAGTTGCACATTTTCCTTATCCTTTTTTGTCGGGATATGAAATTTACTTGTGGTGTGCAGGAAAATTCCAACACTCTGTTTGGCAAATTCAGGGTTTCCAGGAAGCGGTGAATGAAAATACAATGCTACCAGCTTCATGTGATATTTCTTCACGTAAATGTGCATTCCGTAAGATATGGCTGGGGAAATGCTCCCAATCTGCTGCTAGTAAGGTTGCTCCGTTCTAAATGTGTATTAATGAACTCCATTCATGTTATGTCTTATTATCTGTAGATATGGTTATCTTCATCTTGTCTTATTTCTTGTGTACTGTTTAACATTCCTTTGAAAAATTAATTTTGTTTAAGCTCAGTATTTTTTACGCAGAAGACATAGTAGGCATGTTAAGTTGCACTTTTCCACCCTGGTATCTTCCTTTGTGCTATTAAGTTAAGTTAACCAATCTAAGACAAGTTATTTACTCACGTTGCCAGTATTTTGGCACAACAATATACGATATGATTGGGGATGCATCCTTTCCTCAGTTGAAAGGAGTCAACTATTGCTCTTCACTATGTCCCCGCTGATTTTCAATTTGTTCATTTTCGTTGGGAAAATCATATTTAGTAACTTCACAATTAGTTCAACTTTGAACTTGTATGCTACAACTGGCGCATAACCCTCTCTAGCAATACCGTTTCAAGTTAGTACCAAATCACTCGATAGGCGGTACTGGGGATGATTTGGACTGTGACGTGGCACTAATCTGCTTCCACTCTTCTTGGCCATCTCTAGCTCCCTTAGCATTGTCGTCTGTATCAGAAGATCACCTCTTACCTTTGAGCTACAAATACTGTTCTGTGAAGTGTGTGTGCTGAATACATGTGCTTCAAGACTTAAATTTCTCTTGCTACTGGAGAGGAAGGGGTGCAGCCACCCTAGTGTAGGGTAACGTGAATTCATAGCGGCTCTGTTTGCTTTGTGTCGCATGGCGGGATCGTGAAGTTTAGATGCTACTCTTTTGCGGCACCTGCAATTAATGTACCGTGGCATAGCTACACCATGCCACCCCCACAGGCCGCCTGTGTGAGTGATCGGCACGGATGCATGATCCAGTAGCAGGGTGTGTTGTGGAGCTAATTCATATCGAGGTAGGAACCACGCAGGGCCTAAAGGAGCAGGAGGATAATAGTGTTGCGCTTTCCTGGAGGTGAAAGTGATGAAAAAGAGAGGAAGTAATGTTAGGTAGTGGCAACTGCAAAAACATTGTCATACCATTTACACGTGCTGGGTATGGGGATGATTTGTAATACCTTGTGGGTCTTTTGCTCATTGTCGTGAATTGTGATAGTGCAAGTAGTTGATGTTGTAGGTTTCTACCATATCGAATCTGCTTTTGTAGTGTAGAATAATTCATGCCATTTAAAATTCAGTTACCCTCCGTGTGCGTTTGTTTCCTTTTTTTTTAATTAACAAGATATCCAACCATGGTTTATCTTGACCTTTACAGTTCTCTTCTCATATTCTACTTTACCTTGGTTATTATGGTAACGCTATGTATTTCTTTGTTGTTACTTGAACCTGCCTTATTTTTCATATCAGGTCTTCTTGGCGACTGATATTGATGGGACACCAATAATTTGTTTTTTACTGCATGAACAAAAAACATTGCTTGCTGTCAGGATTCAAGTTGATGAGACTACTGACGAAACTTCTGGTGATATTCAGCCTCATATGAGCTGGAATATTCACGCATTTGCTGCTGCACCAGTTATTGTGACTCGTCCAAGGTGGATTTCTTGAGCACATCGTTATGAATCCTTAAGCTATTAGTCCTAACGTTGCTACATTAACTGCAGAGTACGGATTGGAGTCCTCCCCTTTGCAGACATTCTCATTCTGAGTTCAGACAATGATCTGCTTCTTTATGTATGTTCCTTGTGTTCAAACTGTACCCTTTACATTTTTTGTTGTTCTGTGGTCTAGTCCCGAGTAACACCAATGAGTTGGTCTGGATTTGCATTTAGGGGTCATCACATTACACACCCACCTACCGACCCTCCGCTATCCATTACTTTAGCTGACCATGAGTAGTTATGCTTCTCTTTTACAGAGAGCAATTACAATCTATCTTCTAAAGTTCTGCTGCATTATGAACTCAAACAACACCACAACAGATGCCTAGTAAAAGTTGTAAAACCATTACCTATGTTGCATTTATCTTTCTTAAGAGTGTTAGGGACAGCATGTCTGATAGATGCAGGTGCATTGTTTTTCTTTGGAAACAAACCGATTCTCCCATCTGATCTGCTGATCTGAGTCCCCACTGGAATAAGTCCAGCCACGTTGTGGGGGAGATTTTCTTTTCTCGAACACGTGAGAGAGCCTTGTATCTTTGTATTAGAGAGAGAAACATGGTCCAAATATAACGGAATATCCAAAATGGGGACACCAACATGACACCACAGGGAAACAATTGTACTCCCTCTGTCTCGAATTACTTGTCGTTTTAGCACTAGGCACAGAGATCAAGGAGAAGTGAAAAAGGTAGGTGCGCAGAAAACGAGTAGGAGAGAGAGATAGAGATAGCGGTGTATTGGAAAGAGGGAAAGGTGCATTGTGATGCGAGGATGACAAGTAAATTGGGATAATTGGATGAGTGTAGGATGACAAGTAATATGGGATGGACGGAGTATTAGAGAGAGAAAGATGGTCCAAGTACAAAAATTGCATTCTCTCTTTTTTTCCTTGAACACGCAGGAGAGCTGCGTATCATTTCATTAATAGAAGAGATTACAACACATGCACACACACTCATTGTTTCTTAAGTTGCATTCCCGCCTTTTAATCAAAACTACCCGACCTCTAATAACTAGTGAATTAATCACCCGTGTCATGACCATGGCCGGTGAGCAAGGAGATTCCTTTTGCTCCAGCCATACTCCAGAGTCGCATCTCATCTCCAGCCATCACCAAGGCAGTCCGGAGGCTCGGAGATGCTCCATTGAACACACAATCATTCCGATGGCACCAAAGTGTCCATGCACCCACAAGTAGTAGCAAGTTCAGCCCTTTCTCGAGTGTTTTGTCGACCGTCTTGGCAGCTCGGCACCACCACTCATAAAAGATTGCATTCTCACCAGACAGATATGGCACGACCCTTGATCTAGGAAAAATCCCTATATCGAGTTATCGACCACAGGGCCTCAAAGCTCTTTTGCTCCCGATAAGCACCAAAACTGAGCCTCGTCTATAATATCCTGGAGAACCTGCTGGACCCTTGGTGTAGTGCCATTGAAGACAGCATCATTTCTGTGTTTCCACATCCACCAAGCATATAAGATGATTAGAGAGGTCATGCCTTTCTTCTGTTCCTTGTCCACCCGTTGAAGCACCCGTCGCCACCAATCTGCGAGGACCATATGGTGCATATCTTCTTACAAAGGCGAGTCTAGCTAACCTGATCCTTGCTAGCACCCTGACCCAAACTTCCCTTGCAAATACGGAGTACATAGTTAGCTATGGGATGCTGAATAGTCTCATCCTCTTGATCACACAAGGGGCAATGATCCGGATGGGGTAGGCCACGGCCAACTAGCTGAACAGTCTCATCCTCTTGATCACACAAGGGGCAATGATCTGGTTCGAATTTCACCAATGCAATGAAATAAGCCTTGCATGCTGACTTTGTTGTGAATTGTCCCATGGAGCAGTACATCAGTACGCTGATAGCCTGTCTTACAAAGGTTAACTAACAGTTCAACATATACTTATTTATATCTTCGTGGAAAAGTAACTTAGATTTATTAATAGTGGACGTTGCTAACACATTCACGGTTCCACCGTGACACTTTCATCTTCCTCTTGTAGCATGTAGTTGTGAACTATTTTATACCTGCTTTATGTGATGCTGCTTATCCAAATCTTGAAGTTTATTTTATCAAAGTAACACTCTACTCCTTTAACTGGTCAATGCAGTCCGGGAAGCAGTGCCTCTGCAGATATACTCTTCCTACTGTATTGGGGAAGGGTGTCTTTTCGAATGGTAATGTGAATTGTGAGACTTCTCAAATTTATCGTGATTTGAAGATCACAAGCATAGCTGATTCTGTTGAGGATCGTATAAATGTGACATGCAGCAATGGCCTGGTAGGTCTTCATGTACCCCTCCTATAGTATCCTTTTGGTTTACTTAACATACTATTGGTTTAGCTATACAACTTTCTTTCTTTTCTTTTCCCGTGACTTGATGTCTTTTACAAAGGGCTTGATGTCATGGTTGTGTTTTGGTTCTTTGCATTGCATTGTTTCTGTATTTTTATGCCGCATTTTATTTATGTCATCAAATTTAGTCACATTAAGTAATCCATTGGGTATTCTTTGCTTCCTAGAGCCTTTGGTTTTGGTTTGGCATCAGTTTGGAACTTTGGATGGTTATATTGCGTGTACAAAGTGGAAACTGTTGGAGAGAATGAAATCTATGTTCCTCCAAACCCTAGAAGGGTGGGTAATATACTCCTATACATGGGCCTCTAGGTGGGCCTCTAATATGGGCCAACATATATACACTAACACCCCCCCGTAGTCTGAACTTACCGACGCAGCGGAGTTCAAGACTGGACAAGAAAGAAATACACACAAGTGCACACACACCCCCGCAGGCACAACTAGCCACCGACGACGTTGAGACTGGACCGAAACTCCGAGAAAGTCGAGGAGGGGAGACCCTTGGTGAAGATGTCCGCAAACTGGGAGGTGGTCGGTACATGGAGAACCCGAACCTGGCCCACCGCAACCCGGTCCCGAACAAAGTGCAGATCGATCTCCACGTGCTTCGTCCGCTGATGCTGAACCGGGTTGCAGGAGAGGTACACGGCGCGGATATTGTCGCAGTACACGAGGGTGCTCTTGAGGAGCGGGCTCTGGAGCTCCGCCAAGAGCTGCCGAAGCCAGGACGCCTCAGCCACGCCGTTAGCTACAGCCCGGTACTCCGCCTCAGCACTGGAGCGGGAGACAACCGGCTGCCGCTTGGACGACCAGGAGACAAGGTTGCCGCCGAGGAAGACAGCGTAGCCTGAGGTGGAGCGGCGAGTGTCCGGACAGCCAGCCCAGTCGGCGTCAGTGTAGACGACGAGCTCAGTGGAGGGAGACCTGTGAAGGGCCAGCCCGTAGTCAACCGTGCCACGGATGTAGCGCAGGAGCCGCTTCAGAGCAGCGGGGTGTGACTCCCGGGGATCATGCATATGAAGGCAGACCTGCTGTATGGCATATGTGATGTCCGGCCTGGTGAAGGTGAGATACTGCAAGGCACCAGCAAGACTCCGGTAGGCAGTCGGATCAGCCACAGTAGCCCCCACGTCGGCAGATAGCTTGCCCTGAGTGTCGACAGGAGTGCAACACGGCTTGCAGTCAGTCATCCCTGCTCGGTCCAGAATATCAAGAGCATACTGCCGCTGGTGAAGAAAGAGGCCGGAAGGACGAGGCTCGACAGTGACACCCAAGAAGTGATGGAGCACACCTAGATCCTTCATAGCAAACTCCTGCTGTAAGCATTTAATGATGTTCTGGAGCAAGGTCTGACTCGACGCAGTAAGAATGATGTCATCGACATACAGCAGCAGATAAGCAGTCTCAGAGCCACGGCGGTAGACAAACAGTGAGGTATCCGACTTGCACTCAGTGAATCCCCGAGAGACCAAGAACGTGGCAAACCTGGAGTACCAAGCGCGAGGAGCCCGGCGGCGCCCAGCGCGGCGGGCGCGGGCGCGCGCGGCAGCCCGAGCGCGGGAGCAGGTGACGGCGCGGCGGCCCGAATCGGCGGCGGCGCGGCAGCAAGTACGTCGGCGTAGGAGGGAGGGAGGGGAGGAAAAGAGGAGGGGGAAGAGAGGGCGGCGCGCGGCAGGGGCGGCGCCGGCGGCCGGCGGCCGGCCATGGGCCTGGCGGCGGCGGCTGTGGGTGGGAGGGAGGGAAGAGAGAGAGGAGGAGAGGAAACCCTAGCTCTATACCATGTTGGAGAGAATGAAATCTATGTTCCTCCAAACCCTAGAAGGGTGGGTAATATACTCCTATACATAGGCCTCTAGGTGGGCCTCTAATATGGGCCAACATATATACACTAACAGAAACGTTAAATACCAATGCCATTGATTTGGTGTTATATTTTCTTTATTCGATTCATTAATTTCTTCCTGATGTAAATTAGTTTCCTCTGTGAATTCTCATTTCCTCACCCTTCTCCCCAATTTCATACTGCTTTATTTTTCAGATGCTCAGATGTTCGTTGCGCAAGAAACCTTCATCTTCTCTGGTTAGGGACTGCATAACTGCAATGGCAGAGGGTTTGCAGAGTTGTTTCTACAATCATTTTGTTTCTCTTTTCTGGAGTGGCAGTGATGCTACGTACCAATATTCAAGCTCTCACAAAGACTCGGAATGGGACTCTTTTAGTAATGAAATAAGAGAAATCTGTACAAAATATGGACAAACTTTGCCAGCTATCTCACCTACATCGCCAAGTAAGGCTTGGGACTTTCTGATCAAGAGCAACTACCATGCCCAATACTGCAGACGGACCCCAACCTCTTCCGATTCATTATTGCCTGTGTCATACACTGTCTTTAAGCCTGTTCTCCAGGATGAAGATAGTTCAGACGATCAGCATAGTTCAGATGCTCCATTTTATACTCAGTTTATGAGAGAAACATTGGAGACATTACATGCTCTGTATGAGAACCTGAAGCTCAACATTTTGCGCAAAGAGTGAGTTCTGTTTTGTTTTTTTGTTCTAAGTACTCTGTTAATATTACTTATTTAAATATGCTTGTTAGTTTCAATCATTATTCACGTAAATGTTTCCAAGGCAATCAAAGAGCTTATAGAATTGATAGCATGATTGACCAGCTAGCATTCAGTATCCTAACTTAAGAAAGTAGTACTACCTACCAAAAACTAATTCTAACTCAGCCATACTTCCTGAAAAGCCTGGATTACTCTTGGCCAAAAGGCTCACATCACAGCTGCTGCTTTGCACACTTGCTTCATGGCAACGATGGTAGATCCATGAATGCTATTCTCACTACATACTGCTGTAGCATTCAACATCAAAGAATCCAAAATTGATATAGAGCTGAAATTTTGTTGTTTTCTATGAAGGCATGTTTATCTCGAGATAAATATTGGAGAAGACGAGTAGCCAGACATGATTCCTCTTAGCTTATTAAATAATTTGGATCAGTGTATCTGTCAGCACTAAGGCATTTATGGCACCAACAAGTGTGCTTGTTTTTCATAATTTTCATCTCTAGTCTACCCCAACTTGCTTGGGATAAAAATGATTAGTTGTTGTTGTTGTTGTATTACTAGTGTTGGTGATTTTATGATAAGCATTATATTTCTCTTCCTGTTTCTTTTTTTTGTTTTACTGTATTTTTGTAACGGGGGCTCTAAGCAATTAGAGCTTATGTTTGCCCAGGAGGTTGAGAGATGTGGATTAGGAGGATAATTCTTCATTGCTTGATTGAATGGTTACAAATGATTGCTGTGCCACTGTTTATCTAGAGCCGGCCTCTAGCAACCCTAACAAACCAAAAACTAAACCTAATATCTTTGTATGCTGCACGTGAGGGAGGGATGGGCTGGCTCCCTGGGCCTGGTTGAGACCAGAGACCCATAACATTTTACTTTATTCACTGCCAGAGTAAAACCGACTTTGAATATTCTGGGACTTTTTGCATTTATACCAGTGTTATGTTACTGTTGTACATATGCGCATATTTTTGAACCAATATTGATCTTTTGATTTACTTTTCCAGGGATCTAGGACTTCTTGCTTCATTGTTATGTATGGTTGCTTCATCTCTGGGTGAACATAGTTATGTTGATTATTATTGCCGGGACTTTACACTCGATTTGATTCAATTCCATTCACTAGCTGCATCATCTGCTCTAAAAACACCACCATCTCTGTTTCGTTGGTTTGAAAATTGTTTGCGTCATGGTTGTGACTCAGCAAACTTAGAGGACATTCCTTCCTTAATGTGCAAACAGAAAGGTTCTGCTATGAGTTGGGGTCGGAAGGTGGTGTCATTTTATAGTTTGTTGTTAGGAGCAGAAAGGAACGGGAGATTTCTGTCTTCTGGTGTGTATTGTGAAGTTGCCAGTGGTTCCGCCAGGAATACCGAGGAGCTAACTGTTCTGGCAATGGTGGCTGAAAAGTTTGGACGCCAGCAATTAGACTTGTTACCTGTTGGTGTTTCACTTGTGCTTCGCCATGTGAGTCAACTTTTTGTTCTTTTTGACATGGTGCCGTTGAATTGCTCCTGTGACATTGTTTCATACTTCAGGCCCTGGACAAATGCCGTGACTCTCCTCCTGATGACTGGCCTGCACCAGCTTATGTTCTTGTTGGCAGAGAGGATTTAGCTATGACAAAGACTGGATTGTCGGTTAAGAAAGAAAAGGCATTTTGGAACAATGATAATTTGACATCAATGTCGGTTCCTTATATGCTACATTTGCAACCTGTAACCATACCATCAACTGCATCTGACATCCCTACATCAGAAGTTTTGAATTCTGAGGATTCAGATTCTGTCTATCGATCAGTTGAGGATGGCATGGAACATATCTTCACTTCAACAACACAACTGCGATTTGGTCATGACTTGCGTTTGAATGAGGTTCTTTCTTAGAGCTGTATTTCTGAATTATCTTTTGCATTCACATTTCTTAATATGAGTTTTTGCTTCCAATTTTTTTATTAAATCTGTCTTTTTGATTTATTGGATTGCATTTATGTTGCTTTATATTTTTGTTCTTGCTTCTAATCTTGTTTGGCCAAATCATCAAGTAGCTACAACAAGGCGTAGCAAATTCATCATGTTTCCAAGTTTGCAACTTGCCTACTGGGCCATATACATTGTAGTCCACTTTTCTCATCTTTTCCTAGCTATCTTACTCAGATTAGGTTCTAAGTTGGTCTATCTGCTTGCGCAGCACAATGACATGGCATGATAAACTTATTTTCGTCTGAAGACCAAGCTTTCACTGAACTAAAATAGGTTGAACACCCAAAGTTTTGCATGTTAGTACTGGTTAGTGAGTTTTGTTGCATACAGATAACTACACGTTCACGATTCAATACTTGAATAGACTATCAAAATGGATCTAATGAAGGTGTTAATGACCTTGTTAGCGTAATCAATGCTGAAAATACGACCAGTAGGTGCATTTTTCTGCAACAGATAATGTATTTCTTTTTCTTAATGTATATACTTGCCTTGTGTGAGTCTTAGTGGTTTGCTCTAACTATATTTCATCCTTAATATCATTTAAACTCTTTCATATTCTTTCTATCAGGCCAGACGCCTCTTATGCTCAGCAAGACCTGTGGCCATACAAACACCTTCAAATCCTAGCGTGTCTGACCAGGACCTACAACAGGTATATCTCTTTCTTGCTTCTGTGCTCATATATCAAATATTAAAGTACAATTTGACCTGACCACAAACAAGCCATGGCTCAACTTTGAAGTTCCTCATTCTTGATCCCATCCCAGTGCCATGAGCAATTTATTCCATCCACTTGACTCTTTCCTTTGTACATCCTACCTCCCTCTGAATGTTATTTTCTTAAATGTTTTACTGCTATGAATTGTTTTTACCTCACTGATTATGAATTGTCACTGTTACTTTTGTGTTTTCAGCAACAACTATGGAATTTTGCACAAAGGACAACGGCTTTACCTTTTGGGCGTGGAGCTTTTACTTTGGCTACAACTTACACTTTGTTGACAGAGGCATGATTTCATACCATTATGTCACCATAGCCCTGATGATTGACGTGTGGGTCTTAGTTTCCACATTTATTACCACATGCACTCTTAGTTTCCTCATTTTTCGGAACTCTTTTCTGCAGGCTCTGGTATTCCCAAAGCTTGTCTTGGCTGGTCGGTTGCCTGCACAACAGAATGCAACAGTAATTATTGTTCCTCTTATGGTTTCAGTTTTATTTCCTCTTCATGTAGCTTTTGATAAGTAGATTACACGGATCATTACCTTTGATTTTTCTTCAGAGCATTTCTATTATTCTATGAATAAGTACACAAATTGTTGGTTTTATTCCTTCATCAATATTAGAAAATGATTTTATTTAAAATTTCGATTATGTCATTTTAAGTAATCAGTAATTACAAACTTGAAACTTAGGAATTGGGTTCTGTGTAGAAAGGTCAATAGCAAAGCTTTGCTGATGTTAGGATAAAAACAAAGCTATTGTGAACTTCGGCAGAAGTACGTAATGGTTGCTCACTAGTTCTCCTTTCTGTATTTTCATGTTATTATATTTTGTGCAGGTTAATCTTGACCTAAGTAGCAGGAGTGTCTCAGAATTCAAATCCTGGGCTGAATTTCATAATGGTGTAGCCGCTGGTTTGAGGCTTGCCCCTTTTCAGGTTAGCAAACACTAAAAAAATATATAAGTCTTTCATTTAATTGCAGTGAAATCTGAAGATCAGAGTTCACTTATTCTGGTATATATTTTTCTTTTGTCCATATATTGTTTTATGTAGTTGTGAGTGGAGCTTACTATTAAAGTTTTTTTGCAGGAGAAAATGTTGAGAACCTGGATTCAATACAATAGACCTTCTGAACCAAATTTTACTCATGCTGGCCTGCTTCTAGCATTTGGTTTGCATGAGCACCTACGAGTTTTAACTATGACTGATGCATATCGATATCTGTCACAGGTGACCTTATTGATCTTCTTTGGTTATTCATGTCATAGGCTTTTGGTTTATAGGTTCATAATGGAAGCAGTAGTTGTGATCAACAGGATGATGAGGGCATTGGGCACCTCGTCGTTCTGTAGCCATGAAGTTTGTTAAGAAAAATAACTCGCTTCAATAATATGTTTGTTAGCAGCTTATTATGAGAAAAGTGCTACAGTATTTTCTCTTGTAAATGAAAGCATCTATTTGTATATCTTGTAAATTTTGGATAATTGTCTTAGTGCAGGAGCATGATATAACAACACTTGGTTTATTACTTGGTTTGGCAGCATCTCATAGGGGAACAATGGATCCTGCAATTTCTAAGGTATTAGCGCCATGTTGTTGCATGTCGAAATATATAGTTATTAGATGGATTTAATACTCGTTAAAAATAAACTTTTGGGTCAGTATTTCACTTATCTGATCTGGTTCTTTTGGAGTCTGAGGTAGTTTTCTCTGGGGATAATGTAATTCGACTATAGCCCTTAGTTCAAATTGGTGCTTGTAGCTCATAGCCTATTTAAAGAGACTGGAATTTATCACTCTACTGATGTTCGAGAACTGTGAAAATACACTATATTAGCTTCAAGCGATAACCACTGTTTGTCTCATGAAAATGTATTGTGGTCGTTGGTTCAGTGCTGAAAAAGAAAATTAAGATTTGCACGTTATTTTTTAGTACTATATTACTACTTTTCTATGCATTTTCTTTCTTTTTGGGTCTGTATAGCTTCTGTTTGGCTTCATCTCTAGCTTGCACCAACTTGGCTGGGACCGAAGGTTTTTCTGTTGCGGCTGTTAAAGTGCATTCTTTTTAAGTTATAGCATTATTAAAGTGTATATTGGTTTGTGCATCGACCCAGTTTGCTACTCCCTCCGGTTTTAAATATATGACGCCGTTGGCTTTTTTTGGTTACTTTGACCATTCGTCTTATCTATAAATATTTGTGCAAATAGTTAAATGTATAAGTTAACCTTAAAGTATTTTTTTATGACAAATCTAATGATATTCATTTCACGTTAAGTAGCTAATTACTCGTTTAAAACAAAGTAGCTAATTAGTTAAATTTATGTTGTTGGTCAAAGTTCAACAAAAAAATCAACTGCGTCATATATTAAAAACCGGAGGGAGTACAATATTCATCCATTTTGACGAGAATATAATATTACCTTCCTAAGCATATCGGATTCTCATTTAACTGATTTAGTGCATGTTGCAATAATTCTATTGATGCGGCTTCATGGTACCTATACAGATGCTTTATTTTCATGTTCCTTCTCGGCATCCATCGTCCACTCCAGAGTTGGAATTGCCAACTCTTCTACAGGTAACAAACTCGATGTCCTGGGCCATATTTTCATTGCATGTTTTACCTTTTGGCTTTAGAATTTTCAACTTCTGGCCCTTCATTTATTTTTGCTAAGCCTGGTCTTATGTTCACTTCATTTATAATAAGTGTTACAGGCCATTAGTGAATAGAATGCTAGCTCGTGGTTGGTTCCTTATACTGTGTGATTTTTTTTTTAATCTGTCTTTCTGATGCCACGTCAAGGTACCTATGACCAAATAAGACAAGTAAGCGAAGCTTGTACATGAGTTTCACAGGTAGCTAGAGATGCGTGTTTTAAATTTGGGTTAACCCCAAAAACACCCTCCTACCAAAATGAACTTCAATGAATTGCTAGTTCATTTGTTCATTTTGTAAATTTGGAGCCCAGATAAACAGGGGTGGTGAACCACTTGCATCCCTATAGGTAGCCAATATAAAATATGACTTATGTAAGAACAGAGTGAAACAGTATATGCTAGAGACAGCGTCCGGAATGGAGAGTGGATTAAAAAAAAGGTGCACATGGTTGTTATGTGCAGTTTATAGGGCCCTATGAGCCGGCGCTATACTGTAGCAGCCCGCTACTGTAGCGGAGGCTACTGTGGTGGCATTCCAGGTTAGGGTTTCTAGGCTAGTCTCCTCTATTTAAAGAGGGCAAGCATGTACTCAAGGGTTAAGCAGAAAAGAAGAAAGCCTTGGCGTAGGTCAGAGCCCATAACATGGTAGCAAGGGGAGTACTTGTTAGCAAGTCGTGGCCTTGCAGTGATATGGATTGGGTTAAAGTTGGGTAAGCATCCCTAAAAATGGAGCCAGTGGCGACCCCTGGAGTAGGAATATGCTATTGTAGGAGGAAGAGACTTGGGATTGCCTTTTTTATGTTGTATCTGTTTTATATCATTATCGTTTTGTAGTTTCTTGGGTTTTCTTTAGTTCATCTTATAATTTTTTGTTATTGTTGTTCTATTGTGACATCTTAAACGATGTACTACGTAAGACTTTCAATTCTTATATTTTGATCGTTTTCTATCTGCTCAGTCAGCAGCAGTAATGGGAATTGGACTTCTGTATGAAGGCTCAGCGCATGCACTCACCATGAAGATACTTCTGGTAATTAGTTCACTTTTGTCAGGGCATGCACAATCTCTTCACTTCTTTTTCCTTGATCTTCTGTATCAAGTTTATAATCAACGAACAAAGAAAAGACATTGTTTTTTTGTTGTTGTGATGTTCCAGAACTGTGAGCCTGTGACCCAGTTACTGTTATATACTAGTCCCTCTGTCCACAAATATAAGGCTTTATGGGTTTGTCCAAAATCAATTTTTGTTTACTTTGACATTCAATAGCCAAAATAATGATGATGCTAGATTCCTCATGAAACTATCATAATATATAACTCTTTTAATTTGTTGTTCTTGTTGGGTTCCATCTCTAGTGTACCCTGACTAGCTTGGGGCTAACTTTGTTGCTTTATCTTTAGGGTGAGATTGGCCGAAGAAGTGGTGGTGACAATGTACTTGAAAGGGAAGGGTATGCTGTTGCTGCAGGTTCTGCATTAGGATTTGTTGCTTTAGGTGAGCAACATTTCATGAAAAATGTTCCTGTTGCATCCTTGACAAGGCACTCCTAAACTGAGATAACGTAATTTATTTCACAGGTCATGGCAGCGATGCATTTGGATTTATGGATACTTTCCTAGATCGACTTTTTGAATATATTGGCAGTAAAGAAGTCTACCTTGTAAGATTTTATAGTACCCTTTTATCCTTCCAAAAATAAATGTTTCTATCGCTCTATGGATTTTTTTGAATCCTTTTGGTGATATTCTCAAAAAAAAAAAAGGAAAACCTTGAATAGCTCGGCCCTGTAGCGTCCTACGCAACAAAGCACTCCATGGGGCAACACTATTAAGCCTTTGTCTGATTCTGATATTGAGGTCTAACCTCATGGCAAAGTTTTTGTATTTGTATTTGACGTGTTGTTAATATTTCTCAGGAAAAGAACCTAAATGCAACGGTTGATGATCAAACTGGCAACACTGGGCAGGTCATTTTCACTTTATCCAGTGATTTACTAGTTTCTTTAAGTAGCTGTATATTTGATTCTATTATTATCTTGACTTTTTACAGATGATGGATGGAGCACAAATAAATGTTGACGTTACTGCACCTGGGGCGATAATTGCTCTAGGCTTAATATTTCTGAAGGTAAGTTTTTTTGAGCCACTTGGTGTTATTTTTATACCTGTAAGAAATTGTTTATATTGTGTAAGAAACACCTTTTTTATTTCTATATTTTAATGGTTCATATTACAGGCTGAGTCAGAGGAGATTGCAGCTAGACTCAGTGTTCCGAATACTCACTTCGATTTGCAGTACGTTAGACCTGATTTTATTATGCTTCGCATAATAGCCAGGAATTTAATAATGTGGAGCAGGTAATCTTATGATTTTGTCTTTGTATGGCTTTAACAGTTGTGCAATAAAATAGTTGCATAAAGCTAAAGAATGATGCCATTTTGCAGAATACAGCCTACCAAGGATTGGATTGATTCCCAAATTCCTGAAACTGTCAAATTTGGTGTTTCCAATTTGAGTGAAGGGGCTGTCAACAGTGACGAATTTGACACTGAAGCTCTTTTTCAAGCTTATGTTAATATAGTGACCGGAGCATGCATTGCACTTGGTGAGTAGCAATATTTCTTGTGCTACCTGGATTTCCCATTATATATAATGTTCTTGTATGCTTTTAAAAGTCATGAGCAAACTCGTTTTGGTAATTTCTTAAAATATGGGTTGTTTGATCTTTATGTCGGTATCAAAGTATCAGACAGTTTATAACGGTCATTGGTTAGTGTTTTTCTTGGTCTAGGCCAACTACCATTTCTGTTTGTGGCACAGTTGATCTTTAACTGACCATTAAACTTAGTACTCACAAGCCCACTTCAATTCATTGACACTAATTTGACTTATGATACAATTAATCATTAGAAAACTAGTGTTGTGGACACGTTCTTCAGGAAACACTATCAGCACCGCAAGAAGTCCCAGAATTCAATTAGTGGCTAGTCAATTGGATGAGTTTGTTTTGTTTGGTTTGTCAGTTGGCCGGATAGGTTTTGTTATCCAGCAGAATAATAGCACCAATTGTTTTGTTGGTGCAGTTTGTTAGATATGTGCGAGAGCTCTATATAGACGAGCCTCGGTTTATTAGATGTGGTTAGGCAGAGATTAACTTAGAGCCTTCGTAGGGAGGGTGACTTGGTGTTATCTCCTGCCATTTCAGTGTTCATCAATCAATAAACTATGCATATCAACTACATTAATTTTCTTGTGGACCTACATATTTTTGCTGCCTTTTACCTGTATATTCAATCTTTGCAGGACTCAAGTATGCTGGTAGCAGAAATGGTGATGCCCAAGAATTACTCTACGCCTACATCGTCCATTTTCTAAATGAGGTGTCTGCATTCCTATTCAATTCAATTCAATTGTTGGATGTTATATTGGTGACATAATAACTTATTTCATGCAGATCAAGCACATACCTGTTCGAACGGCAAGTATGCTTCCGAAGGGATTGCTACAACATGTTGACCGTGGAACTCTTGAGCTCTGCTTGCATCTTATTGTTCTATCTCTATCTCTGGTTAGTGATGAAGTGCACATACCATGAAATCGTCCCCCTTTACATGATTCAAGTATTTTTCATAATCCTAACAAATTGTCTTCTCACCTCCATGGTTTGATTACTCCTCTTTTCCGTTTGTTAAGGTAATGGCAGGATCTGGAAATTTGCAGACTTTCCGCTTACTGCGTTATCTCAGAGGAAGAATTTCCGCAGAAGGACAAGTGAATTATGGGTTGCAGATGGCTGTGAGTATCACTAATAAGTGTCATGAGAAAATACATTTTCTTTGAATTAAATTATCTATGACTAATAATTGATCTATTCTTTTGTTGCACATTACTAGCATTTTGTAATGGCAACCTTTGGTCATCACTCATCAGGGTTCCAGCTAAATAACATTGGGCATTTTTTAATAAGTTAGTGTTTAAATATCATCTCTTTGAGGCTGTAGTCATTAGCCAATGAGTATGTTTCAAATATTCTTAAAGCACAATGGAAGATTGAAGAATCATAAACCTGGCCTTGGCTTGTAAAAATTTGTTGGTATATTTCTAGTTGAAAAATACTGCCATGTGAATATTATGCTAAATAAGTTCATTTGAATTCAAAGTGATGCTTTCTGCTATTGTTGTTCAAGTTAAACTTCACTGTATCATTTTTATTCATGTCTAGGTTTGTAAACCACACCTAGATATCATCTGATTAATGCATCATTGTATGAAACTAAATTAGAAAGGCTGCAAACTTCAAACGAATTTCTTGACCATATTGGTTTAAAGCTGAAATTGTGACAAGGTAGTCTAATCTGGTTTATTGACAATGTAGGTTAGTATGGCTATAGGATTCTTATTCCTTGGAGGTGGTACACACACCTTTTCAACTCGAAATAGTGCAATTGCTGCATTATTGGTTGCACTTTACCCACGTTTGCCCACTGGACCAAATGATAATCGCTGTCATCTCCAGGTGATTTATCGTCTACTTTTCTGAGCTGATCTTCACTGTATATACGTAGCTTCTCTTATTGCAAACAGATTGAAGTTCGTTGTGGTACTGTGAGTAGGCATTCAGACACCTATACGTACTAGCTACGGAGCCTCGATGGGTTCAGACGGTTGATGTTGACACAGGACTTCCGGTGTATTGCCCATTGGAAGTGACAGTTGCTGAAACAGAGTTTTATGGTGAAACAAATTATAGTGAGGTGACGCCTTGTCTTCTGCCAGAACGCACAGTGGTAAGGATAGTCGATGGCATTCACATTTTATGGTGACATGATATGCTAAATTAATTATAAAGATTTCCAGAATAAACATATGTTCAATGGTACAATTTAGCCTTGTTGTAGGCAGCTTTCCCTTTTATACACTACATTTTCAGAATTTTTGGCAAGAAATAAATTTTCGCAGAGGCTTCCATTTAAATAGGAGTTTACACCTATAAATTCCTAATCTAAATGGTCAAATCTGTTGCAGCTTAAGAGCATTCGAGTTTGTGGGCCTAGATATTGGCCCCAGGTGATAAAACTTACACCTGAAGGTACTTTACTTATTCTACTTCAGATTTTCTTCACAAATGTTGTATTATATTATATGTTTATTGTTTGTACTGTCTCAAATAGACAAACCATGGTGGAGATCTGGAGACAGGACAGATCCATTCAATGGAGGAGTACTCTACATAAAGAGAAAAGTTGGATCCTGCTCCTACTCAGATGATCCAATTGGATGTCAGTCTTTAATCTCCCGGGCAATGCATGAGGTTAATGTTTGTTACACTTGTGTGGATGCGTACTTTAATGTCTCTGTTGAGGACTAAAGGCAGTCCTGACTTAAAATTTTACCTGTTTTGTTACATCAAATTTCAGGTTGGTGATACACCAACGGCTAGCTGTAGTACTCAACCGAACAGCAGTAATCATAGTTCCTTCAGAGTTGACCAACTTGTAAGCACATTTTCAGCCAATCCAAGTTTGATTGCTTTTGCAAAACTGTGTTGCGAGTCATGGAAGGACAGGCAAGTGGATTTTTATTTTAATATTTAAGTTTATTTTTCCTATTTTTTTATATTTTGAATGAAGGGCATTGCCTGAATCATAATCACTATGGACATGTGTGATGTATGCCACATCATTGGATCAGCTTGTTCTTGTATTTTGTTATAATGTTATCTTCCAACTGCAGATGGAATGGCAATTTTCGAGAGTTCTGCTCTCAAGTACTCTACGAATGTATGAGCAAAGACAGGCCATCACTATTACAGGTGTTTATACTGAATCTATCTCATTTGCTGCTCAACAGTCATGCAATTTTTTCCCTAAAAAAGACAGTCATGTAAATAATTACATTAAGTAGTGCTTATGTTTCTCTTCCAGGTTTATATCAGTTTTTACACCATAATTGAGTCAATGGGGGAGCTTTTGAAGACTGGACATTTTCCTTTCTATGATTCTCTGTTCCTTCCTAACTTGAAGGTTCGTAGGCAGTACTTTATTTGTGACTTGTTTCTGTTTCTTTTAATTCTGGTTACTGCCAGACTTTCAGGGTAATTCTTTGGTATTCTAGACTCACTGTCAGAAGCAAACTTCTGTTTTTTTTTTGTTTGGGCTGCCATTCTTTGGTATTTTGTGACATTTCCATTTTTATGCATCTTGATGAAGATATCTTCCATGCAATTAAAACTGTAACACAAGTACTCCTCGTCCAACTTGTAGTATTTTTGGTATTGTGCTTACAACCATAGTAATTCAGCACAAATAGTTCCCTATTTACAACCCTGTTTGGCAGCTCATCATCCCTAGCTCCAGAAATTCTTGGAGCAGGAGCTGGAGCTGGAGCTTTAAGTGGACTGAGGATGTTTAGTTGAGGCACATTGTTTGTTCCATAATAAATTACAGGTTTAGCCGACTTTATTTTATCATATAAACTCCAAATGAATTATGAATCTCGGAGCTGGATATTGCCAAATAGGGTACATATCATAAAAGCTTCATATCCATCTTCTGTTCCGATGTCGCCACACCTTCCATCTTTTGACTCCTTGAGCTTTCAGGGGTAATGTTATTGTGTATCGTGTTGTCAATATGCAGGTTGCATTAGCCTACAATGAAGCACTAGTTGATGGCAGAATTACAAATGGAGGCATTATTCAGTCCACTTTCTTGGAGTCACTCTTGAAACGTGTGGGAGATATCTTTGCGGAATTGCCGAATCTCAAGAACAGCTTCTGCCTTTACTTGAGCACTGGCAAATGGCCTGATGCCCAAAAGGATGCAGTGATCCTCTCATGGTATCTCCAGTGGTACAGCATCCCACCTCCCCATGTTGTGTCATCTGTAATTGAAAAGGTTGAGCCCAGAGTCCCTGCTGGCATATCCATGCTCCCACTGCTTCGCCTCCTACTGCCAAACACACACCTCGTGGGGTTAATACAGATTGAGAAGGCTCACATCGCCATGAAGTCAGAAGGTTCAGCTTTGCAAATGCAAATTCAGTGAACGCAGCTGCAGACGCTAAACATTCGATCCCTGGAAGCAGTTCAAGCACTTTGTAGCATTACCCTTTTTTTTTCTTAAAAGGGTTGTAGCTTTGTAACTGCTCCAGTGTACGGAAATGGTTGTATGACTTAGATTTGCTGTAGTCGAGCTAATCTATTATCGAGGCGGTCCTCTGTATTCTTTTTCAGAACAGTATAACCGATGTTGTAAATAGTCGTGGTCCAAGTTTACCTATAGATTAAACTAGCAGGAGTTCTTATATACTCCCTCTGTTCCAAAATAGTTATCGATTTTAACTTTCAGAAATTATGTTTGACCTCTTGTTTTATTCAAAAATTTTGTGCAAATGTTATTTATTTTCATAACATAATTTATCAGTAAAGATGGTTTCATCATGACATTTGTTTTACTATTAGCATAAAAATTTTAAATAAGATGAACGGTCAAACCTGATGATAAAAGTCAAAAGCGACAACTATTATGAAACGGAGGTAGTATTTGTTATACCTGTAGTGTCCGTTCCTCCATAACTGGCATCCCAGTTGGTGCCGAGCGCCTGCTATGGACAAGGCATGTTATTGCAGCAAAATTATCCCTTTCATTTATCCAAGAGAAAGATTGTTCACGTGATTTTAAATGTCCAGAACACAACCTCACCTAGCTATGCATTTTATTCATCTTTTAAAGAAAGGAAAAAAGAGTCTATTTTACTCTCTCGAACAATTCACTTTGTCCGTTTCGCCTTTTAAACCAAATGATGACTCACTTCCTCAAACAATCCTATTTGGTGCAATGTATACCCTATTGAAGCTTTTTTTTTCCCTCATCCTACAAGTAAAATTTGAAGCTTAATCTTGTGTGATGTTAGTTGCAACAATAATCTATGTTAAAATATTTTTCAATTAATTTTCTGATTTCATATTTATGCACATATGGTTAGTTGCTATTGAACTATGTAAATAACATCAAAATATATGCCATAATTATTTTAATATAGGTTGCCGTGTGAGTTGTCACATGCAAAATTTTAGCTTCAAATTCTACTTGTAGGTCGAGATACAAAAAGGACAAAGTTCAAAAAGGTGTGTATTGCACCCAAATAAAATTGTTTGAAGGAGTAAAATGAGCCATCATTTTGTTTAAGAGGTGAAACGGAAAAAGTGAATTGTTCAGGGAGTATAATAGACTTTTCCTTTAATAAAGGCCTCGAGGTGATTTTTTATTAAAGTCCCATAATTTCTTATCTTCAGTTTGCATGCAGATGTCCCAATCCTACACTACAGTCTATTTCTCGGTGCAAACAGGGCGTGCCCCCCTGGAAAAAAGTTTCGCTCACAAGTCACTTGGTTGAACAAAATGCACTTAAGAGAATCCCAAATAGAGCGAACTTTGGTCCCTTGAGCACTCCGGAATCAAATAGACATTCAGAGAGCTAAACTCAGCTCACTTTTCACAAGTACTTAAGAGTCTGAAGCCTGTAGAATTTTAGCAAAGTTGTCCGCATAAATACGCGGCTGTAATGCTTACAGTGCTCATTCGAATTCATCGTGCACGTTGCTACGGATAGACAGAATCGCCAATTTGCACACAGGAACCTCATCACTTCATCAGGAAGGTGAAGTTTTTCAAAACAGAAGTTGCATAAATTTAATATAATGGCATGATTATGAATATTTTCATGGACTTTGACGAAATTATGTACATTTGTCAGCTAGACACGATCCGTTTCCAGATGAGAAGCAGAAGCAGCATTCAGACGGTGCGATAACGCTCCTCAAGTGTGATCTTTGCCTGTTCATCCTACGTTTTTGCTATGCTGTGATCTTAGCCTCCAACAAATGCTAGGTGAAACAACAGCATAGACTTCTAGACCTAGAAAAAAATTACTTATGGCCTCGATCACAAATCTTTTCCTCACTAAAATGGGATCCCAAATTTCAGAAAACATTTTCGATGTTATCTTTGAGGTTGATCCTCAGTCATCTTCCGCGAAGGGCTCGACACAATGTGGCCATAAACGAATTCATTCCATGTGTCTGGCACCCCAGGCAGGCACCAGTGGATGCAGTCCGCGAACTTTCTTGGGTTTGCCTTCTGCTCCTTCGTCAGTAGCTTCCCCTGCCGCAGTGTGTGCACAGAGGTATGTGCATCCTTGCGGATCTCTGAAAGTGCTGTTATGTCGATGAAGTGCACAGGCACCTTCTTCATAGATTTTGTCACGCGCTGAGCCGTCGCGAAAAGATCCCAGTCCGTACCCAGCTCCAATTTTTTTGTGTAATTGATTGCCGGCTGTGTCTCAGAGAAGCATTTTATCACGTTAGGGCTGCCCCAACCTTCATTCCTGCATAAGTCAATGAACTTGTCATTAGTGGTCAGACCCAGCATCCTCAGAGTAGTCCAATTTCGCCATACAGGTAGCAGAAGGCGTTATAACTAAAAACATCACAGCAACAATCTACAACTTGAAGCCAACAGCAATGCTAGGACGAATTTTGCATTGATATACAGATATATCTGTGAGGGAAGGAGGGCGGGCTTACTCCATATGTACAGGGGACACACTCATGAATAAGACCGTTGTTCTGTTTGGATCTATGTGCTCTTCAACCCATCTTGACCATGTCTTGAGGACCTTCTTGTACGCAACGACGCGTTCTATTTCATCGTACTTGACCGGTTTCCTCGAAAAGGATCCACTACGCCTGTATCCACATTAGTAAACATAAGTTTAAGCAAAGCATCAAGAGAGTATCAAGACTTCCCAAGTTACTCCTAAAGCTTTCTCAGACAAACTGTTTCATTGCTCACGAGGGTTAAAGGATTAATGTCTATAGATACTCACAAAGTTTTCATCTGCGGTGTGTTCATCCACCATATGTAAGTGTTGAAGATCAAATAGTCCACCCCTTCCCAGTTTGCTGCATGCTTGGCGATTGATGTTGGCTTGATCACACGGTTGGTGATGCTATGAATGTCTGGATCATCTGAGTTTGACTCAACTAGGAAGGGAGCCCAGTAGAATTCAATTGATGCATTGTACTCCTGAAATATGACATGTAAATTGTTCATTATTGACCATAGGCATTCCAACGTGAAGGTTGAAACAAGAATCATAACTACATTTCTGAATCCTTTTGTATTCTTGTTTAATTAACGAGGATAATAGGGTGTTACATATACAATTTACCAAGCTGCTTTGTTTTCCAAATCTCTAGTAGATCATGTACCGTCAGAAACCAGTATTCACAGTTAAAAAAAAAACCAGTATTCAACATGCAAATGTAAATTACCTGAAGACGGAACACATTCAGAGAACCGTTCTTGACTAGCGACTTCTTCTCCCATGGAGCCTCTGATTGGACCAGGCATATCATGGATTCCCATTGGTTCCGGTTCAGCGAATCCCCCACAAACATCAGTCTTTTGTTCCTCAGCTTCTCTAGAAGCACCTTAGCTTCAAATCTGTAAGAACATTTTCAAAAAATCGTTTAATTCTAAAAATCATCAGAAAGCTGTGCTGCACGTACTAGCCACATGGACTCGGGCAAATATCAGACAAATGCAAATAATGATGCGGGATAGTGTAATGGTAATAGTTTACCAAATGCATTATCCATATATATAAGGTAAAGAATATAGTTAAGCTCCAGCATCTAGCAGCTGGTAACTGAAAACAAACAAACCAAATGACTGGAAAACAAATTAACTTGGTAAACTGTGCACTATGTGCTACTTGTTCTTGATTACTTGAAGTGAAAAATGTGAGCTGAACCATACAATTGTGACAAAGTTTGGAGTATATCTGTAAAAAAAAAGTTGCTCAAATATTAAAATCTAGCTCATATTTTGGTTGCCGTATTGTTTCAAGTAGGCTACTTGTTAGTTTACTTTACTGTTCGGTAAGCGTATGAGCAACTATGACTGTTTGTACTTGAAGCTCACAAATGTTGGTCAAAGCATTAACCTGTGTGACAGTGACACTCCGGAGCAGATATACAAAAATATTGTTGAAATAATTAAAACAATGCTCATGTTTTGTTGCTGTTTTGTCTGAAGTGTGGTCTGGTCACTGTTACTTCAGTTTACTGACAAATTATTATAAGTCCATCTAATCATTTCCAGTTAGTTAGAACCAGGAAACTTTAGAGAGTCATCTCATGCAACAACTTCCAT
Organism: Eragrostis nindensis; assembly: GCA_012490785.1. Taxonomy (NCBI): domain Eukaryota; kingdom Viridiplantae; phylum Streptophyta; class Magnoliopsida; order Poales; family Poaceae; genus Eragrostis; species Eragrostis nindensis. Next base: position 815,087 of record JAAXCT010000174.1, read on the forward strand.
TTGTTTCTGAGATTCCAACCCACTTGCCTCACCTCAGCCTTCCAACAACTTCCTCTACAAACGAAACTTCTCTATCAACCATTAAATCGCTTATAATCTATTCAAAGAAAGACCATTGCCGATCAATAAGTGGTCCCTCCTTTTCTCGTCAATTATATCACCTAACTAAATAAAGTACCCCATGCACAAATCTTAGTTAGCAAGAAACATTAGCTAATGAGCGCATACAGGCTTCAAAGGATCAACTTCACCTACCGTCCTGTCCGGACTTGAACGCAGGGCGATCCTGCACAACAACTTGCCTTGATGGAACTTTGAGGCCACTAACAAGAGGACAGGATTAGGAAAGAGCTCCAGAGCAACGGAGCGAATAATCCATCGACCAGCAATGCAACAGTAGGGCGAACAGGTTCCAGAGGCGGGAAAGACCATAATCATACACTGCTGCTGCCAAGGGCAGGTAGAAAGGCACCGCCGTTACGGGTTTGCAGCAATTCGTCGCTTGTGCCACAATTAGGCACATAATGCAGCTAGTTGGACCAATCACGAGCAGTATTTTACAGTTAGTGGGGTACTGCGGCAGTGGCGCCAGCCGCCAGAGTCAGGCACCCAGTAGAAGAGAAGATGCGATGGCAACGAGCCAGAGTACCACTCTCTCGTCGGCGCAATTGCGCATCCGCCAGACAAGTTGGGCGAATCCCCACGTCGACAGAAGGCGCGAGAGAGAAAAATAAAGACCGAGACCGGCGCACCACCCCAGAAGCGGACACGATCCGGCGGCCCCGGAACAAAAAAGGAGAGCGCAGCGACTGATCTGGCCGCGCGCGCAGCAGCCCACGCGCCGCACGCGTCCGGCCCCCGCACCTTTTCGCAGCCCGCGAAAGCGCCGCACGAACCTACCCGAACCGCCGGTACACGTACCGTACGCACACGGTACACGGATACGTAGGCCGTATCCGGAGGAAAGGGGAAAGTGGGAAATGGAGAGGTGGGGGGTGCAGTGCAAGCAAGGGATCGGGGTGGGGCGCGGCGCACCTGGGGAGGTCGCAGCCGTCGGGCTGCCACCGCCACTTCTGGTAGTCGTCGTCGCGGCGGCCGTTGCGCATGCAGGTGACCTGCTCCGTGAGGAAGCTGCACTCGTGCTCCTTGTACAGCGGCGCGCGCGCCTCGTCGTACACCCACCGGCCGCGGTACACGTCGCACGTCCCCGGTTTCTGCTGCTGCGGCTGCGGCTGCGGCTGCTTCACGGCGCCGCCGGCTTCCACCACCTCCTCGATCAACGGCGCGTCCTGCTGCGAGCTCCCCGCCGTTGCCCCGGGCTTCCTCGCCACCGCTGTCGACGCGTCCTCTTCCTTACTCTGCTGCTGGTGCGGAGGCGGGTCGGCCCGATCTGTGGGCACTGTCGCCGCTGATTCGACGCCCTGCGCCGGCGGCGCGAGCGTGGCCGCGGCCGCCTCTTCCTGCACGGACTGCAAACCACCAGGTTTAATTGTTAGCGAGAGACGCAACCAACAAACAAGCCGAACAACCGAGACGGCGGCGCCGCCGTGGCAACGGAAGTCGACACACACTGCATCTCTGCTCACAACTCACCCTCGCTGTGGCCGCGGTGCCGTCGGCGCCGGAGAGCTTGGCGTACGCCCGCGGCGCCCCTCCGCCGCCGTGGCGCCGCAGCGAGGCGGCGATGTGCGCGCTGTCGTAGAGCACGGACACGCCAAGCAGCGCGGCGAGCGCGAACACCGCCGCGACCTGCGCGCGCCTGCTGGGCGCCCCCACCACCAGCGCGCCCTTCCGCCGCGGGATCCGCATCGCCGCCGGCCTCCTCCGCCTCGCTAGCTACGTAGTACTACTGCACCGACTACGGGAAACAGTTGATGAGGATCACGCCGAATCGAAGCTCGCTCGCGGCTGGAAAGAAGGGGACTCCCCGAGCGCGTACCCCGCCTCCTCTCTCTCTCTCACCCCTGCACGTCCCCCGCTCCGTCCGCCGGCGTCCGCGGCGCAGACAACAACGGCGGCGTCGGCGGCGGCGTTTGCTTTCGCTGTGTTTCGTTTTCTCTGACGTTTATTTATGGGGCGGAGAGGGCACGCCCTTTAAGAAGCGAGGTGATGAGAGGAAGAGGACGAGCGAGGAGGCCACTGGGTGGGCCCGGATGCCGTGCTTTGCTTTGTTTAGCCGAGCTCGCTCTCACGGAGGGAATGGCTTTGCTTTGCTGAGCCGAGCTCGATTAGGCAACGTATTAGTAGTTCGTTAGTGTGGACCGCCTGAACCAAGTTTAGCCTGGTAATTATCGCCCAAAGTGGGGCGGTAATTACTGGGTCGGGTACGGCCAACGGTCAAAAAGGAGGCGCGGCGCTCCATGTGCCGCGCTGGGCGAGCGACACGGCCGCGTTGTGTTTGTTTTGGATCCAAGTACTGGTGCGCTACAGAAAAGAATGTGCAAATCCCGTGGTTACTGGATAAAAATATCGCGAGGCTCGAGAAGAACCACGTGTTCGAACAAGTGGCATTTGTTTATCTTCCCACAGATATTAAAATCCAGATATATTACGTAAATGGATTTCTTATGGTAATGGATACCATCTCGATTCTTTTCTTTGGGCTATATCTATTCACTTTTGTATATATACATACTCCCTCCGTACTCACATTTCTGGCGTTCTGGGCCTTTGAAGCGTTTTCAACAATCTGGGCGTTCTGCTATTTGTCTTCGATTCCTTCCGATTTTACCCCCAGCATCGCACGGTGCCGAGGAAACAAGCGCTACGCTTTGGCTTCCGTGAGAGAGAATTAAAACGCATCAGCTCCCAACGCAAAGCATCTCGCAGCCTCTCGCTCGCCTCGCTCGCTCGCGCACCGCCAACAAGCGCCCGCATGGCTCGCGCGCCGCCAATGCTCGCTCGCCGCGCCGCTCCGCGCTCGCAGTCCGGCGGACCTTGCTCCTGCGTCGCTCGCTTCCCGACGCCGCTGCACGAACGGTCGCTCCGCTCCGCTACACTCTCGTTTAGATATCAATCGTCGTGAATGAAGTAGCGCGACGCAACAGCACGAGGTGAAAAAAAAGACGCGTGTCCTGAATGAAGTAGCGCGACGCAAATATTTCGGAAGAGAAACAGCGCGCATGCACGCTCCTTGGCAAATTTTTCGGTAGAGAGAAACAACGCACGAGCGAGCGCCGCCACCGCGCGAGATGAACGGAATAGCGCGGCTTTGCAAATTTTTCGGAAGCACAACAGCGTGCGATCGAGCCAAATTTTGGGAACAGAAACAGCGCGCATGCACGGCGAGAGAAAAACGAGCGCCGCATGAGAGAAACAGTCCGGCCAAGCTTGCCTGCGCATGGATACACGTCCCGTACAGGCCATGCAAAATCGACGACAGATGCAAAAAAAAATTGAGGCAGCCAAGAATCGAACACGCGACCTGGCACTTCGAAGCGAGAGAAGGGAACCAGTCGGACGGAGGAGTGGTTGTGAATGAACTGGACCCGACAGCTATTTAATAAGGGCAAAGGGGGAAAATTACCCTATAGTTAATGACTCCTTGGTAAGTTAAACCATGTCCTAAACGCCCAGAATTGTGAGTATGGAGGGAGTACAAATAATGATGCATATTTGGATATTTCTCATATTCAAATGTACAAATGAAAATCCATTTTTTAACTATGCTCGGACATATGGACTTGACTTTGGCGAATGAAATGCAGTCCGTGTGGCAAGTATAGTAATTGTCAAGTAATTTCTTTCTTTGATAACTGTCTTCAGGAGTTGTCAGATATATCAAATATGAACTACTTGATCCACATTCCATTTGAGGACATCATCCACATCTAGATTCAATTTGAAGCATAGGAGCAGATAATAATGTGGAAAGTGGACTATATATTCAACCCGTGTTCGATTCGTTTTAACAATTATTGAGTGACAAAATAAATGCTGCATCGATGTGCTAGCAAAGTAATTCACCATACTTCAAAAAGATTTTATTCATGAAAATTAGGAATATGAAAAATCATGATTAAACAAGTTAACATTCGTGGTTCTTCAACATTTCTATATAACCAAGAAAAAGAATATATGGTGCGTTCAATTTTCACATGTATATATACTAGTATATGAAGAATCATACTGGCGTAGTACGATGAACGAATCAATACTCGTGATTCTTCCACATTTATGGTCCGATCGATATACAAGGCGCCAAAATGAACCAAGCGGACCCCTCCCTCCCGCTCCCTCACTTGAAAGCCCAACAACGTACGCGCGTCATTTGCTGCTCCTCGTCGTAGTGGTTGGAATGTTACGGGTGCAGGCGTGTTTTTGTACGCACACGTGGGGGCGCGACGCTGCGGTGCAATGCAAAGCCAGGCTGCAAAAAAAAATGATGCGTTTCCGGAGCCGAGCTAGCCGACGCGCCAGTTTGGCGGCAAGTCTCCTTCCTCTGCTTTCTGCTTCCCCCTTTCTCCTGCCTGCGCCCTGCGGCAGGCAGTTAGTTGATGGGGTTGCTTGGCCTGGACGGCTCCTCAGGAAAGAAATTGACGTGTGTGTGAGTGCTGCAGCAGCAAGCGGTCGTCGTCGTCGTCGTCTCGACGTGTGGGTTCCACTCGTGCTCGCTCTTAATATAGGTGTGAACGGTAGTTACATGAGGAGGAAAGGTTAGCGGATCGACTGTTATGGTAAAATCCTAGGTTATCTTTCCTTCACTATAGTAAAAGCATGAAAAAGACGCGGCGGCATCGTTTCAATCATGGAGCTGGGCGGCGGATCCACCTCACTTTCACCGCGGAATCTGCAGAGACCACAGGAATCTGCGGAGTACTAGTTGGGGTCCGTGCGCTAGTAGGGGTACTGCTGGTTGGGGCCTTGGGGGCACACGGCAGCAGAGCAGGCTGCTCCCCAATCGATCTCCGCTCACATTCATTTCTCCGCACTGCTTGCCACCAGCACCAGCCTCTCTCACCGTAGGCCACCAGGGGCGCAGGCAATGGCCGCAGGGGGCACGTGCTTGCCGACCGTCGTGTCGGTCGTCCCGCCCGGCCCTGTCGCTGGCGAGGCTGCTAGTATCGAATGGAATGGAAGGCAGGCAGGGCGTCGCTGCTCGATCGCAGGGCTCTTTCGTCGTTGGTCGTTGCCCTCGCGCTCGCGCTACCAACCGCCATCACTCCTCAGATCAGATGACAAAGAAGCCCCAATTCGAGTCGCTGCAGTACGCGCAGGTATGGATCGACCCGACCGTCATCAAGGTTCAAAGGGTCAATTTGGTGCCGGTTTGACGAGTTTCGTCCAATGATTAGTAGTACGAGCAACAAACTAAAAGCGGACGGGGAAAACGATTAGCGAGCGGCCCTTCTGTTGGGAGCACCGGCACCCACCCAACCATACTTTACTTTAGTTAGTCGCTGCGCTGCATGCAGTTCGTTGTTAATTTATTTTTTGAATCACACGCACAGTTCGTTGTTCGTCCGGTGTGGAGCCTGGAAACCATGTAGAAGTGGAGTATATCTATTTTCTTACTTTATTCAAGACGCGCATTCTGATTTCTTTTATTTTTTTGGTACACAATGAGGAGCCAAGCTAGTAGTACATCTCAAATGTTCGGAGGAAATTAGCGGTGGTGAGCTCGATAATAATTTCGTACTGTATTTCAATATTTGGAGAGCATGTGAATGTAGAAAGTGCCATGAATTATTCAGTTGCTCACCTGCTAGCAAGGCTGCTTCTACGACCACGGTGGCAGAGTCACTGTTATTAACAAGTAAAATATTGCATAGTTGCCCAATTAACTATTTCTTTCAACTTTCGTGTTGTCTTCTTTCATTTATAGAGATTCCTTTTGCGTTACAAGAACTACTAAGAGTACCACCGCCAGAATCAGCAGGCCGATCTTGCTTCAAAGGTACTCCTAACTAGCCGATCATCACCTCACTTTTGCAGCACATTTCTCTCTGAAAATGTGCGTGTTAGCTAGACTGTTAGTTAGGAGTGCCTTTTGAATATGTTGTTCGAACGGACAGTCGTCCGTGCAGTTAAGCACTTTGACTGACTGACCACCAACCTCTAACGAACTTGATTTGTGCATGCGCGCCCATATATTTGTCGGTTGACTTGTTTGCTGACTGGATATCATAATGCGCCGAGGACACAACTACAGTGGAGCCTGTTCGGCAGGCTGTTTTGTAGCTATTTTACTGTAGCAGCTGCTGAAGAAATAACTGCGAACACTGTAGCTACTGATAAGCAGCAGGCTTGACGAACAAGCTGGTGGTCATGCGTGCAGTGACCATCTGCGTACGTACTGTATTTGCATTGCTTGCTTTCCTGTAGTTTTCTGTACGTTGTACTGTACATACAGCCTAAAATTAGAAACTAGGGAGAAAGTGAACTAACTGACCCCATTTTTCTAAAAAAACTGATATCTGAGTCCCTTTTTGAGGAACCGACAACTCGCGTTTTCTGTACCTGTAAAGTGTTCCCCTTAATTTTAATTCTCCGTTGAGCAATGTCGAGAAATCATCCCACACGTGACGAACGAGCAAGCCGTCCCATCATTCACATTTTTTTTTCCCTTTTTGGTTGGCGCCTGGGCTTAATTTAAGCCTGGCATCATCAGTTGTTAGTTGCTCCTGGACTCGTTGCGGTGTGTTACCATTTCTATATACTACTTCCGTTTTGTTTATCACATCACATGAGTTAGTTGGGTCGTGCATGGTTCCAGTTCAACACGCATACTAAGACCTGGCCTGATATCAATAAAGGTAACCGAGGAAAGGAAAACGAGTTTAGTTTTCTGTACATGAAAATTGATTCTAAGAGGACAAACATTCATGTTTTTTTTTTCTTCGTTTGACCTGAACCTAACTTGGCCCATGAGCAGTTGAGCACTGAACGGAGTATGGAGCCTCGGAGTAGAATCTGTTTAATTTGGCACTGACGATCGATGCCCCCGGACCCCTAGGATCAGCAATTAGTCGTACACACAAGCTCGCCATCTCACGTACGTCCGTCCACGTGATTTACGGAGCACGTTTGCACTACTCTATTCATGATTCCCCGGACGACGGGCTATCCGTGACCAGTGACCAGGGCTTCAACGTTCAAAAGCTGTGGAAGGAGAGTAGACTACGCTGGCATCGTCAGTTCCGGCGCGGGGAGCGGGCGGATACGTTCGGCTCTCAGAGATTTCTTCCTTCCTTGGAAGAGCCAGCCAGCTGCATCCAACGCGGTCGCGCAGACTGACTAACCATGAGTCATGAGCCTGCTGACCAAACCTGATCCGGAATTTTTTAAAGTGCGTGCGGGTCGGCGCGCGTCACACACGGCTGGTGACATTTTTCTTTTCTGATGACGGAGCCGCAGGCCGCGGTTGGGGTCAACCATCCATTCCATCCGGTTGGGACGGGTCCGCGACAAAAGCTTCGATCGTCTCTTTTCCCGGCTGGCTGGCTGGCTGGCCGGCCGGTTGTGGTGGTGGACGTTCGGTGAGGGCAACCAAACCATGCGAGTGGGGGAGTGTGGCCGTGCCTGCCTAACGTTCTAGCCCAGCCAGCTGCTACGTTGGCGTGTCACTTTCTCATGCCCGTTCCCGGCTTCCCGATGCAACGACCGCGGAAAAGGAGAAGATATCGTTTCCATAACAAGAGAATCGATAGTATTGTTCGTTCAGTTCTCCCAACTGGTTCCGAAGCATATTACCCATTTATATGCTAACCTTGAGGATTTTGCCGGCTGCGGCAATAGAGGGAGGCAGGATCATCTCATTTCTGAGCTCACTAACAACAAACCGTTCCTCAGCAAAGTACATACTGATAGTGTCACTTTCTTTGCTCCACTCAGCTCGGGCTGCAACAACGACCTGAAAAGTGAAAAAAATAATATCACTACAAGAAGATATCCTTGTATTGTCCGACCAGGTTTCTAATGAAAAGAACGAATGTGCAAAGAGATCAGGATTTGGCACCGATCGGGCCAGTTTAGTGGCTTCATCCTTCAGTCGACGAATCATCACTCATAAAGTGTATGCAGAGCAAAGTGTTAAGTGCTGCGATACAAGGGCCGCTAGGTTTTCTTTTTGTTTCCTTTTGGAGACTAAAAAAACAGTAAAATCAGAATCAACCAGCGGCTCTTTCTTTTCCTCCTTTTTTTTTTTTTGAGAGGAGATCTTTCCTTTTCCTCCTCCTCTTCTTCTTCTTCTTCTCTCTCTCGGAATCTGCTTGCAGGCCCGTCTGCACGCTGAAGCCCACGAAGCAAGCGCTGCTGGGCTGCAAACAAGTTACTGCAACACTGCAATCAGGACAGGCCCATTTTCCTCGGCTCAGCAGCGAAAGCGGAAAATGTTTAACCATATTACGTAAACGATGTCAGGAAACGGAAACGCCTTCGGAAATAAAATCCTTGGCGGAGGATACCGCGGGCAGCGGCAGCAACACGAGTGTGCCGGTGCCTCTCCCTCCCTCATTCTCTCTCCGGAATTCCCGGAATCGGGTGCGATCCCAGACGGCTCCCCGCTCGCATTTCTCGATCGCGCGCATCAGGGTGACGGGGATCGATCAGGGAAGGGCATAATGCAGCGGCAGATGGCGGCGACGGTGGAGGAGCAGATGATGGTGAAGGCCATCAGGGAGGAGTCGGCGTGGGAGGCCCTCCCCAAGCGCATCCAGGCCTCCGTCGTCACCAAGGATGACTGGCACCGCAGGTACCTTCGATACGGCACCTAGCAACCGATTAGTCCTGGATGGTTCAACGAAAAAATTGATCCAGGGTGGCGCATTTGTGTTAATAATGGTAATAAATGCGAGGTTTTCTTTTTCAATGAAATGCCTCACTATTAAGCGTATTTAGTTGAAGAAATCGGACGAGAATTTAGGTTTATGTCCTCTAAAAGGTAGTCTTGCTTGTAGCCTTGTAGTGTCATTGGGTGGTCTGTGATGCCACCAGAACAGTACAATAAGTGATATGCATGTTTAGGAGCATATATAAGTAGTGTTCTCAATCGAGAAATGAGGTTAATTAACTGAGAATGCATGCTTAGAAATAACAACCTTTTCTTTTCACAAAAACTCCTTGATAAATAAAATCTTAGCACATGTTATCCATGGATAACAAAATTATGCAGCAGAACACCTGCCATGTCCTAGGTAATGGAATGAGACAGTTGAAGCCAGTTGAGTTATTTAAAGCTCCTAACCTAGCTAATTGCAGAATATGCATCTTTGTAGTGATGTTCATCTGATTTCTGCAAACAATCACTTGCAGGATCGTAGATTATTGCATAAGCAAACGGTTGCCATGGAACTCATGTTTTGCCCGCAGTGTATGCAAAGAAGGGGAGTACTACGAGGATTTGATGCGCTATCTACGCAAAAACCTTGCAGTATGTTGCTCTTTGTTCTTATTTATTTTTTAATCGAGGGGTTTGCTGATATCAATTTTAGAACCAGCTACGAAAAATAGTCAGACAAACATCTTTTATGCTTGCGGTATTATTGTACTGGTCATGCAAAATGCTATGATTGGATTGTTGCTAATGCCTGGACACCTTTTTGCAATGAAGTATTCTTCGAGTTCTAATTATTTTGTTCAGTCCTTTTTCCTGAGGTTGCCTATAAATTTACGGTATCCACCTTAAAGTATTTCCGTATAAAATTTAATAATTGATACATGCAACAATGTTTTGCAGTTATATCCGTACCACCTTGCAGACTATATATGTCGAGTTTTAAGGATATCACCTTTCAAATATTACTGTGATGTCCTTTTCGAAGCTATGAAGAATGGTAAGCTTTTTATGTGCACTCTATATGACTACTTCACCTTCTAATTGACCTGCTGTGATGCTAAATACGCATACTGGGAGACTAAAATATTGTTGGTCAAACTATGTTTACATAAGAACGATAGTAAAATGCAAATTAGTTTCTGCTTATTCTGGAGATTAGAGAAGCCCACGGCTAGTATCAGTTAATAATCTACCACTAGTGTGAGAATAGTTAATATCACTTTATATCATTAAACTACTCTATTATTACTTTGATACTTTAGGGTTTAGTTTGCTGTTTCACTCATGATATGTAGTAATATTTATGACTATGGCTGATTGTTTTCTTCTATGATAAGCTTACATTTAACTGATTTGTCATCCTACGCTATATGATAGCATTTCTGTGATATGTGGTCATTGTACGGCTATTTTGTGATCTGATCCTTCTTACTAGTGTGTATTGTCTGTCCTAAGTGGGTATTGCCATTGAGGAAAGTGATTTGTTGCTTGCCAGAAAATTAGCTGTACTCTTAGTTCTAATCTTTTGATAAGTCTAAGGAAACAAGAGATTCTAACTTATTGTTAATACTGGCAGAGCAACCATATGACAGTATTCCAAATTTCAGTGCTGCTGATGCACTGAGGATCACTGGTGTAGGAAGAAATGAATTTATCGATATCATGAATAAGTGCAGATCAAAGGTATTATTATCAACTACCATGGCCGTTCTCTCGCTGTATTCTTACTGGGATATTTTATTTCAAAATCTATGGGACTATTTGAGTATTCTTGCAGTAATGTAGGAATGCACAGTAAGAGTTTATTATTGGAAAAGAAGTATGGAGCTCATAAACTGGTTCCATGTATTTAAAAAATTAATATACTCCTAACATTTTTCTCTTACTATATAATCATTTTGTATCACTGTGCATGTCTAAGAAGATAATGTGGAAGCTGAACAAATCAATTGCAAAAGAGTTGCTTCCTACACAACCTGCAGACTTGGCAATAGAACCATGGTGGGGAGTTCGGTTTGTCAATTTTACATTGGAGGAGTTTAAGGTTAGATTCATCAGGGGGTGAGCTTCCCTTTTCAATAAGGCCATTGTAGTTTGACAGAAGAATAAAGCTTCCCATTTAATCGTGAAGTATGCATTGATTTTGCTAGAACTTATTAATCTTCTATGAGAGAAAATGATACAATGGTACCTTGTGTTTTGTGGGAACTGGTGCTTTTACTTCACCGTAGAAGCTTTCAGAAGAAGCGACATCAGCAATAGACAAAATATGCAAGGAGGAAGTCAATTCATATGTTCTATTTGATCCAGAGGTTATAAGTGGCCTTTACAGGAAAGGACTGGTATACTTCGATGTCCCTGTTTATCCCGAGGATCGCTTTAGAGGTATGCTGTCAGAGTAAGTTGTGTCATTGTTTATTCTAAAGGATGTCAGTTGTTTAGTCCCAGTTTCAAAATTATTCCAAGTCAGTGTGTAATTCATGCGTGCACAGCTTCTTAATGCAACTTTTTTGTGTGATGTTAAGGACAATGTCAGGAAGAAACTTGACAGTTCCTCATTTTTTTCCTTTAACAAAAGCTATTTCGGCCTGAAATGCCTGAGGTTTCTGATTTATACTTGTAAGCTTTCTATTTGTCGGGGCTTCGCCAATGCTCGGCAGCCCGAGTGGTCAGAGCCTCTGGCTCCGGGGGCGTTTGCCCCCGTCGGCCCGGGCTGGAGCGGAGGCACCGCGCGGTACTGTAGCTCGCTACAGTGCCGCGCGTGCACTGTAGCACAGGTAGCTGAGATATGCTACGCTGCAGTGCAGAGTAAAAAAATCCCCTCGTCCTCCCCAGGCCAAAGCATAGGTAAAAGACTCGCGCCACAGCTCACACGGCCAGCTGAGTCCCTGTGTATGGATGGGGAGGGGGTTTGGGGGTTTTCTCGGCCTGCGTGAGAAGGCTCTTCTCCTTAATATAATGCCGTCGGGGTGGCTTCTGTCCCCGGCAGGTCGAGTTTATTTGTCGGGGCTTCAGTTTCTGAACTTGTATCATCGGTTCAGTTTCCAGGCTTGAAGGTTTTGTTTCAAACAAGGATCAGTCATACGAAGATCCAATTGAAGAGTAAGTAGTTTCCTTCAGTAGTACACTCTTTGACGCTATAATGAGCTACATTATCTATGCACATCTGTAGTGCATTTGTAGCTTTGTCTGTAGCTGTTTAAGTCAATCTATGGTTTTCTATACTGCAGGCTACTGTATGCAGTATTCGTTGTATCAAGTGAAAATGCCACTGTTGCTGAATTGGCTGCAACTTTACAGGCTGACCTTTATCAGCTCCAGGCAGCTGCATCATTTGCATGTCGACTTGGTTGGGCTGTAAAACTTTTGGATACCGACTCTGTTCTTAGATATTCAAGCAGTCCTGCACTTTCCAGTAACCTTCTTAGTGACGATGATGATGGTTCACGTACGAGTATCACCTCAGAAAAGTCTGGTCATGAGTTTCTTATCAATGATTCTGATGGACACAGGAAAATCTCTGGGGCTTCTTATGTGGGTTTCATTGTGGATGCTAACGTAACTTCATACTTGATGATGGGATCACTGTCGCCAGGTTAGATTCCCAAGTTATTTTCTAGATAATTGCTTTTCTGGTGACAATCTTTCGACATCACTGTTCTGAATGTGCTATATCCTATACCCAATATTCTGACTGAAGTTGTGCAGTTGGTTCAAGTGATTGTTGCACAACTCTGATGACACTTCTCTGCAAAGGGTCATAGTGGACTAATCCTCCCTCACTGACCTATTACAGGTTTAAAGTCTCATGCTGTAACGCTATACGAGGCCGGAAAACTAGGGGATTCTTGCATTGCTGATCTATGCAAGGATCTAGAAAGTTTAGAAGGAAAAAAGTTTGAGGGTGTGCTGCAGGAATTTGCAAATCATGCTTTTAGCCTTCGATGCTTCCTCGAGTGTCTGCTGTCTGGCGGAACTTCACTAAATGAAACCAATGGTAAGACAAGCGAAACAGGTAATCAAGAGTGCTCCTTTCATGATGCTTCAGATATCCCTTCAACCAATGAGAGCATTAGAGATGGTGTTGGTAATGTTGTCGAGAGCAATGAAAGCCCACTGAGAATTACAGAACCTTCTGATGTTGGTAACCAGGATGAATTATCTCAACAGGAACATCGAATGGGTGATTCAGATGCAGAAGGGAGTACATCTTCACCTTCATCTGTTTTGTCTGAAAAAAAGGAAAACATGCTCAAACACGATTTTGACAACATCCAGACTACAGAGCTGGGTGGTTCAACTGTTAACAGCCCATCGTCGAAGACTAGAAGAAAGTACCGAGTCAATATTCTTCGCTGTGAGAGCTTAGCTTCACTGGCCCCATCAACACTTGAAAGACTACTTCTCAGGGACTATGACATTATGGTGTCTATGATTCCTTTTCCATCTTCATCAGTTTTACCCAGCTCTGCTGGCCTTGTACATTTTGGTCCGCCTTCTTACTCTTCCATGACACCTTGGATGAAGCTGGCATTGTATACATCAGGGTGCTGTGGCCCAGTATCTGCGGTTTTTATGAAAGGGCAGCGATTGAGGTTACTTCCTGAACCATTAGCCAGATGCGAGAAGGCACTCATATGGCCTTGGGATCAATGTGTGGTGGGTGGATTAGGAGGCAATTTCGAAGGTAACTTGGTGAAAGGAAGTCTTCTATTGCATTACTTGAACTCAATGACAAAATATTCTGCTGTGATAGTACAGCCATTGAGCATAAAAGATCTTGATGAAACGGGAAATACTATCACCATGGATGTCCCGTTGCCCCTGAAAAATGCAGATGGTTCTATCGCGTGCATGATAGATGGCGCTAATTTGCCTGAGGAGCAAGTCAAAAATTTGATTTTATTATTGGAAGACCTGTCCAGTAAAGTTGAGTTGAGCACTGTTGGTTATCTTCGTTTAGTAAGGCTTCACAGGGTAATCGAATCCAGCGAGCTACCTGAGGATGAATGTTATGCATGGATACCTTTGAGCTTGGAATTTGGAATTCCTTTGTTCAATCCAAAGTTATGTGAAAGAATATGTGAGCGGGTGGTTGAGTCACATATACTTCAAAAAGATGATATCACCGAACATTATGAGACAATGCAGAATGTGAAAAAACAGTTAAGAGAACTTTGCACCGAGTATCAAGCCACTGGTCCAACAGCAAGGTTATTCAATCAGCGGGGAGGCTCAAAGAACACATCGCCACGCAAACTATTCAATATTGCGAGTGGCAGATGGAACCCATTTCATGATCCGTCAATGGCTACCAATGGAGGTTCCCCACATGAACACGAGCGCACAAAACCTGCAAAAAAGCAGAGATGCTTCACTGAAGTTCTGAGCTTTGATGGAAACATCCTCAGGTATATATTTCTAAAGGGCTTGAAAGAACACCGTTTTTGTTTCTCTTGTATAGTTAGTGATATGATTGTGGTGATCATAATACCTCCAGCTGACTTATTCATCATGCTATGGATCATGGTAGGTCATACGCACTCACTCCTGTTTATGAGGCTGCTACAAGATCTGTCTCTGAAGATCAACCATCACCTGTAGCGAAACCAGATCATGAAGATGCAAACAGCAAGGATGTTGCTTTACCGGGAGTCAATCTGATATTCGATGGATCAGAGTTGCACCCTTTCGACATTGTTGCTTGCCTCCAAGCTCGTCAACCTCTCTCATTGATATCTGAGGCGTCGGCAGGATCATTGGCCACGAAATGATAACTCTATGCTGTATCCAGGCACAATTGAGATCCTTTTTTGTATGTGTGCGCGCGCACGTGTTTTAGAGCGTGGTGGGAATCTTTTCCTAACATGGGGTTAGGTTATATTGATTCAACTGATTTGTGATGGGTCATATATCAATCACTAATGGAATACTGACCTGACTCTGGGATACCGATGAAAATGTATACTTGCCGTGAACGTGAGGTGTTTATAAGGTGGTTAGACCTATTTAAGCATTTTTTTGACATTGTACGAAAGAATCTTTCAATAGGTGCTTAAATGTTTTCTTTTTTGGCTTTAAGCACTTCTTCTAAGCACCTTGCATTTGCCAAACAGTTCAATTTTATCTTCCTGGCCGGTGTGTTCTGTAACTTTCCCCTTCAGTCTTCCATAAAATAGGTGGTTCTCATCTTTTATTTTCCTTTTTGAAAACCACCTCTTTTTTTTCTCTCTCTTTTTGAGACGATTTTTTGGGGGAAAAGTAGCGCAAAACAATTCGTTTTATGCCCAGTCCGCAGTAACTGGGCCAAATATGTAAGCCCAGCTAAGATTACACAGATCGAGCCCATAGAAAAAAGGACCTCTCAAAAAAAAAAGCAAAAGGAAAAGACAACAAATTATAGATCAGCGCAGCCACTCCTCGACCTTCCTCCATGCCCATACCAACCACCGCCGTCGCCGCCGCTGTCCTCCATGGAGACCACCAAGTCGCCGCCGCTCTACTCGCCGCCGCGGGAGCCCTCCGCCGCGACGGTGATGCTGTGCCCTTGCCTGGTGCTCTTCCTGCTTGCCCTCATCGCCACCTCCATCGCCCTCACCATCCACTTCCGCCTCTACTGCCACACCCCTCTTGCTCACGTCGTCGCCCCCAGCCGCTGCCCGCACCGCATCTGACCGCAGGCTTTGGTGCCCGCCGCCAGTGCCGCGCTGGTGGGGGGCCGCTTCCCAGCGGCGCGCTCCCTCTGCTGTCGGCGAGATCCCGCTCCCTCCCTAGCTCGCCTCTCTCGGCGCCGCCGGCATGCGGTGCCGCGGACGCGCTCCTGCGGTTCCCGCCCGCGAGGTGCTTGTCCACCTCTGCAGTCTCCGGTGACGAGGAGGAGGGGAGCTCGCTGGAGCAGGAGGCAGGGGCTTCGTCTAGCGATCCGGAGCATGTGGGCCACGTGTGCGCGGCCATCGCTGAGGTCGTCGCCGCTGGCACCGACGCGAACCTGGAAGCGGCGCTGTCCGCGCTTTCCCCTCCGCTCTCCGAGGAGCTCGTGCTCGCCGTGCTCCACCGCTTCAAGCACGCGCACAGGCCATCCCACCGCTTCTTCCGGTGGGCCGCCGCGTCCGGCGGGTTCATCCACACCACCATCACCTACTGCAAGATGGCCCAAATCCTTGGCAAGGCGAGGCAGTTCGAGTCAATGGTCGCGCTAGTCCAAGAAATGGGTAAGGCGGGGGCCCTGTCCATGGATGCCTTCAAGATCGCCATTCAGTCCTACGCTGCAGCTGGTGAGATCAAGAATGCAGTGGGCGTGTTTGAGATGATGAGGAAGCACGGTTTTGATAATGGGGTGGAATCCTTCAATTGTTTGCTAGTCGCTTTGGCCCAGGAGGGGCTGGGGAGGGAGGCAAGACAGGTGTTTGACAAAATGCATAACCGGTATACTCCGGACCTACGCTCTTATACAGCGTTGTTGCTGGCATGGTGCAATGCGAAGAATCTGGTCGAGGCCGGGCGCGTTTGGAATGAGATGCTGGAGAAGGGGATGAAGCCTGATGTCGTTGCACACAACACTATGATTGAGGGGCTGCTGCGTGGGCAGAGGCGACCTGAGGCAGTGAAGATGTTTGAGCTGATGAAGGCGAAGGGGCCTCAGCCGAATGTGTGGACTTATACGATGTTGATTCGAGACCATTGCAAGCGGGGGAAGATGGACATTGCAATGCGATGCTTTGAGGATATGCAGGAGGCTGGGTTGCAGCCGGATGTTGCTACCTATACATGTTTGCTTGTGGGATATGGGAATGCAAAGCGGATGGACAGAGTGACTGCTGTGTTGGAGGAGATGACACAAAAGGGGTGTCCCCCAGATAGTCGGGCGTATAATGCACTGATTAAACTGCTAACAAATAGGAAAATGCCAGATGATGCTGCAAGGATATACAAGAAGATGATCAAGAAGGGGCTTGAACCCACGATCCATACTTACAACATGATGATGAAATCATATTTCCTTGGTGGGAGGAACTATGCAATGGGTTGTGCGGTGTGGGAGGAGATGCAACGGAAGGGGATTTGTCCTGATGTGAACTCGTACACTGTGTTCATTAATGGGCATATACGACATGGCAGGCCTGAGGAGGCATGTAAATACATCGAGGAGATGATCAACAAAGGGATGCAAGCTCCACAGATAGACTATAATAAGTTTGCGGCAGATTTCTCTAAGGCTGGGAAGCCTGATATATTATATGACTTGGCTCAGAAGGTGCAGTTTGCTGGGAAATTTGATGCATCTAATGTGTTCCATCAGTGGGCAGAGAGAATGAAAAGTCGGGTGAGGAGAACTGTACCTAATCAGACTGGTGACAGAATATTCTAGGAGACTATATTGCTAGAAGGAACGTGCTTACTTGTCGTGGTGCTTGAAATTCGATTATATTTAGAAAGAGTTGCTCTTTTATTCTGCTGTTGTACTGTACCACTGAATGGCATGTGCCTTTACATTAGTTGCACCAAAAATATTAGTCAATTACGATTTAGTTCCAACTTCCATAAGCTCAACTGTAGCGTATGGTAAAGCTTCATAGAAGAGTACCAATTAACCACTTTTAGATGTTTATGTCTATTAAATATTCGTTGTAGGATCAGGTACATGTAGCTAGCTTGAAATTAAGGGCTATTATTTTGGTTCCAACAAGCACTGTGATGTTCAAAATAAAGCATTTGGCAAACGCTAGATTCTGCTGAAATATATTTAGTTGCAGATTCAGCTTATAGCAAATTTTCCTTTGCTAAAGAACAACCCATTTTCATTGCTATTTAAGATGTCCACTCTCTTGAAATTCTGCAGAGAAGTATAAAATAAGTTCTTGTTAGCTGTGGCCTTTGTGTATTTGTAGCGATAGCGCCATAGACAGTTGCACTGCAGCCTTCAAATGATGTATTTCTACAATTGTTAATTGCGACAAAGTAGTACTTGAACTCACATGGCATGGTTACTGAAGTTTCTCTCATCTATGCTACGTTGTAGCAAATGAGATCCTATGCGAGCTTCAATTGCCGTGAAACCCATATACAAGCTCATACTTATTGAGATCTATTGTAACATGGTAATTTCAGCTCAATTGTTGCTTAACAATAGGTCAATTTTGATCTAGGATGCCGTGAATCATGACTAAGCTCTTGTGCTTTACCCCCCACTCTCTCAAAAGTTTATTCCACAGAACCACAAGTATTTGGTCCCTTGTTTCACAAAACCACAAGTATTTGCACCCTCTGTACAGTCCCAAATGTCAACCATTGTTGGCCATGGCCTTTTGCCTTTTCGCTCTGGCTAACATGTGGGACTGGTGAAAAGGTTGTGTACTTGTGTTACAGAGGGCACAAATTCTTATGGTTCTCTGAAAATGATTATAGAACTTGTGGTTTTCTGAAACAAGGGACCAAATACTTGTAATTTTGTGAAATTAACTCCAGAAAAACATTGTTCATGGCTGTTCCTCATTTCTTCCTAGCGCCGCACCCTGCAGCAAACCTACGATCTTCTGTGATGTGAGGGAACGGGAACTGTCAAATATTGTAAGTTTATCTTGAGTCTGGGGTAGGTGTAATAGTCCTTTCTCCCATCCTTACTTTTAAAAATTTTAGGATGTGGACATGCTTAGTCACAGATAGGTTAGAGTAACAGACATCATATATTACTCGCAGCTAATGTATTACAGATCTTGTTTCATCCTTTCAAGTCAACCTTTCAGTAAAAAAATTGTGGCAAGATGGAGTGTTACTATCTGCTTAATTATAGCTGATGCCTTTTAGCACCCTTTAAGACACTTAAAGCTTACTGCTCTTTAGAATACTAGTTCTAACTCTAAATTCTTCTTTATTGTTCACTACTTTGAGATACATTTAGCACGTCACGTTAAGAATGTTACGTAATTACATGGTGAAAACAATTATTATTAGAACCCAATATATCATTTAGGTTTGTTCTTTTATTTAATTAACTAGTCACCTACCTACATGTTGGGAAGTGCTTGTCTTGCTCTCTTTTGTGAGCTTTGTTGCTTTGGTTTTACAGCATTAGCTCTGCATTATGCTATTGACCTTTTGTCCACTGACCTCTACAGTACACAGATGGCTACATGCTGGTAATTCCTCTACCCCTCCAAATTTTAAGTTGATCATGTCGTACTTATTTGTTGAGTCCGTCTGCAGTTCTTGTACTCCTGTAGCTGAATTTATACTAGAGTACATGACAATAGACCTTAATAGATATACTACAGCACATGTGAGCCTTTTGGTCTACATGTGGCGTGTGTTTCCAGCTCAGCACTTGGTTGGTATGATGCCAACTGATCTGTACTATTTAGTTTGTTAGCTTCCTTGAGTACTGCACCAAACAAGAACGCAGTTTGATTTTTTTTTTGTACTCTTATGTTTGGTAAGTCAATTTATTCTGATTCCTGATATTAGTTATTTGACAGATGTGACATGGTTACATTTGAACTGGTATAATGAAGATTTTTTCATCCACTTCACTCCGTGATTATCTGTCCATAATCACTTAGTGAATTAGTTGGAGGAAATAAAATAATGAAAATTGCATGTCTCTAGGCATAATTTGTACAGCATACAATGCTGTGGTTTGTAATCTTTACCGAACTAGCATTACCTCTGCCTCTGAACTCTCATTCGCAATACATTGGCACAATGCTGTTGTTGTAATCTTCATTGAACTAGCATTATGTCTGCCTCTGAACTTTTGCAATACATTGGCTTCTTAAGTTTTATATGTTCAACTTGATTACTTCTGTGGTCCTTTGTACAGGCTGTGTTTTTGGTTTATTTTCTTGCAAACAAATATGTTTGTGATGTTAAACGAAACCTTGATTCATATGTTAGCTTCAATAAAATCTGACATCCTGGCATCCTGCATGCAATATTGGTCTCCTACAAGGAGGTTTTTGTTTCTAGAGAATCAATGATGCAGTATGTGGGTCAGGAGTTTACTCTTTTTCTTTTTAATGGAATGTTAGAAGTTAACTTCAGACGAGTAATTGACTGTTATTTACAAATGACATCTTTGTTGCTATCATGCTTTGATCCTCAAATTTCCATGAAAAAAGGGTTTCATTATAAGTTTTTTTTTTAGCAATGTACAGCAAGGGAAACCCCTGCTGTGATTATATTTATTATATATAAACAAAAAGATTGGAAATTCTTACAGGGCAAGGCTCCTAAGAAAGAAAGGAAAAAAAAAATCAGCTGCTCGGTAGAAACTGTACATAAGATCAGAGAACTGAAAAGAAAAAAAAAATCAATGGAACAAGTTGACAAGATCCAGGAACAAGGTCTTCTTGTCAGGCTGTTACAGTATAAAATATTGATGCATCCGTGATGGTATTTATTTTGGAGGACTTAGATACCTGAATCTTCCATCTAAATTGTGTGTTTGCTGATTTAACAACTCCATTAGTCATAACGAGTTAGCAAGCACAGATGGTCCTTCTTTTCTTCCCAATTTCGGCCTCTATTCATTTGAGGCTACCACGGCGCTACGCGCTAGGAACTGTTTTCATTGTACGTGAATGTTTACAAATGATGTTCTGATTAAATATTTTCTCAGCGATTCATAATGTACATTTGTGCAATCTTCTATAGAAGGATGATTTCGCTCAACGAACGTTAATTACTAGATGCTGCTGGTGGCTATATACATTGTTCATGGTTGAGCAATTCTTCTTTGCTCCTGCAGAAACAGAGATATAGAGATACAGAAAGGTCAGCATATTTTCAGTCTATACCCAACGATATCAGTAAACATCAATAGTTCGTGAAAATAAAAAAAAAATATGCGGGCATTTCTAGGGACTGACCTCCAGCAGTTGTAACCGATATTGCCATTGCCCCTTCTGGATCATGCGAATCAGACGCATGACAATGTATAATGGCAGCAAGATTCCAGCCACCCGAAGTAAGTATACCTGCCAAAAGGAAAGGAAAACATAGCTGTTACTTCCATGTAATCCACTATGATTTCTTTCCTCAGCTAGAAGCCTAGAACTCACAGTGGTGAGACTGAATGCACAGTGATCTGCTGCTTCAGTGGTCACCACTGCAACCAGATGCCACACCAGGAGCATAATGGCGAACTGCACAGCATGGCATAAATCAGAATACAGGATCTGTCCAGCAACCAATGTCTCTTAGTTCTCTGTGAGCAATTTATACCGTTATCATCAGCGACCGGCACAATGTATTGCCATGATTCGTGTCATAGCAGTATTCTGTGTAACCTGCACCATCAATCAAGTTCTCAGAAGATCCTACAGGTTGCATGTTCTGATCATGCCGCACTTCAGGTAATACCTCCTCACTGCAAGAGAAGCACTGGATGAGATCAATTGACAAAAGTGTTCCTTTCACCCACAAAATCTGAGTGTTTACCAGTTTCACCCAACTACTGGTAGAAAATTGATGCATGCCCAATTGAATGAATTTGGGCTTTGACATTCTAAACTTTTGGTGTTTCTAGTATCCTTTTGTATTCTGGTCGGTTGACATTTTCACAGTAAGAGAGGCTTCAAAAAACTTAACTCGAAATTTACTGGTTCAAGTTCCTGTAAATCCAAGTTACTAAAAACCGGGTTTATGATAAATGAAACCCAAGTTGATAATCGATACATCAGTCACAAGCTTCTTATCTGCCTTGCGGATATAAGCAACAAATTATTTCTGTGAATTGTGATTGAGGAGACAAGTGACCGGAGTATTAGCTGGAGAAGCGTGGTGGATGGGCAACTGCATTGACGTTGTGTGATTTGGTTTGGATACACGCTTTTGACAGGACCACTTTCCTCACCAATGCAGAAGCACAGCTCACAGGTCATATCGTTGAGTGCGGCTGCCTTTTCTGCTCATTATGGTAACGGACAGAATGTGATTAGTGGCTATTATAATACCAAGGGAAATCTAGCAATGGACGTATGAATCACAAAATGTATGAAAACGTTGTGAAGCATTTCAGTGTTTACCTTTTTTTAAAAAAAATGTACTCAAATTTTTATAAATTCATTGCGCCTGACATACTCAGCGACACCATGAATATGTGTAAGCCAGAATAACGTCCTGTGTCACGACGCAACTGGAGTTTGGTTCCTCCTTTTTCTAACCGCTGCCAAGCAAACGCTATTGCTAGATCTTACATCTTGCGTGCTCCAAATCCTACGGTCCCAGGATTGGAAGGCAGGACTTCGGTCTACCTGGCTGAACATTGAAATGTTCAGGGGTAACGCCAATCAAATCTTATCAGTTGCCTGGTTGTTAGCAGCTTAATCGCTTTGTCACTGTTTCGGTTATTATTATTGAAAACAATGTGGTACCGAATGATTCGTATGATTCCGTTGAAGGGCGGGCATATATGTTACTCCTGCAGAGGCTTAATTGTGTTGCATGATATGTCCAGCTAAGCTTAATTGTGATGCATCTTATTTTATCCATAGGCTATTTTCGTTATCCATCAGCTGCAGAGAGAGGGAGGGTGAGAGAGAGAGTTACCTGAAAGTGACTGCCATTTCAGCCACTGGTGTTTTCTTTGGAGGCATTGTGTAGCCTGGCTCGAAATTCTGGCAACAGCAAATCATTATTCTTTTAGAAAAAATGATACAAACTGGAGGGATGATTGGTAATATTTTATTTTAGCAGTTGCGTAAAGTTTTCTATGATTTAAATGTCACTGCTAAGAAGGCCAGTCAGAAGGTTGGTATTTACACTGCATTGTAATTGTTTATAGTTGAAAGGTAGACCTACTTTGTTTACCATAGAAGAAACATCTATTGCTTAAATTTCAAGAACCACGTGCATGTCAACACTTACAATCCATAAAGAATGAAAGAGACTAGTTGACACCTTACCCACTAATTACAACTGTTTAGCCACCCCGAGAAAAAGAAACACATGCCAACATTATGTTAGCAGTACAGTAACAAGGAGCATATGAACAATAAAGCTTTCACCAGAGAAGAACAATGTTCAAACCAACCTGCAGACAGATCTCACAGACGGTGCTTCCCTTCTCATCACACCATTTCTGCACACATCCCCTGTGGACGTACTATACGAATGCATAGAAACAATTGCACATTACACATCAAGACATCATCAGTAGAGTTCAAGCAAGAAACATAGAAGAGACATAACCTCAACGACAGTTTTCGTATACATATTTGCAAAAAGATGAATGTTCCTACCTCGAGAGAACCAGAGCATCGACAAGGAGCCTCCATGGTTGCACATCCCTCATCCTCTTCCTCATGGCAGATTCTGCACTGCCTCAGGGATGACAATGAAGAAGACGATTCTTGTTTCATTCTTACCTTTTCTCCCGGACTGCGCCTCTTGATTTCTCGTTGCTTTGTGATCACCCTCTTGATGGAGGAATGGCTTTAAATAGATATGGAACGGCAGTCACCTCATGGGAAGGAAAATCCAAATGCTATGACATGGGGTCCACGCCACCCACTGCTTACCAACCATTGTTAAGACAGACCTTTTGGTTTGTTTTATTTCTTTACTAAACCAGCTGAGCTGATACTTCTCGCATTAAAATAAACCCAGCTGGTACAAATATCATCTCCCATCATTATGAGCCTAACTAATGGACAATTCGTTAGGCATGTAATTGTTGCCTTTTGAGACCTAGTGGATGATAGTTGGATCTGCTATCATTGCAGGGCAAGGGACACCACTCAATAGAAGAATGACAGATCATCACTGAGATATGGGTCTTTTTGAACTGCACATCTATACATGATCTCTTCTCAGACATACTTATTATTCTTCTATGGCCGAAAGCACATTCGGCTTCGTGTTTTCTTTTCTGAAACTGTTACTAAAAGCGCAGTTTTATATAAGAAAAAATATATGTTAATGGAAGTGCGTCTTTCACACACATTTGATGAGAAGCGTGTCAATGTGATAGTTTCTGACAAAAGTAGTGACTAGTGAGAGTTAACAAAATTTACTGCAAGCGGACACGAGTATTCAATCAAAGAGAACAATTCTTTCTGTTTTACCCCCGGTTCCCCCTGCCTTAATTCATTTTGTTCCTGATTTCTTCGACTAAAATGTTGCCCCACATCCAATCCATTTACACAAGGGAAATGAGTTTTCGGTCAAATGGTAAAGTGGATGACACAGCCTTGAATCCGCAACTAATATAGTAACAAGAAAGCTTACCTGATATCTCCTGATTGAATGTGTTGGGGCCATATAAACTTCTTATATCACAATCACCATGATACTGGGGATGAAAGGGAATTTCGTCGTGATCGGAAATTCGGAACGAAAATTGGACGGGGTATGAAGAAGGCCATACTCTCACTCCTCAGTCTAGCCGGCCCAGTCTAACTAGGAAGCAGAGGCCCGAGTTGGCCCAAGGCCCGATCTGCGCACACTCGCCGCCGCCTCCACGGCGATGTATGCGATGCTACCGTCCAGGTTTGGGGCGCGGATGCAGGTCCAGATTGCAGCTTCTGCAATCTGCACTCTCCACGCTTTCCTACTCTCTGCCATCCGGTTTGAATTGTGTGATAATTACTTCAGTGCTCTCTGTTTTGATCTTTAATTAATTGCGCGTTTGATCTTTATGCAGATGTAAAGCTGCACATGAACAAAATCTGTAAATGTGGCATTCTTTCACGAATTGCCCGCAACAAGTTGAACCCAACAAAGTCTAAGAAGGATCGACTAGGTGCATATGAGTCTCTCTCTCTCTCTCTCTCTCTTTTTTTTTTTTTTGGCATGAGACTCCTACCATTTCACTAACCAACATCATGCGTACAGATGTGCCGCAGGAGAAATTTAGCTACGAAGAGCTAGAGAGAAGTAGGTGCTTTTGTGTTTTCATATGTGAGGGCTCTACTACTTAACTTGGTATTAGTTGCGTTCTTTATTTATTTTATTTTATCTGAAGAAACCTTAGAAAAGGGCCGGGAGCTCCTGCAGTGCACTATAGAAGAAGAGAGTTTTTTTTTAGATTACACAGTACAACTCAGACACTCACAACGCACGCACACTCACCCTTATGAACACACGTACGCAAACCCTACCCCTATGAGCATCTTCGAAGACTGAGCCGGCAAATCCAGAGATACGAAGTCACCACTGGCGCCTCGCTGTCGACGGGAGCGTCGCCTACCACTGAAAGCACAAATGCCGTTAAATCCTTGAAAATTCGCTCCTACGGGGAGTCGAACCCAGGACCTGAGAAGTGTTACTCGGATAGAAGAAGAGAGTTGGCCGTCAAAAAAATAGAAGAAGAGAGTTGGCCCAGTTTTTAAGGGAAAAACCAGGCCCAAAACGGGAAACCGGAAATTAAGGTGAGAGCTGCTTTTCCTAGATTACCTAGAAGCTCGTTGTTTGATGATTTAGGCGCAGACATGTATCCTTCTGGGGACGTTTGTAACTCATATGTTCACACTGAGTAGAGCATCTCCAAGAGATTTCCATAAAATTAGCCCCATAAACTTGTTTTTGAGAGCAACAAAAAATTACGCGGGACAATTTTTCTTCCCTCCTCCAACAGTTCCTCCTTAAAAATGAATCAAAACCCTTTTGATTGAGCCACGTCAGCATTTAGAACCACAGAAACATTAATTTTAGTAAAAAAAAAAAGAAGGAATGGTGCTCCTAATTCCCCCCCCCCCCCATTTGTAGCTACAAACGAGGGGAGTTTAAGGGTAGAAAAAAGTTGAGAGTAGTTTTGGGATATTGTTGGAGATGATTTTTTTAAATGAATCATATTATTTTGATTTAAGGAGAGATTTTGAGACTCGTTTGGATATGAGTCATCTCAAAAAAAAAAAAGCCTAAAACCATACATACACACGAAAGAAACATGACATCATCGTTGCCAAAGCTTCTCCATTCCACCGACGTGCAGAGTTCCGACTTCGCCACAACCATCTCCTCCATGCATGTCAACTTGGTCAGTTGGACCATCAACAGACTGCCGAGGAAGGAGATTGGGCACCAAGCCTTCTGCCACCATGCTTGACCAACCACTGGTTGTCCATGGAGAAGCATCTAGCTCAGTACGTGCCCAATGCCGACTTCGCTGAACAAACGCATCACCGGTCGTGAGGCATCTTGGACGCCCTCAAGGGCAACGGTTGTAGGGGAGAGGGCGAGAGAGAAGAAGAATCCGCGACCGCCACACTCAAGGCCGCTAAGCTCAAAGCCGGTAAAGACACGCTGTCGAAATCAGGATCAGCTGCAAGACCTCCAAAAGCGACGCCTCCAGAGAACCTGGACTTGGTTTTCGCCCGGAGGATCTCGTCACCCGCAGGTGTCGCCGTTGTCTGCCCGACACCCAGCCCCTGCCACCAACCAGTGACATGGTATTGGTTGTTTCTTTACAAGTATTTGACCAAAGTTCTCAACTTACAAGCCTTATTGTCTTATCTTCTTTCCAATATCATGTCATGTGATTGTATTAGTGTTTGTGCTCGTACAGAGTGACCTCACATGTGGCAGACTAGCTGGCCGCAGTCAACATCATGTACTTTGATCAAGTCAATACATTTCAACTTTGACTATCAATAACAAAAAAAATAAAATGTTTAACCAAGAATAAATGATGTTGTTAGATTCATCATGACACCAAAAATCGTAGTATGCAACTTTTCATATTTGAAATAATTTATTTTTGTAAATATTGATAGTCAACGATTGGAAGTGATTGACTTTGATCAAACACAAAAATGCTTATATTCTGGGACGGCGGGAGTATATCATCTTGATCGTTGTTTAGGAATTAGGACTGTATATATACAACCTAACATGGAATATGGTTAGGTGACTGAACTTCTTTAAACTGCTGTACTGCGAAAACCAGCGAGATTCCCTGACCTGATCTTGAGTCACCACAAGTCGATCCAATGATAATAGTCATTCCCATCATCCGGCTGTAAACATGTGGACGAGGGAGGTCCAATGAGAGATCAATTCTGGGCACAATTCTCTCACTACACTGAATTTCAATAATTTGTTATCTCACAAGTCCAATTAGATCTGCTCCTGTTATGTAGGATGACAGGTAAATATGTAAATTTTCGTGCATCTCTCGTTTTTCCTTTCTTGTTTGTATATTTGTATCAGTATAGGAAACTTCCCTTTTCGAAAATATGTGAACTTTGCACTCAAAACTTGAGCTTCAATTTAGTGCAAACGGCACCACGGATTAACTAGACTTTGGGCTTGTAAGCTTGCAGCGATGCATAACAATCAGATATGAAATTCCAAGTGCAGAAATTTTTGCCAAAAATTTCCTCACCCACCAGCTGCTTAATGGTTAATAGAATACTTCCCAAAACTTGCATCATGCTTACTAAATTACTATGTTCCTTTAAAGCAGTCACATCAGAATTCACAAGTCGACAGCGACCGCCCTGACCTGGTCCTCGTGCTTGAAATATGTCGCTTCCTTGGAAGTATTTGACCAAGTTCCCAACTTACAAACTTGGACTGGCTCGAGATTTGGGTTACCCATACAGTGTGTTATGGCATCTTTCCAATATTATGTCATGTGATTGCATTATTGTTTTTGCCTTATGTCAGTGATTGTATTATTTTTGTGCTCATACAGAGTAGCCTGACACATGCGGCAGATTGGCAGTCGTTATGGTATATCTTGATCATTGTTTAGGACTAAACCCTATATACACTCTAACAACAGTGGTTAGTGACTGAACTTTAATAGAGTTCTGGACTGCGACTGCAGATCCGGCATGTCCTGGACAGCGAGATTCCCTGACCTGATCTCGAGTTACAATTACAACCAGCTGGTCAAATGATAACAGTAATTCCCAAAGCATCATCATCTTGCTGTAGACACATGGACAGGAGAGACCCAATGAAAGATCAAACTCGCATTCTGACCATATTGCC
The DNA here is from genome assembly GCA_012490785.1 of Eragrostis nindensis. Taxonomy (NCBI): domain Eukaryota; kingdom Viridiplantae; phylum Streptophyta; class Magnoliopsida; order Poales; family Poaceae; genus Eragrostis; species Eragrostis nindensis. The sequence continues at coordinate 842,799 of JAAXCT010000174.1, forward strand.
TTTCGAACTATTTGTTGTCTCAAAGTCCAACTATACCTGCTCCTCTACTGTAGGTAGATAGACATGTAAAATGCGAATTTTTGCGCATCTCCCACTTTTTTCCTTTTTTGTTTGTAAATTTATCTTAGTGGACACGACAAGTAAGAAGGTTTCCTTTTTGGAAAATATATATCCGAAATTTGCACTCAAAATTCAAGTTTGCATCAAGTGCAGAACCATGCCACGGTTCAGATAACTGACCGAGAAATGCCCAGAACTTGCAGCGATTAATTACAGTCAGATATGAAATTCCAAATAAAGAAACTTCTGCCAAATATTTCCTCGCCGACCAGCTTACTAGTTAATAACATACTCCCAAAATTTGCATCATGCTTACTAAATTACTACGTTCCGTTTCAAGCAGCGTGACATCAGAAGCAACAAATGGACAGCGACCGCCCCGACCTGCTCCTAGAGGGTTCCAACCAGTAGAATGAAAAGTCACCTTGATGCATCACCATCTGGCTGTATGCACGTGGATGAAACGACTTGCTTATCGATAAAACTGGTTAACGCTTTATGTTGCCACATCTTAAATTCATTTCTGGTAGCAAAGTCTTACTAGAATTGTTTCACTCTTTCTGGATAAGTTTTACAAAGTCACAAGCTACAAAGAAAGATGCAATTCTGGATAAGTTTTACAAAGTCACAGGCTACAAAGAAATATGTCGCCCCAATTGCTCCCTGATTGTTTTTGACCAAGACTAATGCTCCATCAGAGCGTCCGCACACAATTCATTGAAGCATCTGCATAGAAGGCCAGCTCGGAATCAGACCATCTCCAACCATGGCTGCTCTCCTTGCTGCTTTTGCCCTCTTCTCTTTGCTTGCCCTACCCTTGCACGCCCAACCTCACAACATCCTGCAACTGAAATCTCTTCTCAAAGTCGAGGAGTATGAAACCAAAATGCTGCAGTCATCCGACGGCACATTCTCCTGTGGGTTCTACCAAATCTACGCCCACGCCTTCACCTTCTCGATATGGTACTCCAATTCGGTGGACAAGCACAAGGTCGTCGTCTGGAGCGCGAACCGTGGCAGCCCGGTGCGCTCCTGGGGATCGGCTATCACCTTGCGCAAGGATGGAAATATGGTCCTCACTGACTACGACGGCACGGTCTTGTGGCAAACTGAAGGTAAATCCCCAAATGTTCAATATGCTCAGCTACTGGACACTGGAAACCTTGTCCTCAAGAACACCAGTGGTGATATTGTTTGGCAAAGTTTTGATTCACCGACAGACACATTCCTTCCCACACAGCGCATCGCTGATGGAACAAAGTTAGTCTCTACCACTCAGTTTTATTTTCCTGGTCACTATACCTTTCGGTTCAGCGATCAGTCGATATTGTCACTTATACATGATGATGCTAATGTTTCTGGCATATACTGGCCAGATCCAGATTACCAGTATTATGAGAACAACAGAAACTTATATAACAGTACCAGAATGGCAATGCTTGACGATTTAGGGCAACTTTTTTCAAGCGACTTTGCCAAGCATGTGCTTGTTGCCTCTGACAGTGCCGCCGGGATTAAGAGAAGGCTTACTTTGGATTATGATGGTAATCTTAGACTCTACAGTTTGAACAACTCGGATAAAACATGGAATGTTTCCTGGATTGCCGAAGCTCAACCGTGCAAGATTCATGGTCTGTGTGGTCCTTATGGAATCTGCCACTATTCGCCGAAGCCGACATGTTCTTGCCCACCAGGATATCAGATGAGGAACTCAGGTAACTGGACTCAAGGTTGCAAGCCTATTGTAGACACAACATGCGATGGGGAACAGAATGTGACTTTTTTGGAGCTTCGAAACACTGATTTTTGGGGATCTGATCAGAAACGTATCGAGAAGGTCTCATTGCAACACTGTTGGAATGCATGCAGAAGTGACTGCACCTGTAAGGGGTTTCAGTACCAAGCAGGAAACGGCACATGCTATCCAAAATCTTTTCTTTTCAATGGAAGATCTTTCCCAACGCAAGACGTGCGCACAATGTATATCAAACTCCCTTCAAGTTTAGATGTGTCAAAATTCAATATTCCTCAGTCCAATATGTTAGTTTCTACACCTCCGCATCTTGAATGTGATAAAAATGGAGACAGCACGACAACCATGGAACCATCTCCCAGTTACTTCCATAAAATTAGTGTGGAAGAACCGAAGTGGTCCTACTTCTGTTGGTTTATTGCTGCCATCTTCGTTATTGAAGTTTCCTTCTTCGCATTTGCATGGTTCTTTGTTTTAAGGAAGGAGAGGAGGTCATCACGAGTGTGGGCAGCTGAGGCAGGTTACAGGGTGATGACCGATCATTTTCGAATGTTCAGCTACAGAGAGCTGGTTAAGGCAACTGAAAAGTTCAAACATGAGCTTGGATGGGGAGGTACAGGGGTTGCATATAAGGGGATACTGGATGATGGTCGAGCTGTTGTCGTAAAAAAGCTGGGAAATGTAAGGCACAGCAGAGAAGAATTCCAGGACGAGTTGGATGTTATTGCAAGGATTAACCATATGAACCTAATAAGAATCTATGGGTTTTGCTCAGAAAGATCGCATAGGATGTTGGTCCTCGAGTATGCTGAGAATGGATCCTTGGCTGACATATTGTTCAAAAGAGAAATCCCATTGCAATGGAATCAAAGATTCAACATTGCCTTAGGTGTTGCAAAGGGGCTGGCCTATCTTCACCATGAGTGCCAAGAGTGGATCATCCATTGCAACTTAAAGCCAGAGAACATTTTACTGGACCAGAACTTTGAACCGAAGATCACAGATTTTGGGCTGGCGAAGCTGGTCAGCAGATCTGGGACTAACCAAAATGTAACACGAGCACGAGGAACCATAGGCTACATTGCTCCGGAGTGGATATCTGGTTCACCAATAACTGCAAAGGTTGACGTGTACAGTTATGGGGTTGTGATTCTTGAACTGGTGTCTGGAATGAGGGTCTTCGATCTAGTAAAAGGCGAGGATGAGAAGATGCATGTGATGCTCAAGAAGTTTGTTAAGATGCTTTCCTACAGATTGAACGACCCGTTTTGGTTGGCAGAATTCATGGATTTCAAACTGGGTGGTGAACTCAACTACTTGCAAGCAAAAGAGATGATCAAGTTGGTTGTCTCCTGCTTGGAGGAAGAAAGGAAGAAAAGGCCGACAATGGAATCAATAGTCGAGAGCCTCCTTCAAGTTGCTGAAATCAATGAAACGGCAATATGTTGAAGTTTGGTACCTTCTTCTGATTTGAAGACGCCACAGAGAAGCCCGATACGGAGGACAAACAATGATATCTTCCAAAAGTTATCCACGATATTTCTTGCAATTCGTACCCAACTGCCGTGTTATGTAATGTGGATGGTATCCACCAATCATGCGTCGTTTCCTTCCCAGGGTAAAGTCATTCATGTAAAACAATGATGAAAATGTTGTATGTTGCATGTATCAGGTAGAAGCGAAGCATACCAGTCACTATGCTAACAAATGTCCAAGAAGTTTTAAGCTTAACACATCCTGTACAATCACAATCTATGTCCTCAAACTGGGACACAAAATCCTAGAGCCAATACTTTCCGAAACCTTACAGTGCATTGTCTCGCTTAAAAGATACAACAAGCAGCATATACAGATTGACTACACAACATTCTAGAAATTTCAACTTAATATCCCAACACAGCAAGAACAGGTTCGAACAATGTTCATATCCTCAAGCCAAGTCTAGAAGCCACAGGCAATACCATGCTCCATCACATGCTACCAGAAACCAAAAGGACAAGCCATTCTGAAAAACAGCCAACACTACAATAGATGTGCTGAACATCAGAAATTAGGCATCACAGATACAAAGGCCACATAGATGCCACAAACAGAGTATATCATTATCCATCACTTTTCGCACCATAACCCACAAAGCCAAATTAAAAAAGGTGAGCCATGAACAGGAAACAGATATCACACGCAGAACCGTATTATGAATTAAAACCTCTGATAAAACTGAAACCATAAGTTCAATTCAATAATATGTAACAGGTTTCAAAAAGGTCAACTAGGCAGCAAGATTAAACTCGAGTACCAACATTGATCTCCTATGATCATACATAGTCCATAACTGCTGACCCTAGAGATACAAGAAATGTATTCTATTACTGGAAGCTCCTTACTCCTCAGCCACAGCCTCACCACTCTTCTGGTTGTGCTTCCTTGAGTACCTCAGGTTCCTCAGGAACTTCGGGTCCATCTAACATAAGCGAACATAGTAAATTTTAACATAAGGGAATACCAAAAAAATAGTGGGCCAGTGGAAGACAAATAAAATGCATAAAATTACAACATATGAGAATGCAAAGTTAACAAATTGTGGACCACAGTCTGCTACCAAAGATATAGCACAAAACAGTAAGCTGAAAGTACAAAATCATACAATTACTGTTACCAAGATTGCCGAAAAAGGCAGCAGCCAAAAATATAACAAAAGGCTACATACTTAATACTTGTACAAGTAAATAACAAATAGGGAACGTATCTGGTGGAAACCAACTCCTCCGTGCAAACTATGGAAACTTCAATCTGAGCCACACGATGTTGATCCAAGGGGCGCTCAAGGGAGGTGGGAGAGGTGATTTGCAAAAGCGACTTTGCAAATCACCCCTCGCTTTTGCAAATCACCCCTCCCACCTCTCCTGAGCTTGTAAATCACCCCTCCCACCTCCTCTCAGCGCCTCCCTTGGATCAACATCGTGTGGCTCAGATTGAAGTTTCCATACTGTCGATGTATGTGGACCAACATATGGGGGGTTAGCAAGAACCACCCCTTGAGATTCGGTTAGGGGATGAACACGCTGCAAATCTCGTAAAGGGTTAGTGCAAAATAAACAGCACACAAAGCATTTTACCCAGGTTCAGGCCGCCCGGAGGCTAATAGCCCTACATCCTGCTTGTCTGGATTATTTGGGTATTTTTGGTGGAATATTACAGTGGAGAAGAGCTCACATTCTTGAGCTAGAGAACCTCCAGCCGGAGGAGGAAGAAGAGAGGAAGGAGAGGAGCCCAGCCGAAGTCTCCCCTTTGCCTGCCCCGGGTGCTCCCTTTTATCAGCCAAGGGGCATCCCACATCGGGCCGTACAGAAGTAATAAAAGAGAGGTATGGGCTGTACAGTAGATGGGACATCTCCTTTTCTCCGTGCTGCGCGCTGCTACCTCAGCCCTTGAAACCGGCCGGGTGCGCTGCTGCTGCCACTGCTGTCTTGGGCCTTGCGCAGAGAGAGAGAGAGAGAGACAGGGGCAGCAACCATCGTGCAACAGCAGGCAGGCAGCTCCCTGTCCTATCCTCACATGCAGGCTGGCCCACACACGTGCATGCATGTGCTATACGGGGGAGTGGGGAGCTGCTCCCTTTTTCCTTGTTGCCTTGTCTTGTCACTATGGCCCATGTAATCGGGATCTTCTGTGGTAGTTCAGTGTATTTGGCCGGTGTTGGGAACCCCGGTTCCCATAACACCGACAGGAGCCCCCGGCCTTATCGCTGGGCGCAGGACATCAACGAGACCGGCGATGAGACCTAATCCGTTTTCACGGGAGTAAATACCTGCGCGTGCAAACGTGAGTGCTTCAGGAGTCGAGGCAACATCGAGCAAACTGGTGCCACGTGTGTAGGACCAAGCTAGGCGATCAGGGCTTAGGTGACGACCACAGGGGTGACCTTGGGCCAGGCTGATGCCACGGGTATTCACAGGCTAGGCGACCAGTACGCAGATGACAGCCCCAAACTCTTTCAGCAGCTCGCATTGCGACCCCGCGAGGCTTCCCTCCTATGGGCTGGCGCACCGCGCCAAATGATCTTGCTCTTGGGTGAAATTATGGGAACCAGCGGAGTCGGAGCGACCTTAAGCCAAGCAGGTGTCACGGGTGCAGGACCAAGCATGACGACCAGGGCATAGGTAGCAACTCTTAAGGCTCCCGTGTAGCGGCGCTGTGATCCTTCGAATATGGCGGCGCCACGAGCCTGTCCATACTGACGATCGGATGCGGCGCAGAAAGTAGTCCTTCACAGGGTTCGTCTCTGGCTGGACGCGCGGCGAGCTCTTCACGCTCTTCCACAGAACCGGGCGCCCATTCTGCCACGAACTCGGCAAGAGCCCTGCTCTTGATTGCGCTTGAGGTTGCGAATTCCACATGACTCCCATGTAGCGGCACTGTGATCCCTCATATGGCGGCACCACGAGCCTGTCCATACTGACGATCGAATGCTGCGCAGGAAGTGGTCCAGCTCGGCGGGAAAGGGATTGCCTTTCCCCGAGGACACCATGACCGGAATCGGATTTCCGCCGGAGCGGGCCACCGGAGTGGGCTTTAGTGCGACCATGGCGAGTGGTCTCCGCCGGAGCGGGCCACCGGAGTGGACTTTTGTGCGACCATGGCGAGTGGTCTCCGCCGGAGCGGGCCACCGGAGTGGACTTGGGCGACCGCGGCCAGCGGTCTCCGCCGGAGCGGGCCACCGGAGTGGACTTTTGTGCGATCATGACGGGACGATCGGCTTTGGTGCGACTGCAGCGGAACGGCCGGCTTATGTGCGACTGTACGAGACAGTCGGCTTGGTGCGACCGTAGCAAATCAGTCGGCTTTGTGCGAGTGTGATCAGCTTAGTGCGACCGGTGTCGGCTTTGTGCGACTGTGATCGGCTTAGTGCGATCGGTGTCGGCTTTGTGCGACTGCGATCGGCTTAGTGCGATCGGTGTCGGCTTTGTGCGACTGTGATCGGCTCAGTGCGATCGGTGTCGGCTTTGGTGTGAATGCATGAGACAGCCGGCTTTAGTATAGCTGCCGGCGCAACCATGCAGTGTCTCCAGATGAGAGTTTGCTGTGGGGGAGTAGGCCTCCAAGTTGCCCTTTCGGCGTTGTCACAGCACCGGGCCACCCCGCGCGCGTTGCCACGTCCAGGCAAGCTGCGCAGCACCGGGCCCGGTTGCCAGGATACGGCAGTACATCCATGTGCGTCGGGGCGCCCGGAGTGGCCACGTGTGACGCCCGCGTCGCGGCGGCCGCGCCAGCGGGTAGCCACGCTCACCTGCCGAGCCGGGAAACCAACAAGTTGGCCGCGCGAGCTCGGGGTAGCCCCCAGGTTGATGGAGTGAGTTCACGATATCGGAGGCACGAGCTTCGGGCGAGCCCAACGTAGGCGGCGCGAGACCCCCGAAATCGCACCCCCCGACCCGAGGTGAGAGCCCGGCGTGAGCCCCCAAGCCGGGGGTGAGTTCGAGGCAAGCCCCCGGGTAGGAGCCGACGGTGTCGCGGGTTGGGGTCGACGACGCCCGGGAGTCGGTCGGCGAGCCTGGGCCGAAGCCGCACCGTCCAGGCGTGGAAGTCAGCGACGCCCAGGGGTTGGCCGGCGAGCTCGAGCCGGGTCGAAGCCGGAGCGTCCGGGCGTTGACGTTGAAGGGCGTTGACGTCGGTGACGCCCGGGAGTTGGCCGGCGAGCCCGGGCCGAAGCCACGGCGTCCGGGCGTCGAAGGGCGTTGACGTCGGCGACGGCCGGCGAGCCCGGGTTGACGCCACGGCGTCCGGGCGTGGAAGGGCGTTGACGTCGGCGACGGCCGGCGAGCCCGGTTGACGCCACGGCGTCCGGGCGTGGAAGGGCGTTGACGTCGGCGACGGCCGGCAAGCCCAGGTTGACGCCACGGCGTCCGGACGTGGAAGGGCGTTGACGTCGGCGACGGCCGGCGAGCCCGGGTTGACGCCACGGCGTCCGGACGTGGAAGGGCGTTGACGTCGGCGATGCCCGGCGAGCCCGGGTTGACGCCACGGCGTCCGGGCGTGGAAGGGCGTTGACGTCGGCGACGGCCGGCGAGCCCGGGTTGACGCCACGGCGTCCGGACGTGGAAGGGCGTTGACGTCGGCGATGCCCGCGAGCCCGGGTTGACGCCACGGCGTCCGGGCGTGGAAGGGCGTTGACGTCGGCGACGGCCGCGAGCCGGGTTGACGCCACGGCGTCCGGACGTGGAAGGGCGTTGACGTCGGCGACGGCCGGCGAGCCCAGGTTGACGCCACGGCGTCCGGACGTGGAAGGGCGTTGACGTCGGCGACGGCCGGCGAGCCCGGGTTGACGCCACGGCGTCCGGACGTGGAAGGGCGTTGACGTCGGCGATGCCCGGCGAGCCCGGGTTGACGCCACGGCGTCCGGGCGTGGAAGGGCGTTGACGTCGGCGACGGCCGGCGAGCCCGGGTTGACGCCACGGCGTCCGGACGTGGAAGGGCGTTGACGTCGGCGATGCCCGGGAGTTGGCCGTCGAGTCCAGGTCGAAGCCGCGGCGTCCGGGGGTCGAAGTCGCGTGCTGGGCGGCGAGCCCCGGTCGAAGTCGTCGCTCGGTGTAGAGCCCCCGGCTCTGCCGTCGCTGCGTGGGAGAGTCGTCGCGGGTGGACGCGTCGCTCGGCATGGAGCCATAGCTTGTAGGGACGCTGCCATAGCGTGGCTGCCGGCGGCGTCACTGCCTGCTGGTTGCCGTTGTGCCACGCGAGGTCATCTCGGCGCTGTCGCCGGAGCCGTCGCCGTCGCGTAGCCCCCGGCCCCTTCCTCGATGATGCTCGACGCGGAGGTCGCTGCGGGTCGAAGAACGGGGGAGCGGAGCTTTGCAGGTCCCGGACCAGCCCCCAGACGCAGACGCAGGGCGACCGCCCCGCTGTAAGCTTCATGACCATTGGAGTTTGGAAACCCCAAAGGTATGAATGTTTTGGTGATTGGGTGACCATATTGATGTGACTAACATTTCCTTGTAGGATATTCAAATGGTCATGTCAATGAAGCGTCGTCTCACATATTCTATCTATCGACGACTTGGTGATTGGTTGCCTCGACAATTCGGATCGAGAGCTTGATGGAGTCGCGGAGAAGATGTGGATCAAGGCTAAGGACATGCTAGATCCAAGCGAGTGTTGCTTGGTTAGATGTTAGCTTGAGTCCATAGGAAAAACCGGACTATCAAGAGGGATCGAATTGGTTCTCTTAGAGCACACTAGGTTAGAGATCAAATGGATGCATTGTGAGTCTCTTGAGGGCTAGGTGGCTGAAGAGAAGAAGAGGAACCAAGGATGAAGAAGTTGGAAGCAAGGATCAAGAGTGGATCAAGTTTTCAGCTTATCCGGAAGAGACCGGACAGTACGGTCCTAGGGACCGTACAATGCGGTCTTCATTGAAGATCCAGACAGAGAAGTGAAGTCTCGGGATGCTGAGAAAATGAAGACCGGACAATAGGACCGGACAGTACGGTCTAGGGACCGTATGGTACGGTCATCAGAGGATTTCCAGACAGAGAAGTTGAAGTTTCTGGAAGTGGAAGAAATGAAGACCGGACAATCGACCGGACGGTACGGTCCTAGGGACCGGACAGTACGGTCTTCATTGGAGATGAAGAAGAAGATGGAGATGCGCCTGGAAATAGAGACCGGACAATACGGTCTGGAAGAGACCGGACAGTACGGTCCTTTGTACGGTCTCTAGTTTCGCAGGGCACTTTTGGGCAACGGCTAGTTTTGGGTTGGTAGCCTATAAATAGTTGGTTGCCCGCCCCTTGAGGGGTCTCTTGGCCATTGTTGGAGTGCAGGAAACTCAGAGGAAGCCAAGAGCAAGAGAGAGAAGCACTTGTGAAGGATTTGGAGTGATCCTAGTGCTTGAGAGAGTAGCAATTGCATCCACTTGATCTCTAGGCTAGTGTGAGCTTGAGAGAGTCACTTCGGTTTGTTACTCTTGGTCTATGGCGAGGCCTAGACCGGTTAGGCGTTGGTGTTGAGCTGTCCAAGGAGATTGTGGAAGCTAACACAAGTTTGTACACGGTCTTGGAGCTTCCCGTGCGAAAGAAGCATCACTAGTGGAGCGCCCTTTGGCACGCATCACGTGCGGAGCCTTACCTCCGGAAGAGTACCCGGGATCGAGCCCGGCGGGACGTGCCCGCGACTTCACTCGGAGGGTGAAGTGTGCTCTAGGAGGGATCGCCATCGAGCGGAGGGACGGGGTCGAGACTCCGGCGGGAGTGACCCAACGTGGAGTAGGGGAAGGCGCCACCCTTCCGAGACCACGGGAAAAATCATGAGCATTCCTATCCTTATCTCCTTTACATACTAGCATTTTCGCTTCCGCATTTACTATTATGTGCTAGTAGAATTGCATGATAGGTTGTCTCTTTACTACTTGGTAGAATTGCTTGCTAGGGTGTTGCTTGTTGCATAGACTAGATTGTGTGCGCGCATCGCTTGCTTTTGCTATCACCATATCTAGTCTTGCTAGCTTCACGCCTAAAGTACGTTTGGAGAAATTGTTGACACACCGATTCACCCCCCCCTCTCGGTGCCCTTGATCCTTTCAAGTGGTATCAGAGCCTCGTTGCTCAAATAGGGCTTAACCGCCTTGAGTAAGGATGCCGAGAGATCATGGGCCGCCCCCGTTCGATGGGACCGACTATGCCTATTGGAAAGCTCGCATGCAAGCTTACCTCGAGGCTCTCGATCCTCTCGCATGGGAGGTGGTAAGTACCGGTGTCTCTCTAAGGACTCCCATTGGTACTCTTGATGTGAATCTCGCAAAGGCAAATGCTAAAGCTAAAAATGCCTTGTTTGAAGCTATCACTAAAGAGGTCTTTGCTCGAGTCAAGTCCGCGGGTACCGCTCATGAAGTGTGGACTCAAATTCAACAAATTCATGAGGGTTCCACGGATGTGAAAGAGGAAAGATACTATGTGCTAAAGAACAAGTATGATGATTTTGCCATGTCTTCAAATGAGCTAATCAATGATACTTACTCTCGCTTGAATGTGCTTGTAGAGGATATCAACTCTCTCGGTGTGAAGGACAAGATTGATGATGGTGACCTTGTGCGGAAGATCTTGAGGATTCTCCCAAGGGAGAAATATGGAGCACTCATCACATGCCTCTTCAACACCGACATTCAAGCCCTCACAACCCACAAGCTACTTGGGAAGATCACCGCCTTCGAGAGCTACAACCTCGACAAGAAGCTTGATGAGAAGCCCTCCAAGAATCTTGCTTTTGCATCCGAGGGGTCAAGCAAGAAGATGAAGAAGGTGGTGACTCAAGATTCAAGTGATGAAGAGCTTGAAGAAGACGTTGAAGACTTGTTGCAACTTCATCCCAATGATCTAGCACTCCTCATGAAGAGAAGCAACTTCTTCAAGAGAAGATTCATCAACAAGAAAGATGCCGAGTGCTACAATTGTGGGGAGAAGGGTCACTTTGCCAAGGAATGTCCGAAGCCAATCAAGAAGGGCAAGAAGAAGACTCAAGAGTCAAGCGATGATGAAGAAGAAGACCCTAGAAGCAAGTACAAGGCAAGGAAGAGGTTTGTCAAGAAGGAAAGCTCTAGAGGCAAAGACAAGAGAAGATCATCTCGCAAGGGACTCTATGTTGGAGAGTGGGTTTCGGATGATGATAGTGATGAAGAAGAAAGTGATGACTCATCCTCCAAGGGAAAGAAAATGGCCGGCATTGCTCTCACCAACATCTCCGAGACTTTACCTCCACCACCTACTTGCTTGATGGCCAAAGATGATGATAGTAGTGAGGATGAGGAGAGCGAGTCCGATGAAGAGTTTGGTGAGGAGGATAAGCCCACATATGAGGAACTCTTGGATAGCATTCTCCTAACCGGCAAGATGATCATGAAGAAGGACAAGACCATTGCTCGGTTAGAGAAGGAACACGAAGTGGCCGCTTTCCGAGTTCGTCAACTAGAGGGTGAACTTAGGGACTTATCCATCTCTCACAAGGCTCTTGATGAAGACTATGACAAGCTTGAGGAAGACCACATGAAGCTCAAGGAGAAGTCCAAGTTACTAGAGGATGAGATCAAGCACCTTTCCACTTCGCTCATGACCTTGGATGAAAGCTATGACAAGCTCAAGGTTGAACACATGAGGCTCAACGGCAAGTTCAAGGTTCTTGAGGAAGAACATCAATCTCTCCTCGAAAAGTGTAACACTTCTTCTTCTAGTTCATCTATTTCCGATTCTTCATATATTACTTGTGATGGACTAACTCCCTCTCTTGAGAGCATCTCTCTTGATGAGAAAATCTTGAAGGAATATCATCAACTCAAGGAGGAGAGAGCTTCGGTGATGGATGGCTTCGAGAGGCTCACAAGGGGAAGGACCATCCATAAGGAAATACTTGGTCGGAACCTTGTGAACAACCCCGGACACAAGGGACTCGGCTCCTACCCCGCCGCCATCAACCTCATCGGCAAGGACGAGGACATTCCACCTTGGGTAGTCCCCCTCATGGCGGACGACTACTATTGTGAGAAGTGTTGCCGAGACGGCCACACTAGCAAGAATTGTCCCAAGGTGAGAAGTTCCAAGGTTTTGCCTAACGCTAACTTGTTCCATGGAAATACACACTACAAGCTCTTTAGGGACAAGAAAGGCAAGGTGAAGGCAAAGGCTCTTGGATCACCCGACAAGAGAAGGATGATGAGGAAGATTTGGGTGCCCAAATGCATAGTTGACCTTGAGAGGCCAACCAAGTGCGAGTGGGCTCCCAAGAACAAGACCTAGAAGGGTGATGGTGGTGGACCGTGCGCCGCAACGTCAACTCATGAACGTCCACCACAAGCTTCGAGTGCTTCATCGACAAATCTACTCTTCAAGGAGGTAACTTGTATCATAGTAGTTTCTTTTCTTGCATTTGCTTGCATGGTAGCTAGGTACTCCTTTGTGAACTAGTATGTTTGCATTCATGCATATGTTAATAACTAAAAAGAAAAGAACATAAAAATTAGTTCAAGGTCTAACTTTCTCAAGATAGCTATGAGCATGGGGGATGCTTGAGTTGGTGGACCGATGGACTCAAGGCAAGGTTTGGCTCATAGTGAGTAAGCTTGAGAGAGGCTCAAACTTGACCTTGAGTAGGTTTCCTTTATGCGTTGTCTTAACTTTGCTTGCATATCACATGGCATGTTTACTTTCTCTTGCATTTGTATGATATGCTTGTCTCATGCATTGCATATAGGAAATCACAAAGGAGTTGTCACACTATGAGGAAGTGCTTCATTCACTATATGATCTCACATCTCATAGAAGTGTGACTAAAGAAAAGAATTGTGCTTCATGCCCATTGAGTCTTGCTACATGATCCTCAAGGTTAAATCTACTTGCACGGATCATAGGCAAAAGGACTCATACATACCCCTCCTTTGGTTTTATCGCATTTGGTTCTTATTGGTTGCATCTTATTTGCCGATTGAAAAATTACTATATGCCTATGCGCAACCTATATTGGTCTATTTTCAAAGGAGTGTTTGAGAGTTCCCCTTCTAGTCCATGTTTGGTGTTTATTTGGTTTTTGAGTGAGAAACTTGGACTTAGAAGGAAATTCCTTGAAAATCAGCATTTCTGGACCTGACCGTACAATACGGTCAAAGGGACCGTACAATACGGTGTGCTTTTGCGCGAGATCCTTCGAAACCTGAGGCAGAAAGGAGACCGGACAATACGGTCCTGCAGACCGTACAATGCGGTCTCTATAGCTTAACTGTCAGGGTTCCTAAGGAGACCGACACAATACGATCCCTATGACCGTACCATACGGTCTGGTTACTTCATCGCGAGATCGTTTTCAATCTGATCCGTTGATTCAATAACTGATCGATCTCGACCGTTCGTTCGAATTAAAGTAATTCCTAACGGAATTCCGGCGGGTTACTGTGCTTCTCCTCCCAAATCACCGCCGCCGTTCGCGCCTCCGCTCCCGCCACCACCGCGACTTCGCGCGCGCCACCGCCGACCTGCCTCCGCCGTCGAGCTCACCGCCGACGTGCACCACCACCGCAGCCGCGCGCCGCCGCCTCGCTCCACCGCGCCAGCACGCTCGCCCGCGAACCCTAGCGCCGCCACCGCGCCGCCGCACCACCTCGCCGCCGCAGCTCCACCACGCCGTGCGCCGCCGCCTGCCGAGCCGAGGACGACGACGACGCCGTCTACGTACTCTCGGCCGAGGAGCCTCTCCATTCTGCGCGCAACATCGAGCAGTTGCTCATCCCTCACGCGCGAGCTCCTCCCCAGGCGACTCACCGGACTCGAGCACCTCCTCCTCGACGATCGACGTCGTTTCCAGTGCTCCGGTGAGCTCCTGATTTCACAAATCGCACAGTAGCCTCGTTCGGATTCCGTATCTAGGGTTTGAGCTATTCAATTCCTTCATCGATGAAAATCCCTAGTAAATCATCCAAAATTGCTCCTTTATTGCGAAATCGATATACATTGCTAACTATTGTTTCGCAATTTAGGTTACCATATGTCGTAGAGGTCGTATTTCATCTCTTATACCTACGACATGTTGGTTGCTTTGTGTCGATATCGATTCCATACCATACACCTAGCTCGACACTAGCATTTCCTCGATTAGTAGTACATTGTGTCTATTGCATAAGATCTATGTACACTAGTTGATCTCCACCGATAATCGACAATGCCGTAGTTCCCCATTGCATATTTGCCGGCATTGTGTCCTTTACCTCTGCGCTAGGACTTCATCTAGTTTACGCGCTTACCTACGATTCTTGCTTGTAGATTATAGTAGGTTATTCTATACTCATATACCCTGTCTATTCCTATCGTGCAGTGGCAGTGGTCAGCGGACAGTGGGCAGTTGACAGCAGAGCAGAGACAGTGGACGGATTGAGGGCCAAGCCCTTAGTCCTATCTTTGGCAGTCAGCCGTCAGTGGACGGGTTGGTGAGCCAAGCTCACTCGCCCTATCTTGTCTGCAGGCCAGTCAGCAGTTATGGCAGGAGGTTCTGGCAGAGGCAGAGGCAGGGGCAGAGGAGATCGTGACAGGGGCAAGTCCAAGATGGTTGAGCAGCCCAAGAGGAAGAAGCAGAAGACTGGTGATCCAGAGTGGGACCAGGCCCTCAGGGCAGCAGAGGTTGACTTACCAGCTGGCAGGGATACTGGCCTCAGGATCAGGGACACACCTGCTGGAGGACAGGGGGAGACTCCGAGGAGGTCTTCCAGAGCTAGAGCTACAGTGCAGCGGACTCCGTCCACCCGCGAGGTTGGTACGTCGAGGACCGCGCAGGAGCAGCCAGAGTCAGAGGCAGAGGAGAGTTCACACTCCGGTGACGGACCCCCTGAGGTCACCGAGGGAGACAGGCAGAGGATGGCCGTGAAGTTCTGTGCTCTTGACAGGACTGCTACTCTCAGGGACGTGCTTGCTGAGGACGCACTCAGGCTGCCAGGCCCCGTCCTCAAGAAGTTCAGGAGAGTTGCTGAGGAGACTTGGGTACCTGCCAGGAGAGACCCACAGGCAGGAGGTCGTTTCTGGACACTTCTTCAGCAGAGGATAGCAGCTGGTTTGAGGAGTAGACTGCGGACAGATGGACCTGATAGGCTCTTTGTCACTCACCAGCACTGCAGCATACAGGCTGCCAGCAGAGGTGCCGGGACGGATTTCACACAGCACCTGTCTTATATCCCGGGCCTCCAGGAGATCATCACCACAGCGATGCGATGGGATACAGATATCGTGATGGACTTCTATGCCTCGTTGTGGATAGCGCCAGACCGCTCAGCTATATGGTTCATGCTCAGAGGACAGCCCCACAGAGTTACGAGGGAGGACCTTGTTAGCGCCCTTGAGACCATCCAGCACGAGACCAGAGTGTTCCCACTTGCTCACCCAGGGATGGAGCCTCCCCGCAGACCTCTTGGGGGACACTTACCTTCAGATGAGGATATGAGCATTGCTTTCCCTCCACCTCACCCGGAGAACTTCAGCCGAGCTCACACCAGACTTACACATGAGGGCAGAGTTCTCAGGAGTATACTGAGCAGGACGATAGTTCCCAGGAGTGGATACAGAGATCAGTTCTCCATTCTTACTCAGTGGGTTGTGATGTTGATGCTGAGGCACAGAGGTTTTGATTTAGTTGATCTGATACTGTGCCAGATGGAGGATGTTATTGCTGAGAGCATAGCTGCCAGACACTTAGCCTTTGCACCTCTGATCTGCTACATTCTGAGGAGGCTACAGTTGTTGTCTCAGGAGGACTATGACGAGCTGCCCAAGGTGACTACAGCGTACACACCCCTACCTGCCTCCGACAGACGGGTTGCTGCCCGGGAGTCAGCTTCACAGGGGAGTTCTTCACAGGGGCCAGGTGACACGGCTACCGAGACAGAGTTGCACATACAGACTGGTAGCCATATGGAGTCCATTCCTGAGGACGTGACTCCGGACTCTAGAGCAGGACCTTCAGCGTCTGCTACAGCTCCAGCTCAGACAGATCTACTACATGCAGAGCTAGCAGCCCTTCGCAGAGAGATCCAGAGTCAGCGAGAGGATAGGGAGAGGGATCGACAGATGCTAGACAGTGTTGTACACACTCAGAGGGAGATGGCTTCTGGCTTGTCGTCGCTTTTCACTGGTTTTGAGGCGATTGCTCAGACTCTTCGTCTCTTTGGACAGGCATTGCCAGGACTCCCGTCTTTCCCGCCTATCACTTTCCCAGGTGTGCTGCCACCAGATACAGTTCGCTTTCAGCAGCTTCAGCAGCAGCAGTTTGCTCAGACACAGGGAGGACAGTCTTCCAGCCAGGGACAGTACTTCAGCACCTTACTCACGGCTCCCATCTCACCTGCTGGTGCACCTACGGTGGGGCCGTCGACGTCCACTTTTGCTGGTTTGACAGGAGAGGCAGGACCTTCTCAGCAGTACTTTTCTTCACCAGGTCTCTCCATGACTCCGTCAGCCTTACTAGCTACTACAGCTCCGAGCTTCTCACCGTTTCAGCTGACGAGTCCCTTCTTTGTGTCACCACTGCCAGCTCGTACACTTGACTTCGACACAATAGCACAGACAGCCTCAGTGCAGACAGACTCACTTCTTACAGCTTCACAGGCAGAGGTCGTGACTACTACAGCTGAGACAGCAGCAGTGGAGCAGACAGAGTCTCCCAGGACACCTACTCCGCCTCGAGTTGTTGAGCCCTCAGCAGATCTCACTGACTTTGGCTACACTCGTGAGGAGTTACGTGAGGCTCTTGCTACAGACACTTCTCCAGAGCAGCAGACAGCACCCTCCAGGACTCCTTCACCACCTCCAGAGTTTGAGTACACTGGCACTTCTTCTGAGCAGCAGCAGCCGCAGCAGGGCACCTCTTCAGTGACTACCACCACTGCACCTCCTCCAGCCTCCGACACGTAGGACAGCTGTTTTTTCTCTTTCCTTCTTTCTCTTTTTGGTCATTGGTGCCAAAGGGGGAGAGAGATAGAGAGATCTTGTATAGGTCTAGGGGGAGTAGTGGAGTGATCTTGTGCTCAGGGGGAGTGTGAGACAGCTTTTGTCTAGGGGGAGATCTTTTGGTTCTTCATTGTATATTCTTTTGGTTCTTCGTGGTTCTTGTTGAGCTTGATTTGCTTTTGCTTATGTTTGGCTCATCAAGAATGCACTTGGTTTCATTTACATACACTTGCTCTTATCTATATATCTGTATATTGCTCTGTTGTTGATATATTGCTCTGATATATTGCTCTGAGTTTGTGTATGTTTACCTGGATGCACTTATTATATCTATCTTGCCAGGTTCCTCTTTCTGTGATGATATGTGCACTCACTTGCTTTTGCAGGAATATCTTATAATCTTATCATCACAGAGTTGTGGTCATAGCTCATGTATTTATTCCATATATATCGCCCATGTGCTTTAACTCTATTTTGCAGGTGATACCTTTGAGCTATGACTACTTTATTCTCCGTTTTTACTTGTTCTTCATTTCATATCCTATCTTATCAATCACTCTTGCGCTTTACATTCTCTATCTTATGATATGTGTTGTCACCAATCACCAAAAAGGGGGAGATTGTAAGCTTCATGACCATTGGAGTTTGGAAACCCCAAAGGTATGAATGTTTTGGTGATTGGGTGACCATATTGATGTGACTAACATTTCCTTGTAGGATATTCAAATGGTCATGTCAATGAAGCGTCGTCTCACATATTCTATCTATCGACGACTTGGTGATTGGTTGCCTCGACAATTCGGATCGAGAGCTTGATGGAGTCGCGGAGAAGATGTGGATCAAGGCTAAGGACATGCTAGATCCAAGCGAGTGTTGCTTGGTTAGATGTTAGCTTGAGTCCATAGGAAAAACCGGACTATCAAGAGGGATCGAATTGGTTCTCTTAGAGCACACTAGGTTAGAGATCAAATGGATGCATTGTGAGTCTCTTGAGGGCTAGGTGGCTGAAGAGAAGAAGAGGAACCAAGGATGAAGAAGTTGGAAGCAAGGATCAAGAGTGGATCAAGTTTTCAGCTTATCCGGAAGAGACCGGACAGTACGGTCCTAGGGACCGTACAATGCGGTCTTCATTGAAGATCCAGACAGAGAAGTGAAGTCTCGGGATGCTGAGAAAATGAAGACCGGACAATAGGACCGGACAGTACGGTCTAGGGACCGTATGGTACGGTCATCAGAGGATTTCCAGACAGAGAAGTTGAAGTTTCTGGAAGTGGAAGAAATGAAGACCGGACAATCGACCGGACGGTACGGTCCTAGGGACCGGACAGTACGGTCTTCATTGGAGATGAAGAAGAAGATGGAGATGCGCCTGGAAATAGAGACCGGACAATACGGTCTGGAAGAGACCGGACAGTACGGTCCTTTGTACGGTCTCTAGTTTCGCAGGGCACTTTTGGGCAACGGCTAGTTTTGGGTTGGTAGCCTATAAATAGTTGGTTGCCCGCCCCTTGAGGGGTCTCTTGGCCATTGTTGGAGTGCAGGAAACTCAGAGGAAGCCAAGAGCAAGAGAGAGAAGCACTTGTGAAGGATTTGGAGTGATCCTAGTGCTTGAGAGAGTAGCAATTGCATCCACTTGATCTCTAGGCTAGTGTGAGCTTGAGAGAGTCACTTCGGTTTGTTACTCTTGGTCTATGGCGAGGCCTAGACCGGTTAGGCGTTGGTGTTGAGCTGTCCAAGGAGATTGTGGAAGCTAACACAAGTTTGTACACGGTCTTGGAGCTTCCCGTGCGAAAGAAGCATCACTAGTGGAGCGCCCTTTGGCACGCATCACGTGCGGAGCCTTACCTCCGGAAGAGTACCCGGGATCGAGCCCGGCGGGACGTGCCCGCGACTTCACTCGGAGGGTGAAGTGTGCTCTAGGAGGGATCGCCATCGAGCGGAGGGACGGGGTCGAGACTCCGGCGGGAGTGACCCAACGTGGAGTAGGGGAAGGCGCCACCCTTCCGAGACCACGGGAAAAATCATGAGCATTCCTATCCTTATCTCCTTTACATACTAGCATTTTCGCTTCCGCATTTACTATTATGTGCTAGTAGAATTGCATGATAGGTTGTCTCTTTACTACTTGGTAGAATTGCTTGCTAGGGTGTTGCTTGTTGCATAGACTAGATTGTGTGCGCGCATCGCTTGCTTTTGCTATCACCATATCTAGTCTTGCTAGCTTCACGCCTAAAGTACGTTTGGGAGAAATTGTTGACACACCGATTCACCCCCCCCCTCTCGGTGCCCTTGATCCTTTCACACCCGCGAACTCGAGTGCGCTCACAGGCGCTGGTGCCGTGCTGTCGCCGCCTAGCACCGCACTGCTTGGCGTAGTACGCCGGCCTTGCTGTTGCCGGGCTAGGCCGCCGCCGGGCCTTGCCGCGTCGCTTCCCCGCTGCAAAGAGTTATCCCAGCTGCGTACCGCCGTCCCGAGACGCCCATGCGCACACGCGCAGAAAAACAAGACAGAGGCCGGTGGCCGTGTGCTCTCGCCAGGGAATAAACAAACTAGTAGAGATAGATTAGTTTATGCCAAAAGGGAACCGATGCTTGCCACCGCATGCATCGCAGTCCTGTGGACATCGAGTATAAAATTCGTCCATGAATAAATAAAGGGAGGGATTAGATTAGACCAGGTAAACAAAGAGCTCCAGCCCCCATACTGCCTGGGATGCGCCTTCCGTCAGTTCCGTGCCAACAGCAGCGCCACAACAACAGCATGCATGTGAGCAGTGGGGTCCAGCAGACCAGCAAGATGCGTCCCGTGTAGCCACGTGGCTACGCGGTAGTGCACACAACACGCCATGCAGCTGGTGGCCATGCCCACTTGTGCACGCGCAGGTGCCGAAGGAATAAAATAATCACAAGAGATTAACCAAAAGGTGAGAAACAGATTAGTACAGCCAGGAGGGCCGCGACTTGGGACCTCTGCCGCACGCTGGAGAAAACGCCGCATATAGCCCCGGGAGCTGCGCCGAGCCAGCGTGTGCGGGAGCTTCGCCCGCTACAGGCATGTCCTCCGCCCAGTGGCTGCTGCAGGCTGCGAAACCGTGCTCCGGGGCCAGAGGCACCCGCCCGGGGCCAAAGGCGCGCGCGGAGCAGGTTCACCAGCACGCCGCTCGCCAGTAGCGCACAGCAGGTTGCAGTAGGATGCATACGCACAGTGGCTTGTGCTAAGACTGCAAAAACAGAACAAGAAAAAAGAGAGTAGAGAGAGCAGCGCCTCATCCCCCTACCTGGCGCGCCAAATGTCGATGTATGTGGACCAACATATGGGGGGTTAGCAAGAACCACCCCTTGAGATTCGGTTAGGGGATGAACACGCTGCAAATCTCGTAAAGGGTTAGTGCAAAATAAACAGCACACAAAGCATTTTACCCAGGTTCAGGCCGCCCGGAGGCTAATAGCCCTACATCCTGCTTGTCTGGATTATTTTTATTTTGGTGGAATATTACAGTGGAGAAGAGCTCACATTCTTGAGCTAGAGAACCTCCAGCCGGAGGAGGAAGAAGAGAGGAAGGAGAGGAGCCCAGCCGAAGTCTCCCCTTTGCCTGCCCCGGGTGCTCCCTTTTATCAGCCAAGGGGCATCCCACATCGGGCCGTACAGAAGTAATAAAAGAGAGGTATGGGCTGTACAGTAGATGGGACATCTCCTTTTCTCCGTGCTGCGCGCTGCTACCTCAGCCCTTGAAACCGGCCGGGTGTGCGCTGCTGCTGCCACTGCTGTCTTGGGCCTTGCGCAGAGAGAGAGAGAGAGAGACAGGGGCAGCAACCATCGTGCAACAGCAGGCAGGCAGCTCCCTGTCCTATCCTCACATGCAGGCTGGCCCACACACGTGCATGCATGTGCTATACGGGGGAGTGGGGAGCTGCTCCCTTTTTCCTTGTTGCCTTGTCTTGTCACTATGGCCCATGTAATCGGGATCTTCTGTGGTAGTTCAGTGTATTTGGCCGGTGTTGGGAACCCCGGTTCCCATAACACCGACACATAGTTTGCACGGAAGGGTTGGTTTCCACCTGATACGTTATTACCCTTAACTTTTGGCACAGCGTCTGTCCACAATAAACAATTAATTCAAATAGTTCTAACCAGTGTCCAGTAAAGCATCACGTCTCGAGCAAATAAAGCACGGTGCGACACTAAACTAGGATGAATGGATACTATCAACAACCAGAGCATTATATGGTGGTACTGGCCACAAAACAACAGCACTGGACCAAAAGTCTACAACAACATTGCATTTTCTCAACTAATATTTGCATGAAGCAGAAATGTTCACATTAAGAACAGCACATTCCGCCAAGAGCTCGTACCAAACTATAGATATTTACCGAGCGCGAGTAACTAAAATCTTAGATCTGGGGATACTGCAGAAGCACAAAAAAGCACGTACCCCCTTGGTGGAGGTCTGGCGATGGCGCTTGGGCTTCTTGATGCCGTTCTTGTGCGCCTTGTACGACTGGTTGTGCGCCGTGTGGTTCTTCGACTTGGCCATCCCTGGTCCCTCTTGCTCCTCCTAACAATCACCTACGAGCAAACCAAGAATTGATCGATATAACCACTCCAGGAGACAGCAGGAGGGCAGCTTCCAATCGGATGAAGCAAGGCAAGAAAATCTGTCGCGCGAGGTAAGCGGAGGAGGAGGAAGGGTTCTTGGCTCTTACCGGCGTCGGGGAAGGTCGGCGGCGGAAGAAGAGAGCTAGGGTTTCGGAAGTAGCGAGCCGTCGAGCGCTGGCTCTATATAAGGGAGGGGAGCATTTCCCAAGCCCATGATTTCTTATGGGCCTCTAAAACCTAAGCTTGGATATGCGTGTGATTGGGCCTTTTGCGGCCCACTCAAGTGAGCTGCCGCTGCTACGCGGGAACAACAGTAGGGCGGCTAGGTTTAAAAAAAAACTTGCTTGAAAAAAACAAAGGATAAAAAGCTACTCGATCCTTATCATTATATTCGGATCCAGCTGTTTCTATCGAAGCATACCTTCAGGCGCATCGAACATCTTGTGCCATTCTAACGCCAGCCTCGGCCCGTGCTAGGTAATACTCCGCCAATCCCCATTCGACGTGTAGTGACAACTTTATTCTTGCTATTCCGTTATGAACAACTCAATACTATTATTTCAGAAGAGCCTCACAGATAAGATGATCATCTAGCAAGAATAAAGTCGTCACCACACGTCGAATGGGCACTGGCGGATTGCCACAACTGAGTCCATATCCGGAAGATTTGACGAACCGAAACTTGCGAAGATTCAAGGAAAGGATTTTGCCACGATAATACCCGACCAATGCAAAAAAAAAAAAAGAAAAAAAAAGCACAAAAAAGCAGTATAAGGAAATGCGTGTGAATCCACCATGAGGCACATAGGTGTAAGGGGTTCTGATATATCACCCGAATATAAATAAACAATATCACTACTGTACTGTACCGACCCCAGAAACCCAGCTATCTGATGCCAAGTGGCCTAAACCACCAAGCAACACAAAAAGACGACGCCTGGATATAAACATCAAGGCTATGTCAAGCCCCCAAGTTGAAAATACACTGGTAAAACCTGTGGGACAAATCTCAATACAAAAATAAGACCGGCAGATTAGTTTCTCCAGTCCCTGACAAAAAGATGCCCCTCATGCTGAAAAGTTGGTGCTGCTTCACGGTTTGGAAACCAATCTAATCACCAAGGCATCGAACCACCTTGCACCAAAAGTTCCCGGCCGCTCCGTTCTTCAAGCTGCCGAGTTCTCATGGAGTAAAACATACTCCCGGCTACATACAGAGCATTGGCACATCTGTTACTGAGAAGATTATTGTAAAGGTGTACACAGATAGAAACATGACATATCTTAAGAGTTAAAATGCTCAGCTCAGGCAATCACAGGGAGGCAGAACATTGACTGAAATAACAAAATGTCTAGAACTCAACAAGTTTACAGCATTGAACTAGGTGAAAAAACTTAAATGGTTTAACTTTCTTTACCATAATGAAAAACATGTTTTCACAGAAGAATGTATCATTTCTGAGAAAAGATTTCTAAATTTGAATCTGCAGCTCTGAAGAGCAAACCAAATACTTGATGTGCTACATAAAATTTCATAGAATTGACAGGCATAGTAATAGTAACACTACCTCCTAAGCCAAATTCAAGTTGCTTTAGCCACAAGAAAATTTTCTTAGATATCTTAGCATGCTTAAGAGATAAACCACTAAAGTGTGGGAATAAACAAAGGTCCTTTTCTCTCACTACTTACAATTGGTATAAAAGTTAAAAAAGAAATAAAATAAAATACATGTGCAGACATGAAAAGGTTGACAATAGAAGACTGCACTAGTTCTCAGTATAGTTAAAGGATTGTATTGAGTAATTCCCGCAGGAGGCTGAAGTGACTACCAGTAATACCTAAGTATTAAACAAATAACATTTCATTGAACAATACAACAGGGACTGACCCAGCAAGCAAAGACGGTCATGCAAATTTTAACCAGATAACATAAACAGAACACATACCTGCTATTGCCAAACTTAATCGTGTCCTTCTCAAAGAGTTCATAATAACGCCGAGGTTCAATACGTTTTTCCTGGGTAGATACAACACATTTGCAAATGGCCAAAACGTGATTTGTTGATATGAAATTAAAGCCACATACATCACTAGAAATCTAAAAACTTACATTTATGAACGTTCCATTCGTACTATCAAGATCCATCAAGTAAGGCCTATCAAAAAAGCAGCCAGACAAAGGATGTTAATATATTAATAGAAAAAAAAAACACTATTGGTATTCGATATATGTTAGTAGAGCTAAATAAAAACGCATTGTGAAACTAGTAAAAAACAAGCAGATTAAATAAACAACATAACCAATTACCTCACTTTCTTTGCCATCATGCCATCTGGTTGTTCCTTCTCCACAAGTCTGAAAACAAAATGAACAACAAATTACAATATGACCTCCAACAGAGGCATGCGGCAGTGTGGACATACCTATACTGAAGAACTGCATGCTGCTTGCTGCAGGATGGATGATCTGTGGGGATGTCTGCAACCCTCCTTTCTCTTCCAAAAAGGTAACATCTCAGCCGATGTACATATAGTGGATCTGTGAATCAGACATATCAGTAACATTTGTGCGTGAAAGATGTGCCAAATAGCACTGTGCATCAACAATTCTGATGAGATATGCCTCATGAATGGACACCTAGATAATACCACAAACATATTCCTTACAATGCCTGTATGATATTTTGAATGGCTGCCTACGAGCTATGAGCTCAGAAGCAATGTCTGTTATTATGCTATTCCAAAGAACCCTTGGTGTATGCTACGAAGATGAAATTATTTTTGTCAGATTCAGTTATTTACAACTTGCAGCTGAACCTATTTTCCATTGCATCAAGCTGGCAAAGAAATGATTCCTTTCACAACTAAGCCAATTGAATGATAAACCTCTAAACTAAGTGATTTAATTGTACGTACGTAACAAACTAACTTGAGATAATGTAAAAAAAAAAAAAAAAACAAGCAGATAATTGCTGCCAGGTTGGAGCTCATAACAATAGTCAATAGCCACATTAACTATGGGCAGATAAATGTTATTATGTTCCTTCTTCCAATCGTGAAACTCTTGATCTGATGGATGGCACTACATACGCTATGCACTAGATACATAATAGAGTAAAAGAAGTTGAGCATCACTACCGTTCAGAGGTTCACCACCCTTAAAGACATAGAGTCGCCATCTAATATCTGTCTGGCGAGCTTCTGGAGGTTCTGAATATAACATATTCACACCTGAAGAGGGAACAAAATGTCATCTTCAAGGACACTGCAGTACATCGTGCAAACAGGGAAAGTTCACAGCATCACAGCCTTGCTGGATCTGAGTGCTAATTTTACCGTTATAATGATCCTATGCCTATGTTGATGCAAATAAAATAACTCTTACGATACGATATTCAGCTAAGCACCTGCAACTCTATTTGTCTCCTCAGCAAGCTTTCCAGACAATTCAAATGATGGCTTTTGCTGCAAAGTAAATTAAATAATTAAAATCACAGTGGGAAAAAAATGTACATATTTACTATTAAAGAGAATTAAAAAAATCACATAAATGGAGAAGCTCCAATGTTACTCAAACAAATGAACTTCTCTTATCGGCAATACCAATATTCATCGTGGAATACACACCTTTTCTTTTGCTTCAAGAGCTTCTGCAGCAGCTTTCATCTTTGCCACAGAATCTGCATCTTCACTTCTGCAAAAAAATGATTTTACTGTTACTCTCAAATACATAAGAACATGATAAATAACACACAGATACTTCAGAAGAATCGGCCAATCAAGTACACTTGAGTAGTACTCCCTCCATCCCACAACAAATGGCATCGAAGCGTTTAAATTTTGTCTCAGAACAAATGACATTAGCCAATTTGTAGGGTCACCTAGCCACAAAGTGTTCCTAAACGGTAAACAGTAAACAGTTGGTGACCTCACGTTTAGCGTTTAGCCTGTTTAGACGGCGTTTAGACGGGTTTAAACGGATTAAACGTTTTTCCACTGTAGCACCTGAAAATGAAGGAAAATAGAAAAAGAAAGAGAAGAAAGAAGAAAACAAAAGAGAAATCTGCTTTGCTAGCCCGGCCCATCAGCGGCCCACTTGCAACATATCTTATCTACAACTAGTAGCAGTCGGCAGCCACAAAATCACATCACGTTTTCACCGCCGCTGCTCATCTCGTTCGTGCTCATCGCTCCATCCTACTCCTCTTTAGCCAGAATCCTCGCCAAATGCCAGATCCAGAGGGGACTGAGGAGCTCGATCGCCGGCCCGGCGTATGGATGGCGGCGGCGCTGCCCGATGGCCTGACCGGTGCGCGAACGGCGGCGATGGCGGCGGCGCTGCTCGCAACAGGCCTGGCGGCGACTGGCGGCCGGTGCTGCTCGAAGGCCAGCCCCTCGGACGGACGGCAAAGCCGCAAAGGCACTGCTCGATGGCCGGGGCGCGGCGGCTTGCATGATGGAGGTCCGCTAGGTGTCTCTCCCTTCCGCCAAATCTGTTGCTTGTTCGTTCCTGCTCCTTTGCTCATCGCCGAGACGCTGTCCAAGTTGGCCTGAACGCCGTGTCAAACCGTGTAAATCCCATCCCGTGTAGGCCGTCTTGGCCGTCTTTTTGCGTTTTTGACCGTATAAACAGGTCAATGTTTAATTGCCGATTAGGGGCTAAACTACACGGTTACGTGACGTTTAGCGTTTACACGAGTTTAAACGGCCGTTTAAATCCGTTTAGGATAACTTTGGCTAGCCAATTTATGGCAAGCTAATCTGGTATTTCTGGAAAGCTGATTTGGTGCAATCATTAAAAGGCAGTCAAGCGTGATTAAAAGGCATTTTTCTCATTTAGTTGGCTCATATAAAGCATATTATCACTAATAATTAGAGGTACCTGGGTCATTTTGCTCAACTCTTAATCTGTCTGAGAATTTCTAGAATGTCATTTGTTGTGGGAGGGAGTAGTAAACAAAGGACGAGCGGGGGATGACGTTATGTAAATGCACAATCCCCAAATTTTGGCATATAGAGCTCATAGGAAAAGGCTTTACCAAATAAATATGTTCCACCTCAAAGAGCAACAGAAATGGCTGAGAATTTACAACCTTGATTATGATTTTGGTTCTTCTGCACTTTTGTTATTTTCTTTATATTGGTAATTCAATCGCCATTCCTCAAAGTTTAGCACAAAAATTATTGTTTTGTTAGCTGTACCCAAAACAAGGCATTCTGTGTGTGCAATATAAAAGCACATATAAACAAGAACAAAAGAAATCCACAAAATTGCTGATAAACATGTAACTGTAATGATAAATTAAAAATTTTGCTGCAAGCAATGCTTATATTAAGGATTCAAAATGCCAAAAAACTAATCAAGGGCGCAAGGGCAAGTGGTGAAGTTTGAGCATGGAAAACTCACCGGGACACTTCATCCTCCCTAGAGTTCACATCCTGAAATAAAAATAACTTTAAATTAGAACATACTACCAAATGTAAATGAGCTACCATATCATTAGAAAAAAAAAGGAATGGACAATTACATATTTAAACTCAAGTCAAACCGATTGATATGGATACTGATCCTTAGAAATTTAGTATGATGTATGAACGCATAGGAAGTGTTTTAAGACAACTAATTTCATAATCTCCTATATTAATTGTTGATAGTGAAATAGTTCTGGCTGTGTACTTATTCAGCAGGAGGCTACAGTACTACCAGAAGCAATGAAAAACACCTTACAACAAAAGGAACATCAAAACAGGTCGATGCGGAGAGAAAGGGTTGGATATCACCAGATACCTCAGCACGAGCTGCACTTCTGGACGCCCTTGGTGGTGAGCTTGATTCATGCCTTCCCCTATGCCTATGTTCCCCTGGGGACACTGATCGATCACGCCTAGATGATCTTCCTGATCCACCATTCCGCTCCTCGCGACCTGTTCTCTCTCTCGTTGAATCTGTTCTGTCACTACGGTCCGATCTTTGCTCCCTTGAAGAAGCAGATTTCCTATCCTCCCGATCAGACCTTCCACTTCTAGAATCATGCCTATCATCATCCCGATCTGAGAATGTCTCCCTTGAAGCACCTGACTTATCATCCTTGCCAGTTCTTCTATCCTTTGAATGATCCCTTCCATCATCACGATCAGGTTTCTTATCCTTGCCACTACCCCGACCATCCTCCCGCTCTGCCTTCCTATCTCTCGAAGCATCCCTCCCATCATCATGATCCCTGTGCCTCCCCGAGACCCGCTCCTCCCTGTGAGAGGCCTTCCGGCGATCACCATCCGCCACCTGTGCAGTCTCGCGCTCAGCTTCGGCTCTCCTCAGCCGCTTGGTGCGTGGAGATGGCGACCGGGAGTCCCGCCTCTTGACAGGCGACGGTGAACGTGCCTGCTCGCGGGCGTGTTTCGGGGACTTCACGCGCTCTTTCGCCTTCTCCCTAGGGGGCGACCTCTCCCTGTCCCTGTGCGACTCACTGGCCTTAGCAGGAGACCGTGCCCTAGCAGGCGAGTCCTTCCTCCGCGCGGGGGGGCTCCGCCTCCGCTCCCTGTCCCTGGCCGGGGAGCGCGACCTCCGGGAGTGCTCCTCCCGCCGCCTCTCCACCGCCGAAGCCATTCCTCACCTAGGGTAAAACATTCAGACCATCGATTCAGGACGCGGGCGAAGCATCAAGGAGCAGCGAGTGTGTTGGCGCGGTATCCCGAGCGAAACGAGGGATGGGGCAGGGCAACTTACCGGGAACGGCAGCGGAATGGGGCTAGCTGCTACCTCCGCGGCGGCGGCGATGCTGCTGCTCCGTCCCCCTCTAGTTTCCTCTGCTTCAATTGCCTCTCGCCGCCTCGCGTGGAGTGAGTTTGTGAAACGGCTGTTCGGATCCAGATAGTTCCATGCTGAGGAGGAAAAGGCTCGAAGACATCCGAAGCCCATCTCTGGTGAATCCAAAAGTCGGGCTTTCCTCGGCCCAACTGCATGCGAGGAACGCGTTTTCTTTCCTTTTTTTAATGGTTACGAGGAGAGAGCATCCCGACTTGAATATATTCAAAGTGTGACAAACAAACTACAGATCAATGGCCTCGTTTTTTAGAGAAACAAAGCAAAAATCCTATAACGCTTGGTTAATTAGGAAAGTCGGGCTAAAACCGTGATAACTACCTAGCAAAACTAGGCCTCAAATAATAAGCCTCAGCACAAGGGCGAAAATTGTGGCTTTACTGTAAATAAAAACACCGCGCCCTAGCACAAGGGCAAAACGTGGCATACCAAGGATCACAGCAAAATGAAAAACTTCCCCGAAAAAGCCCTAATCAAGGACCGACTTCACATAATGAGGCTTCCGGATAAATGCTAACCCGTGTGGTACTCCGAAGCAATCTCTCTAAGGAGAGAAGGTTACGACATTAAAGATGCCGCCCGTTGCCTGATCTAGCCACAAGCTAAATCAAGGTTTTACTCGGAGAAACCTAGGGTTAGCCATGCAAGGGCACCTCGACAACACTCCCAAGGAAGAAAATGATGCTCAAGACGTCATCGTTGCAAAGACTTCGCCCCATGCCTTTGCACGAGGAAGCTTGAAAGCTACCGATCCAATCCACAGCCAGCAATACAAGCATACCTAGCAATGGTTGTCCGGTCTGGAGCTCTATCTCTTCAAGAAGAGATATGGCACCCGAGGGTGTCGCCGTCGCCGGTAGTGAGCCGGAAGAGTTGTTGGCCCAAAGTCTGCATCCTCGCATCATCCGCAGGAATGGAACACCTTGAGGCCTCGAAGAGCAGCCAGCCCCACCCATAGGAGTGCGGCAGGGACGCCCGACCAGCACCGCTAACGTCCCTGGGGAAGACAAGCACCTGACCACTATGGACAAGCGTCGTCGCCGTCACCCGTGGATGCCAGGCCACCAACGCCGACACGAGGGCGCCGGATCTCGCCGGAATCGGAGAGGGAGAGGGTGGGGGTGTGTTGGAGTCGCGGCAACCACCGAGCCCCAGCCCCTAGTTGACAACGGGCGCCGCCACCGTCGGCTGCAGACCGCCGCCGCTCGCATGAGGGGCGGCACAAGGGGCAGCCAAGCTCCATCCACCGGCCGATGACAACGCAGCACGCGTGATTGGTCAAGGGCGCCGCGGGATCTAGCCGCGAACAACGAAGATCTGCCGCCTAGGATGCCAGATCCGGGGAAGAACGTCGGGACTCACCGTCGTTGCAGCCGTGGACGCCCAAAGAAGAAGAGGCCGGCGTGGTGAGGGTCTTGGTGGAGGAGAGCCCGGCCGCCGCCTTCCTTGCGGCTGAACAGCATTTGCAGCGGCCTGCTCGAGCGGCGGCAGAGCGGGAGGGAATTTGTGGATGGGGTGGCGGCGGCGGCTAGGGTTCCGCCCGTCACCCTCTCCGAGAGAGAGGCGTGCGGGCTTCCCCCGAGAGGTTGCGTTTTTCCTGCTCAAAACACCCTCTCCGTTTTCTTTCCTTTTCAAGACACCAAGGCAATGCGGAGTTTATTTCAAATTATTTACTCTCTCCATCAAAAAAACTATTTACTATTTTTTTGCCGACTTCAAACTATGTTACTCTAAAAAAGGTTTGAAATAGTTAATCTGGAAATGATTTAGCTTATAACCGAAATATCTTTAGAAAACAGGAAAATATTTCTATAGTTTATTTATTTGATTTTTAACCGAGGAAAGTACCAAGTTCCACGTAGACGGGATATATATTAGGATAGTCGCGTTGAGAACACTTCCTACATACTCCCACGGGCTATGGTGCTACTACCATGCTACCAATCTGATAGCATGAAAAAAAGTGAGACAAAAATGTAGATGCAAACTAAGTCATCATCAACCATAATAGAAAATTTGACATGCATGTTAAACTGTGCATGGAGAAAAATATACAATGAGTCATAACACTCCGTACTGAATAGCTACAACCGAAACTATTAAAGCTAATTTTTAGAATTGTGATCCATTTCATAGTCGCAATATGCTCTTAATGATCCCAGCTCATGATTTTGTATATTTACCTTCTGAGCTTCAAATTATATGTTTTTATTATGTGATCGCAATATGAAAAACAAAGTCTGAATTTCCACGAAAGCTGGCTTAAAAAGAAAATTTGATCAGGTGCATTTCCCTTTTGAACCCCTCTCGAAAAACTCATCATGAGAAGAGTAAAATAATTATGCAACGGATATTAGTAGTGTATCACAATAAATCAATGCAATGCCACAGTAGGACTTCCCCTACTGTAATTTCCACACACACAAAAAAAAAAATCAATTCTATGGCAGCTGGTGTGAAAAGGGGAAATGAGACGTTTTGTTCGACCAAATCTACATCGTGAGCGTTGCCCAATCGAGTGTCTTATGGTTCAATTGTAGTGTCATGGCCCACAACAAATTTCAAAGCTTGATCTATAGACCCATAGGGATTCATTTGAAAAAAGGGGTGTTCTCCCTATTCCTATGGAAATCCGACTGTTTACTACTGTACAAAAAAAACCCAAAAAAAACCTGTGGTCTCCGCTAAAGTCTGAAGTAATACAAGCCAGGAAAGCTAAACCTGAGCAGTATGAATCATGCTAATGAATTCATGGCTTTAGAAGTCACTTTTCCAGCGTTCAACAATACATAATACAAAGAGACGATTCGATTTATTAAATAAAGGTTAGTCATGTACCATGTACGGCTACACAGCTTATCCAGCAGTTCACCAACAGAAACCTAGTCCAACGGGACTAAGCATTTTAGACAAAACGCCAAGGAAAAAAAATTCTTTTCTAGATTCTATAACAATGACCACCTCTTTCAGTCTTTTGGAGCAATTGTTCATTTCATTTACTGTTACATCAGTCTCACAGACGTATACAAGTGGTCCAAAGAAAATATCATACAAATATATAAGGGGAAAAGTAAGGGTTGCATTTCTATCCTCGAGCCAGCATGTAAGTAGTATGTTACTAGATCGAAAGTTCACATGTACGAAGATGGCTACAAAATTTGTAAGAATCTTTACTCTCGAAGCTCGCTATGTGGATCTTTGAATCCAGAAAAGAATGAATACTTCAGTTCATGAACCAATAAGCGCACAACAGCTCTGCAGACCTGACATCACATCTCATGGTAGCCTTCAAGGCGAGGGCTTCTGATTTCAGTGGTTGAATATGCACTGAAACTTGGGTATACATTCTGCTAAGAAAGTACAACAACCAAACGGCTCTACAATCTTCAAATGTATCTAATCATGTGAAAAATGTGACAACATCTCTTGTGTATCCCCTAACTATTAACATGCGTGGGACATTCTCTACAAGCAAATCCATGTACTCCATGTAGAAATATGATGGATGATTCAGAGGTGGTGGCGGGAGGCTCACAAGCACTACAGCTGCCATTCTGGAATACCTGAGAATCGTGGAGTTCAACTTCAACATTGTGTATAGGAATTTGTCAACCTTTTGTTCATTTACAACTACTTGCCTCCCATTCTCCATTAGAGGATGTCTTTCTCTCTGGGCAGTTTCTTTCATCTCATCAAGGTATGTCCTAATCCTTTGCTGTGCGCTTGTGTAAGCCTCATGAGAACCATCCTGTTGTGCACCACTGCTGCTGTTCTCCATATGTGATTCCCATGATTTCATAGTCACAACGATGACCTCAGCTTGCATCCTAAGATCATACAAGAACTTTTTGACATCAGCCTTCAGCTCCTCAGCATCAGTGTCCTCTTCAGATATGCAGAAGACTTGGATCTTACAGCTTTCGAAACTTTCTTTTGTGAGCAGGAGCTGAGACAGAAGCAGCATCAGTCCTCCATCTCTCACAATCCAGTAGAGGTCAATAGTCCCATACTGTCTTTGGTACTCATTCGGCCACTCATCGAGCCCCTTTACAATGACTACCGCCTTGTTAGCAATAATGCAATCATTTATGATGCTGACAAATGTTGATGGTATCTGCGTCAAATTCTCACGGCGCCAGATCTCAGGGTACCGCATCACAACAATGTTAGGTTTCAAGTTTCCCAGGCCCATTGTCTGAACAATGCTGCGGAATCCATCAGACATAGAGGGGGCAACAACAATCTCCGCAACTCCCTCGCATCGTTTATAGTCGATGTAAGCATCCAGTTGGCGGCATGCAGTCTTTGCATCCTCAGCCAGTTCATGATAATCACCATCAATTATCGAGACAAAAATTGACATCCCACGGCCCTTTTTCTTCATACAATTGGCAAAGTCTGCAAGTTTTGGATGACAAGGAACATTTTCTGGAAGTTTTCCCCATGGACGGCAGAATATCAGAGGAATAGGATACCAATTCTTAGGATGAACTTGGTTTGCTGTGAAAAGGATGGTAAGAGTTAATTAAATTGCAACTCATAATGATGTATTTGGAGAGCAGAAAGTCATACATACCTCCTAAAGATCTGAGACTTCGAAGTGCCAACTGAAAGTATGCACTCTTGAACCCATCTCCCCAGTCTCCAGCCTTCCCTTTTATGCTCACATAATAATAGATAAGGCTTGCAAGGGCAAGGGAGACAACAGTGAAAGACCAAGAGATCAAAAACATGATCACTGAAAATTGAAAAAGGTCCATGTAAGCAGAAATCATTATTACAAAAAGGTGCTTTTCAATAGATAAGTGCTGCCATATAACATTCAAATAATTAGTACAAACAATAAAAGCTGACTATATTAATAAGAATAAATGTGAAAAATTCTTGAACCCAAATGATGTCATACGCAATTTGAGCCAAAAGAAATGGAATATTCAATTGTACATG
This sequence comes from Eragrostis nindensis, assembly GCA_012490785.1. Classification (NCBI taxonomy): domain Eukaryota; kingdom Viridiplantae; phylum Streptophyta; class Magnoliopsida; order Poales; family Poaceae; genus Eragrostis; species Eragrostis nindensis. The sequence goes on from JAAXCT010000174.1 coordinate 876,444, forward strand.
TCAAAAAAAAACTGTATAAGATTTATCACGATAGACAAAATAAAATGTTAAAAGAGTGAAGAGGCATACCAACACAAAGTAATGCACCAACAAGTGAAAGGCTCCAATGGTGAAATTTCCATCGAGGGCGCCAGCTAGGCGCATCAAGGAGGTCAAGCAGAAAGCATGACAGGTTCACACCAGCATAGCACAGAAGGAAGAACATTGTGATAGTTGGTGTAATCAAATCCAAGTTTCCGATAACCACACAAGCAATACAGATGAATGCTGTGAACAAAGTGGCTGCATGTGGCTCAGCCCCATCAGAAACTTTAAAGTAATGAAGGACTGGAAGAATATCATCATTCGCTATTGCTGCAAGTAACCTTGGAGCCCCTGTCAAACTCTGCAATGCTGCACCTAAAGTAGACAGAATAATACCGATATAAATCACAGCTGGAGCTGGCCATGCCACAGTAGCAGTAAGAAGCCTGCAATTATTAGAGATACTATGAGTTGAGTACACAACAAATATGGAATTGTGTAACAGCTCATGGCCTATGCCTTATAAACCAGGCCCAAATAAACATGTGAGGACTACGCAAGTCTTATTGAATTCTTGAACAATAATAAACACGGTTGAAGGTTGTTATTAGACAATAACTAATAAACAGACAAAAGTTAGGATTCATTTAGGTTATCTAGAGTATTCGGTGCAAACCACCTATTCCACGATGATTTGTTATTTTTGTATCTTTTAAAAGAAAACGAGTTTTGATCTGAAATTTTGTGTGCATGTTTCCCATCATGTCCTCTACCCGTATGCCAAGTTTCCTAATTTTTCAAAACTTCTAAATATGTTTTCGAGAGGTTTTTCACGATTCCACCGAATAGGTGGTTTGCACTGAATATTTTCCCGTGATAATTGGCCCTACGGTGTTGCTTACCCATCACAACCATTCGCTACAAAAACAAGACCATATATCCTACAAACTATGATTAGGGTAGCACAAAGAATATCTACTGCGACTTCTTCGTATTAGCTCTAAAAACCGTTCACTAATATTAAACTTCACATACAATCTGAAATTCTTGTGTTTGTGGTCTTTGCAACTAAGGCATGGAGTCCATTGCTATATACAGTTAGGAAATTACAAAACAGCCTTCCCCATTCATTAATATTAATATTCACATTCACTCCTGTTGTCTATGAAATCCCATTGGATAGAACAATTGAACGAAGCCACCAGGACACATAAGAATGCCCTAATGGGATCTCATAACAAAAGGACAATGTATCAAAAGGGGCAGAGTGGTAGATTGCATCATATGTAGCACTAAAAGGCACACACCTATCAGTTAGAAGCTCCTCCCTTGTGGCCAAGGCTCCAAATAGAATAACAGAACAAAGGTACATAGCAGTTGTAGTAAGAGTCGCAGATAGTGTTCCAATCGGTATCGAACGCTGTGTATCTTTCAGTGAAGCAGATCGGTTTGAGCCAGCCATAATTCCAGTGACTGCTGGGAAAAAGAGACCTACCAAAGCACTGAAAAGTCAATAAAAAAATGTTAGCAAGATGAGCTTCCACATACGTAAGGAAATGTGTAAAGAGCAGTGCATGTCTCTAAGAATTCACAAAAGACACACTTAGGTTCCTAATCGATAGGAAGCCTGATGACCTTGTTTCTAGTAGCAAACCATTCTTCTAAACATATTGGAATGTTCCATTTTAGGACTAAGCAATCAGTATCTGGTTCCTTAAGATGCATCACCAGATCACGTGGCCATTCAGAACATGACAAACAATATTTAGCATGAAGATCCCATTTAACGGAATTTGTTAACCATGTCAATCAGTTCCAAGTTTTTTTTTAAAAAAAATGAGGGGCTTAGGGACCTAGGAAGATATATATACAACATCATGGGACTTATCAAGTGTCGAAGCCACATTGCAGTAAAAACAAGCATGTAACTGAGAAAACGTGTCCCAGACTACACCGTGAACGGATCCCCTCAGAAATTTGTCCGCGATAGATCTGACTGTTTTCGCATTAGTTTAGAACCAGATATATGTTCACAGACAACCCAAATTGAGACTAGGCACCAAGATTGAACATTGCTGAGTTGACAATGTAATTAAGGAGCTCTCTCATATATACAACCTGAGGCAGGCATGCTTGAGACAACAATTTAAAGGCCAATCATAGCGTGGCTGATCACTGAAAAGTGAAGCAATCACTCTGCATAGCCAGAGTACAGAACCCTAAAGGAAAGAAAGAATAAAGGAGTGCATCTGTGGTTCCATAGGTTTCCCTCTGTCTAAAACCCCAAACTAACAGCAATAATTGAGAATGATTCAGTGCCGTGATTGGTGATTTAGGGTTACTATTCAGAATCTAGGGGTGTAGGTTGCAAGAACTATTTCATGCTAAAGTTTCCTCACAATTGTTTTCATAGAACAATAAGATTATGTATCAAATATTTCAAGACGGAAAAAACTTACTTGAAATCCCAATATATGGACCCATTTGGATCAGGAACTCCAGCATTGTTTGTACGTTGATATTCTGAACCCCAATTGTCTCTAATTGTGGCTGTACTCAATCCAGTGATTCCCTCTACATAAGATATCCATGAAGGAAATTCAGCATATACTCATGATAAACAAGATAAAGAGAGCAACATGGTACTTACTTGGAGCATTATGCCTTGGTGCAATGAAGACACCAAGATAAATGCATAACAGAGAGAAAAGGACTGGTATTAAGAAAGCAGGCGCCACCTTGTTGATAATTTTGACACCACCAAATACAATAAAACAGAGCAGTATGGTCACAATAACACCGTATACTTGAAGGTCATGCAAGCTCGGTGTTGATATAGTTGCTGTGCCAGCTGTTGCTGTACCATTTAATAATGTATTGTTGACTACCGTTACACTCTCTGCATTTTCAAACATGAACAAAATTATTGCAAACTTAAATCATAATCACAATTCAAAAAAAATAAAATCATATCCTTTTCAATTTATTGCGATCAAACAAACTAGCAGTTTCTTTCAGCAGGGTGCATTTTATATGTAGTACATATGGTATGTGAGGAATATTGACTGAACGATATGCCGAAGATGAGGAGTGAATCAACAGCTAAGGTAAACAAGAAAAATATCATCTAAGATAATGATAAACTAAATGGAAGCAACTATGTACTGAGGACTGAGGATGAAGCGTCTTGGGCAAGCTAGTGCTCATGTGACGACTACTAGCATGACTCAGCTGACTATTGGGCACAGGACCAAGCTGTCATCCTCAGATGCATGGGTAATGCTCCAGTCTACAAAAAATAGTCATTAAAATAAACATACTGATTAGTGACAGTTGAAAATTACCTTGAAAAAAGCCAGCAGAAGGAACAGCATCCAGAAATGTTTCCACAGCTCCTAGCACATACCTGAAAATGTCAAGGGAAGGAGAATAACACACATTAACGAACAAGCATCAAACTAAAAAGTAACAACAAACAAAAAACTAACAGAGATTTTCATTGAGCATTAAAAGAGGTACGTTTCCCATTCATCTGTACTATTACAATTAATTCCACAACCATAACCCATTTAGGCATTTTCCTATGTTGGGCACAATGATTTATTTCCAACGCACCTCTCAATACGAGTAGGCTTAATAGCTATTTATGCCCTAATATTATGAAAACTCACTGAATTGCTAGCTTTTCAAGTAATCAAAATTTTTGAACTTCTACATTCAATATGGATAAGAGATTTGTGCCCTGCTGTAGGAAGTAAGGCTTGATTTTTGTCCAATTACACCGTCTTTATTCTTTCACTATTACAAATACAATACATCAAATGCTGACTAAAAGAGGATTTTGACATGATGCCCACTTTAAGAAGCAGATGTAAATAGAATGCACTAAAACCAGAATAGCATTCAATCACAAAATTAAAACAAATGTGGAAAGGAAAAATTCAAGAATGTAGAGTTTATACTTACATGGCTCCAGCAACTGCATTCCCAAGGAAAAAGCATAATCCAATACTAACTCCAACTTCAGGACCCAGTGCACGACCTATAAGATAATATGGTCCACCGCCCTATATATCATAGGAAATGCAACTCAGTTTTCTTGTGTTTCAAGCCTTTCTTGGTAGCGCCATATAACATCAAATTATATGGTCTACCAACCCATTTTGTGAATTTTGTTAAAACTTGTGCTAATTTTCACATACCTTCATTGCTCCATTTGTTGCAATGGCACTTAATGATATTGCAGTTAAAAATGTGCATGCACCACAGAAGGAAACTAACACAAGAGACTGCCAGACACCTGCCATACCTACAATCCTACAGAAAGAGAGGGAACCATTCAGCCTTCTTATTTTTAAGTATTGATATGTCTTTTAATAACAAAATATCTGTTAGGCAATGGAAAGAGACATGCATCAAAGTTTCTAAAATAAAACCTACACCTGATATGAATAATAAGACAGGATGAATTTCTCAAATACTGATACCTATTCACAGCATTCCTTCGATAATAAGGAAGGGTTATGGAAGCAAGGAAGAAAATAAGCCAACTAGAGTATTTTGCAAACATAAGGGCAGGAACACAATGCTGATCAGCAGAGTAAGCTTATTGTGGAGAAAGCAATTACAAACAATGTGTTGACGTCTTGATGAAATATACAAAAATATGATCATGAAATACCTTACCAGGTAAAACGGATGTAATAAATGATTCCCAAGATATTCTGCAAGCATGGAACAAAGACACCCATCATGGTACCAAATTTAGGTCCAGTTTCCTGCAAGAACATATATGTAAGTAATCTAATCAGAGTAATAAGCATGTGACTTTTACAAATGGTCGTACATCAATTGTGTATACAACTAAATATCCACAGAAAAAAAAAGGGAAGAGAATCTGGTCAGCAAAAGTGTTGAAAACGAATGAAGTTATATCTCGAAAAGAAAAGGAATGAAGTTCAAACCGAACATATTCCCGACACCATGCATGCACTAAATAATTGAATTTCCAAGCAAAATCAAATGTACCAACGTTCATAAATAAATGGCATAAACAAATAACTGGCCAAAAAAAAATGAACGTACGACGAAAGTAAATGAATTTTAAACTGAACAAACATTGGAGATCTAACATGCATGTACTTGCTAATATTCCAACCAAACTCAAATGTACTGACGCACAATGTGAATGCAATAGGTAAAGTTACATAAAATGATTCAAGTTCTCATCCTGAACTTCAGATTATAAGAAGAAATATATTCCCTACAAACTAAATTTAAATTATTGCTTTGTCATTAGTTCTCAATTATTCACCGTTGACTAGGAACAGTTCATGAATTTTTATCAAAAGATAACACGAGATGTTTGGAAAGACAACCTTCGGACGTCCAATTGTAATTGCTACGTCCTCACCATCCCTAGGGCTTGAAGGGGCCTGAACCTGTTCCCCTGTCATGCTGTTCAGATTTAATCAGTTGATGATACGTCATAAGGGCAGCCCGGTGCACGTAGCTAACGCTTGCGCAGGGACCGGGAATAATATTTTCAGGAAAACCTTCAAGTTTTCTTAATAAAAAGAGACAAATACTAAATTTTAGGTGACATCAGTAAGATTATAGAAAGATGTATAGATGTATTGTACCTTCTGAGGCCCAAAATATTTACAAGAGAGTCAAAGCCAAAGAGCTCTAGTTTTGAATCCCCTTGAGATCCACTTGATGTAGCTTGATCATCAGAAGAATCTCCTCGTGTGCTTGGATCAATAGTAAGATTGGCACCAGGCTTAACATTCCTATCAAATATCAAAGAGTGTGAGTTTATATGCATATAGGACTGAACAACCTGCATCCTTCCAAATTTTCTTGTTAACTGTTATGAACTATGATTATCAAAAGACGCACTTAAAGAATATTTTCTATTGTGGAAATATCTAAGTCTGCCATGGAATTTCTAAAGCCAACAGCGAAATAAGGGCCAAAAGGTTGATCCCAACATGTGCAGATGTCTGTAGCGAATAAGTGTATAAGTGATAGCCGCAGCTTCAAAGCATGCAGGAATTTAAATTTAATAAATTGTGGCAAGTCATGTGGCAAAAACTTCCAGGTTCAAGAAATTATTGAAGACTAAAGGAAGTAACAGTATACTATCCAAGTATTAACAGATGTGGGTGGCAACCATTAGACTAGGCTTAAGGAACTAACAGTATCTTATCCAAGTATTAACGAGTGTCTACTGAAACCTACAGCAACATGCCTATATTAGGACATAAAAGTATGATATATGACTTAACATGAAAAATACCATAAAACAGAAGCAACATCAGATTTAATTATCAGCACTGTTTAAAGAAATTAACCAATCAGACATTGCAGAATAATGGTAAGCCCTGACGATTTAGATAGCAACCAGGGCTACTTCCTAGTGTGCACTAAGAAACTATTTCAACGATATTAAACATCAGAGAATTAACCATATACCACTAGAGATTGAATGACGGTGGCATTGTAGTTGCAGGTTGTCCAAAAGACAAATAGAAATCGCATGGATCTCACAACCTTGATCGTAGTGCTGAGAACTCTAAATATAAACCAGTAATGGCTGATAGCCTAAAATAGTAGTTCAGTGTTCTCTACCGCCTCCTCAACAGTCAACCCATATTGAGTAAACCCCCCAACAGTCCAATGTTACACTTCAATTGATCAGCTGTAAAACTCCATGAACAGCACATGGTTGAAGACAATGCCCGCATTGGTTTGCAGCAACTATGCTAGTGATCCACACAGAAGTACATTCTCTACCCAACCCGAAACCCCCATTTTCGATCCGCTTGCGCGTCAAAAAATTAAATGCTCGCGAAACCCACAAATTAAAAGCGAAGCCGGAATCACCTCGGCGGCTGGGGCGTCACGGCGGCGGCGATGCCGGAGTCAGAGGAGGATCCCGGCTCCATGGAGGTCATCTGCACCACGGCGCGGTCGCTCGACCCGACCGGCCGGTACCGCCGCCCATTCGGCGGCGCAGGCACCGGCAGCTCGTCGTCCGCCTCCTCGATCCCACCGTTCTCCATCCCTCTGGTGTAACTGGCGCAAGCAACAAAAGGGGATCACGGTGAGATCTATGCTTCAGAGCCACGCAGATGCACCGGCACGATCGGCCTCGGATCCAGATCCGCTCGGCACGTGATAGAGGGAGAAGCAGGCCGCGGAGTGGTATCCGGAAGGTTTGCTTACCCGGGAGGAGGTGGTGGGCGGGGCGGTGGCGACGGAGTCGGTGGATGAGAAGGATGAGTCGCCGGCGGCGGCTGTGGCGTCGGCGGCGGGGAGGAGAGGACGAAGGGAGGTTGGGCAACGGTCAGAGGGAGTAAAGATATGAAAGTGGGTTTACTTCGACCCCTTTTTGCTCTCTAGTCCCTTGATAATGATAAATTTCTCTATGTGGGCGGTTTTCCAGCAGATTGCTTCGCCTCGAGGTTCGCGTGATTTGACTTTTGACTTTGGAACTCCAAAATGTTGCTGCAGATATGTGCTACGGCCAACTGGAACTGAGAAAAGAAATGAACAAAATCGAGATGGGCAATCTGAACCAGTTGTAAAACAATTCTCTTGCTATGGAAGCAACAAATCAAAGACACTACCACCACCTTTCATCAACCAATGTGAATAAAAAACATTTATATGCATGTTCAGGGCCGTCCCGGAAAATTCCGAAGCCCTGTGCGTAATTCTAAAGTAGGCCCTAAATTAGTGTCGTTGATTTTTAGCTACAAGCATTAAAAAACATCATTTAGATATTTCTGTTCTCAACAAGAACTTTTACGGCAGTGTTTTCTGCCTTGTCTTGCATCATTAGTGGTTTTACCTGGTATAACAAATGACGCCTTGGTGCTTGGCTAATAGACAATGGCTTATGCCTAATGGTTGATCCATTGCCGTCACTGCATGCCAACACGTGCCACCACGCCCGTCTTGATTTGAAGACAATGGGAGTAAGAGGGCGGGATTTGGGCGGCTGGCAAGATCAAACCTTGGAGTTTGAACGCACTGCAGTTTAGTTGTCGAGTTATTCTACTTTCAGATGTATGCGTAACTCAGTCATGAAATCCATTTTCGTCCCAAACTAACACACGTTCAGCTCGATTTGATACAGTAGACAACAGTCCAAACATACGTATACGAGGGAAGCTCGGCACAGTTTAAGGGCCCCTGGATTTTGGGGGCCCTGTGCGATCGCACAGCCTGCACGTGCCCAGGGCGGCCCTGTGTATGTTGTGTAAATAATAAGACATCTTCTGAAACCTAAGAATTTTATAGGAACTGTAAAGAAATTTCACAGGAGAATTGTACCACGACCCGTCTGTTATGTTCTCCTACAGTCCTACCCCTCCTCTGGTATGTTCTCTCTCATTCTTTTCCCCCGCCAATTCAAGCTTGCGGGGAGGTGGTAGGTTTCACATCAAAAATTAAAATTCTGGAATAAAAATCATTTTGCCCTCAACTTATTTTAATAGTTCCTTTGTCTTATTAATTATTTATTTTAAGTAATTTATTTACTCTACCTATGGTGTGTATTCATGAAATAAAATGTTTCACTTACAAAAGGATTTACTTTTTGTGTTTTAGGAAATAAAGAATTTATTTTAATTCAATAGACTTTTGACAAAAAAAATCTTTTCATTTATCTGAACATACATACAGTAACTTTATTTTAGTTTGTTTCAAAATTTTCAATGTGATTTATTTGGGTTTCCAAAGTTTGATGTGGAAATGTTTTGCTTTTGTTATTTTGCATAATCAGAAAAAAATCAAAACAATAAATACACATACATACCTGATCGGACCTAAACTCTTTAGAAAATCCAGCCCAACTGATGTTCCACTGGCCTCTGCTATTTCGGCCTTCACGACCTATAACTGAGCCGAGGCTGACAAGGCCCAACTGTCCCCCACACCCAGCCCAATAACCATACAAGGCCTAAAGGAAATTAAAGACAAGCTTGTAGGACAACATAAGAACATGCTAGGCAATGCTTTTCCAGCTCTAGAGTCCATTGGGCTGGCAACTCATGGTTCTTCTCATGTTGAGAAAGGGCTCATCGTACTAGGCCTGGGACTTCGGTTAATACGATTAATTCGGTAGAATGAAAATTTAATTGTGAGAAAATGCAAACTGAAATTAGTATCAAAAAGACATTTCCGCGCCCATTTTGGTTTCGGTTAATGCAGCCAAAAAAATACGTTAACCTCTCGTGTTGCGTCGTGCTACCCGCTCATATATTGGAGCCGAAGCGACGCGGCGCCAGCGTGCTCGCTCGGGCTCGGAACATCGGGTGGGAGCCAGCATGTAGGACAGCAGCACACCTCGCATCAGAAAGGTACGTTCCTATCGCTTGGGCCAATTCGGCCTGCTTTCATTACATGCGAGAGGCTACTCGAGGTCTTTGTAACCATGCCTATTTGGTATATTCTCTCTCTCTTTTTTTTGTGAATTTCCTATTTGGTTTATTCAGTCCATTCGGTTAACTGGTGCTAGAAAGCAAACAATTGCCGGTTAACTGAAGTTCTCAAATCTAGAAACCAAAATAAAGACTAAAAACCAATTAAACCAAAAAAATTTAGTTATTTTGATACGGTTAACCGATCCAGGCCTACATCCTAAAGTCATTTGTGTGGATTACTTAACTTGGACTAACCCATGCCCATACATGAACGCATGGCAGCAAAAAAAAAACTAAGAGTTTATAAGCATTTTCTGACTCATGTCTGCATGGTATCTGCACCCTATGCTGCACAAAGAAAGTCATGCGAATCCTCATAAGTGTGACTTTGATCTGTGCAGTCAGTTAAGAGCGCTTATTGCTGAATCCTCATTCTAGAGAAAGCACAATGCTCTAAGGGTGAGGGGGCACAGCCTACGAATCGTTGATCATGTTCATGAATCCGTGCATCATTAACATGGAGCTTTAAAGGCTCTGGCTATGACACCTCTAGTATGAACCACCTAGTGGTTCTTGAACATGAACAAGATTCTTTCTACAAGATCCACAAAGCGGCATAGAATTGTAAAATGAGGTCAACAGTATAGTTTTCTTTACCTTTGTCACAATAATGTGCAATCTTGATATTTAGTTTTTTTGTGTCATGTTCTTCTGTTGCCAACTTCATTGTCTCGCGGATGGTTTTTATGAGCATAGGGGCACGTGCCCCTTTTGCGTTAAACATCAGTTCTTGGTTGGCTACCACTCACTGTATGCACACGTCGAATCTTTTTTATCGTGGGACCAGTCAAGATTAATAAATCCACATGCTTATCAAATCTTGATCATTCTTGATTGGCTACCACTCACTGTATGGCACACGTCGAATCTTTTTTATTGTGGGATCAGTCAAGATTAATAAATCCACATGCTTATCAAATCTTGATTGGCTACTGTATGGCATACGTCGAATCTTCTTTATCGTAGGACCAGTCAAGATTAATAAATCCACATTAGTGACTCTAGAATGACCCTCTACCTTCGTTTCAACATTTTCCCCTTCTTGAAATTGAAGGTGGTGATTTAAAAATCTCTGACTATGGTCACACATATTGAGGTGCATACACCAACAACTATTCACCCAAATGCTATGGGGAAAGATGAGTAATTCACTTATACTCCAACACTTCCCCTCATGTGCAGGCTCGCTCAAGCTACAAACGTGAAATATTAAAGTGGACAAAATTTATTTAATAAATCTCGTAAGTCAGGATTCGAACTCGAGACCTTTGACTCTGATATCATATCAAGTTGCATGCACCAACTAATTCAACTAAAAACCTAAGCTGATGGAAAAACTAGGGAATTCACTTGCAGTCTAGCAACACAACAAGGTCTCATAGCAACGTTCTTCAATTCCTCTCATCCTATTTTTATTAGGCCAGCGAACTACTCCGAGAACGCCCCTTATCCCTCATCTTCTCTCTATGCGTGCAACTTCTTGCTTCTGCTGCCGTTGGGAGAATGAAACCAAGGGTGCCATGAATGTTTCAGTTGGGGGGGGGGGGGGGGGGGGGGGGGGGGGGGGGGGGGGGGGGGGTGGGCCGACATGACAGCCCAAGCACTAGGGGAAAGACGAGGAGGTAGCGGCGACAAATGGGGTGTCCTGATTCTACGATGACAATGGGGTCTCGTTTGGCTCAGCTCGTGCGGAACAACGGAAGACAGGCACGGGCAGTGCGGAATCAAAGGAGTAAATTAAAGGCAGGAACAACGTGTTGAAGGCAGCGTTATACAGAAAAGGCAAGGCCAACGAGCTTTTTGGCAAGAATAAACTGGTTTTTTGGCTAAGCACCTCCATTGTACGTGAGCCAACGCGATGGGCTTGCTCGAAGGGGGCGTGCAATGGGCGATATTGACAACCGTACTGCTCACCGCAGCAACAAAGGCATGCACTGGCTAGATGTGTACAACTCCTGATCCATCGATTATCCCAAGGAACACAAGCCTCAGAATCTCCAATCCTGTTACTCGAGATATATAGGGGGTGCCCGGGTGCGAGGCACTACTGTTCAGAAGCCCCGTGCGTGCTTTGCCACGGAACGGGAGATCACTAGCTAACTCATGGATTTCACAACTTCTTGAAACCCGTCGATGCAGCTAGGTAGGGACGAGCGCGCGGGAACAAATAGGGGGCAGTCTTGATCGGTCGTCGCGAGATGAACCTACCACGCTTGACAGGAACGAAAAAACGCACGTTCTAGAACACACATGGGCCTGAGGTTGTGGCCACGCACGCCCTCCCGGTCGTGTTCTAGGTAGGAGGATCGGGTTGGTAGACCGAGTAGCTAGAAAATGCACGACCCCAACGTCTGCAGATCGATTCAGTATCAGGCATACAAAAACACTGCATGTTTAATTTGCAAATAGAGTAATCGGTTGTCGTACAGATAGGTGGCACGCCGGCTAGCTAGATCCGGACCCTGGATAATCGCACGCAGCAGCAAAATCGCACCTGATGTGGTTTGTGGGTAGCTGCGTGAATCCTGCGCGCGCGCGCGTGCTTGGGTTGGGATATTCTTTGGGAGGGTGGAGGCAGGTTTTTGGTAGTTGCATGCGCGGCGCAGTCAAGGGTGAGCTCAACGGCGAGTGTTTCAGTTGTGCAAGCGCAAGGAAACACACGGTTGTTCTTGCACGTACGTACGCACTCTTCCATCTCTCCGTCCTTCCTGCACGGAACGAGTCGCCATGGCGATGTACGTAACCCCTGCGTCATTGCGACGTAACGGTGGAAGCGAGCGAGCTTTTATTTGAACATTCTCCAGTGCTCCTGGAACGTTCCTTCTTCTGATGGTTGGCAGAAAACTGACCTTTGAACCCTACTTGGTGCCATAGGTTGATGCGATGGTGACGACACAATATTCTCCCTGCCTTAGAAGGAGGGATGCCGTGCAAAGTGTTTTATTTTGTGTTTGTTTTGCAATTGAGAGCCCCGTACTTATAAAGCTTAGTGCTGCATAACACGGTTAATCTGGTTTTGATACATCTAAGGTGATTTAAATCTTGCTTAACCTGGAGAGATGGCAACGATTCAGAAAGGGTGGGAGTGAACGATTCATCTGAACTGATGGATCTTTGAACAATAACGGCATAGAATACTCCCCCTCTGTGGCAAAACAAGTTTATTTCTTGAGTTGATCTAAGTCAAACTAATATTTAAGTTTACCAATATCTATGATACTCCCAAATAAGGATATTTTTTCAATATGTTTCGTGGTTGTACTATTAGTGCTGTACTCATAACTTTAACCTTCTGCAGTCTGTACTGACATATTTCATCACTTGTTCCTTTATAATTTTTTTAATACAAAACTACACTGCTGCTGATTTTAGTGGTTTAACAACCGTACATCCGTGTAATTTGGCGCCATGCGTGCATACTCGCACAAGATAGACTTATTACATACAGAAGTTGAAAAAATTGTCAACCCTGGTAGATCGAACAAGGAAGCAGAGCGTTCATTCCAAGCCCCTGGAACTTCAACATCAAAGTACAGTCCTAGGTCCGAAATTGTCAACTGAACTAGGCAGGAACTAAAACGCATGCCAGTTTAGGTATGATTTATGCAGCACTTCCCAGGAAACAAGTCTAAGAAACAAGTGAACGGTAGTTGGTTCTTGTGTACCAAACACCGGTGCAAGCCATCACACCATCATTTTTATAGCAGCTGAAGGGTGTCGCACAGTTGCCAATTCCATTGAACTCCCATATTGATTCCAGGAATCACTACTGCTCCATGACAACATACACAGTACCCATGATGCATCCCAAGTTTCTTCCCAAGAAGCAACAAATTACTGTCATGGTTGCTTAATCAAGCGGTTAAGCCAACCTTACGTTTTATAATTAAGCTCTTACAGCCAGCTGTTACAGTTGCATAAGTAGTTCATATATAAAGATTGCATATGCCGCTAGGCAGTATTAACATCTTCAAGCTGCGAGAGTCACACACTTAGAGCTGCCATGGCTTGTTTCAAGATGAGGCTACGGCATTTGTTTCTCACAGTTGTGCTTTCGTCCATCGCCATCTCTGTTTGCAGAGGTAACCTAGCCAAGCTTTACTCCTTTCTTTTTCACTGACTGACATGGAGCATGCACTTTATTCAGCACTTATATCCTTCCTTGAATTACTTAATCCCCCCCTTGTTTGTGTGTGTTAAAACTTAATCTCAAATTTGCATAGAAACTATCACTTAAAGTTCTGCCAAAACAGAAGCCAGCTTAAGTGGTGCTTCAGGGATGTCAAGGTCTTCCAAAACAAGCCATCCCGTTTGTTTGGTGCTCAGAACTGACATGTTTTTTCGAACACTTTTGTTGTTTCTTTGAACAATTCAGGACAAGGAGGAGGTGGTGCTGGTGCCGGTGGTGCAGGGGGAGCAGCAGGTGGTGCTGTCGTGCCAGGAACACAAGATGCCATCCAGATTGTGGCTCAGGCTGCTCTCTGCTTTGACCAGAGACAGGTGAATGACTCTCTTACGGTCTTCCCTACAAACCGAGCTAACAATAAATTCATCTCAAGACTATGACAACATATTCTTGATGATTAAACATACATGCATCATTATGCTTAGAGAATATTCTAGGCGACACAATCAAATTATTTGAAAAATATACAATCTAAATTCATCAAATGTTTGCTTGTGTTATTCGTTCGAGCTCTATGCAAATAACCAACTGTTTTCAATCCACAAAAGTGCGCAACTCCGTATACATAAAACATGTTCTGTTTCGTGCCTAAACTAAGACATAAGTATTCAGTAGTAAGTTAACAGCTACGAGATTCTAGGGAGCAGAACGTTCAATGTTTTGTCCCGTACAGACTGCATGTATTTAATTAGCATAACAAATGGAGAACATCAGAAGAAAAGAGCAATTGAACGCATGCATCGACACTATACTGAAGAAAGAAAAATGCTGTGCGTGTCAGGTCATAAATGGATGCCTCCAACAAATGGGAATCAACGTGAACGGCAACGGCAACGGGAATGGCAACGGCAACAGCAACGGAAATGGCAGCGGAAGCGGCAATGGCAGCGGTGGTGGAAACGGCAACGGGGCGACCATGCCGCCAGCGTTGGCGCCGGCGGCGGGTCCATCGGCGGCGGGGGCGGGGACGAACAACGGGCAGGCGGCGAGCATGTGCCAGGGGCCGTGCTTCGGGCAGATGATGCTGATGATGACCTGCGTCAACGGCATCCTGGGCAACATCCAGGGCTACAGCCCCGGCCTCATGCAGGGCGTCCAGGCCATCTTCCAGATGTCCTGCGGCAACGTTGGCAACGGCCAAGGCGGCGGTGGTGGTGCTGGCGGCGGCGGGGCTGGGGGAGCTGGCGGCGGTGCCGGAGGTGGTGGTGCTGCTGCTGGTGGCGCCGGCGGCGGTGGAGGCGGTGGTGCCGGCGGCGGTACGGGCAGCTCTGCTGTTGCTGCGGGTAAGAATGTCATTTTTTCCGAGCAGATCCTCATTTTTTATGAGTAGACTGTTCAGGATATGGTACAAGCTTATAGCAATTCGACATAAAAATAATTTAATTTCTCAATAGCTAAGTGAAAAATCGAGTCACAGGTTTATAAAATGTGGTCTGGTTGGCTTAGGTACATGAAGTTATCACGTTTCTCTGTTTTTTTTTTTCCTTTTGAGTTTGTTTCCTATACATTGAGATTGGAAATTTATATATCTACACATATTCAAATATTTTAAAAAATGATATACTTTGTTTTCATTCATTTGCACCACAGGTTCACACGTGGCGGTAAACAATCTAGACGAGCTAACCAGCAGCGCGGCTGGGCCCACAACCAGTCTCGAGAGGGGCTTCCCTTTGATGTTCATCACTTGGAGCTGTATTTGGCTACTGCTGGTGTACGTAGCTTGATAAAATTAATTTGACGATGAGATCATTGTTGTAAGAAGCTGTGATTCATTTCTTTTCTAGATAACATAGTTATTTCAATTTCACAAGCCAACGTGTGATTCCTACATCTAGAGAAATAGTTCATTTTGATTTGTTTCAACTTTCAGCGCGAAAGACTATTA
Source organism: Eragrostis nindensis (assembly GCA_012490785.1). Lineage (NCBI taxonomy): Eukaryota > Viridiplantae > Streptophyta > Magnoliopsida > Poales > Poaceae > Eragrostis > Eragrostis nindensis. Next base: position 892,036 of record JAAXCT010000174.1, read on the forward strand.
GACATATATGCTACGGGGTGTGCCATTTTCTATGACGCGTGTGGTATGTTGGCATGGCATGTAACTTTTATATCTTGATCCAAGCATTTTGCACCTCTACCTAGGTTTGTCGTAGACTCTACGACAAACTTAGGTGTTTTTTCCCCTTATGAGGACTCAACCTCCTCGGTGTTCTTTTCTAATACCCCAACCATGAGCACTAGCACAGATGCCACCATAAGGGAGATGTTTCTCAGTGGTGCCAATGATTGTTACTCCTGACTCTTTTTTTGTTTTTTTGCATATGCGATTGCTAAAAGCTATAAATATTGTCACCTTATTTCACGTCAAAAAAAATATTGTCACCTTAAGCTTTTGTGTTCAATTATTTGATAGTTTTTTTGTTAAGTTGATTTTTTTCGTTTGAAAGCCTTCAATTAGTAAAAGTTAAATTTTTCAAAGAAAAGTTGATCTGACCTTCGAAAATGTGATTTTTACTGACCGGCTTGCTAAATTTTGCGATATAAGGTTCACTATTTTGTGGAGTGATTCTTTCCTGATTTGAAAGATTGAATTTTTTGAGATGGTTATTATATGAAAATTTAAAAAACTAATGGTGAAGGCCAACTGTAAATTCTTACCTTCTGAAAAGACGTTTGGATTACATGAAGAGAAATAGTACATCTTTTGTCAAGTACTACAGTTATTTTTTTTTTGCAAGATAATAAAATAACATAATTATCGACCAAAGGCTCCTTTATAAAGTAGAGATTCTGCAATATCAACATGCAATGCTCATTTCATTTCCCTTGCAAAAATAAAAAAATGCTCATTTCATTTGGCAGTGGTTTTCCAAACATGTTCTCGTGCAAGGAAGCTTATAGCACATGGTAGTCACATTGTTAGCCCGTTAGAGCCTACAAAGATTTGGTAAGAAAATTGCAGCTAGTCATACAAAAAGGAGATGTCAGTTTTGACCTGGGGAGACTGAATGCAATACTTCCTTGGGCCGCAATTCTCATTTTACTCACTTCCTTGGACCACACTTCACAAATGTCCTCGGTGCATGGGAATCTGAGAGAAAGCTTAACGATCTGTTGAGTGTCAACGGACCAAAACCAACATACGAAGAAAGCCGACATTCAAAATGATGTATCCGTGTGTGCTAAAGGTTTCTGATAGGAAAGGAACCGAATCAGAGCTGCCAGGGACTCTCCACCATTAAACCATTGGTTTGCTCCAACCTTGAAATTCTAGATGTTGCACAAGTTTTTGCAACAATTGGTTTCCCTGTTTAAGTAATTATGCACACACAAGGTAATAACGTGTGCAGCATTGCTCAAGGTCAGAACATGGGAAACCCTTCTGGAAAAGGTTAGCAAAGAGTGTGAAATTGAGCATCGTTTGGAGTACAAGCAGGGCTAGGTCGGTAAAATCTTGATATTTTCAACATCAACATGGATGCTGAAACGGCCATATATATAGCCAATGAAGTAACCACATCCTGATTCAGAGGCAACAGCGAGCCTTAAGCCCTCAAGGTCTCTGCTCATCAGCCTAAGCCCTGATCAAAGCAATGGCGGTGTCTCACACCTCTCAAAGATGTGGTAGCATTTTGCCCTTTGTCCTTGCCATTGGCCTGTTGATCCCCTGTTGCCTATCGAGTGAGTGCATAACTGCATTTCTTTTTATCTGCTGTGAATGCACACACCCTGATTGGTCGCCAAAAAAAAAAAAAATACACACACCCTGATTTCAAATTGCTGTGGTAACTGGAACAAAGCCTGAAACCTCCAAGGAAGAAATAAGCAGCAAGTTTATTGAAACCTCCTCTGACTCTCCATCTTTGCAGGCAAAGAAGTCGTGGAACTGCTTGAGAGAGCGTGCCACTGCTTCGACGACCCCAGCGTAAGACGTCAATCAACAGCTGATTTCAAAGCAAATGAAAACAGAAAAAAAAATTGTTCTCTTTGTTTGCAACAAAAGTTGTTCATGAACTACAACAATGCGTGCGTGCTTGCTTGCCCTGCAGATCTACGTCAAGTGCACGGAGGAGTTCAGGCTGAACGCGGAGGGCGCGTTCCACGTGCACAAGGACGCCGTGGACGAGTACTGCGGCGGGCCGTGCCTGGAGGAGACGAAGCTGGCGCTGCAGTGCGTGGAGGAGGTCGCCGCCGAGACCTTCCGCTTCTCCAACGGCGCCTCCGTGCTGGCCGTCAGGCAGGCGCTCGGCACCGGATGCGGATACGGCCCCGAAAGAGGTAACACCACACTGTTAGTTGTCACTGTCTGTCACTCTGCGTCTCTGCACCTGATCGTTTGCCTTCTTTATTACACTGACTCTGACTGAAAATGCGCGCAGGAACGTTTGAGATCCGCGAGCGGAAAGAGTGCGTCGGCGCCGGCGAGGAGGACTACCACCACGGCGACCACGAGCAGGCGAAGCCGGTCGCCGCCGGCCGCCGGTACTACGGCGAGGGGGGCGAGCAGGAGCAGCCGCACCACCAGCAGGGAGGCAGCGGATGGGGGGAGGGCGAAGGCCACGGCGAGGAGGAGTACTGCTACGGGAACGCGGGAGGCAGGGTTGGATGGCGCTCCGGCATTGTCCTGACGCTGGTTCTGCTCGTCGCCTCTGCTGCTCTGCTTCTGGGAATCTGAGTTCAGTCTGGGAATACGAGGAGTATTGGCTTGTTAGATGGTGGTGTTTGTGTGTCAGTGTATACTTGACGTTGTCTTTGTTCCTTTTTTACTTGTTGTTGACACGACATATAATGGTATACCTTTTTCACCGATACATGTTAATCAGATATATAATGATATAACAGTAAGTCTGTAGCTTCCATCTCAAATTTTTTGTGTACTGGTGACCAATGTTTTCTCAGTGTACATAATGTATTCTTCAAAGGAACTATTCGTATTAAAGTTTTCATATACCAGTACCTTGGGGTTTTGTCCTGCGTGACGCCAATTGAAAAGCACTCCAATGAATTCTAAAGTGGCTTTTGAGAATTTATAGCTTACACTTTAATGAATTCTAATGATTTGGATCACAGTCCTCCTTCCCCACTTTCGAGTATACTATGTCGTTACTCATTTTGTTAAGGAATCGGAATGCTTGTTTTCTCTCTCAAACAATTGGAGTGCTTCTTTGTTCAACCCAAACAAGTTGTCGGATCAATCTCCGAGATAGATAAATGAACAAACATGAAAACGAGTTTTAGAGGAATTGTTTTTAGAGGAAACACGAGTTTCAGAGTTCAGTTTCGTTTCGAACTTTCAATTTTGTGAATAAATTACTAGAGAATTTTAAAGAATACCAAAGAAGATAGAACAGGGATAGGGGTTTAGCAATAAGCAGCATCAGCAAAGATGAATTCCATCTCCTGAGCAGCCATTGGAGTGCTTTTTAAAAATGAAAAACTGGGGATGTCGCTGCTGAGGCATCTGTTGATATTGTTACTGCTTCCCGGCAGCCATAAGAGATGGATGAGGACCTGGTGGCAGGGGAGGTTCGCAGGTGGAATGCCTGGAACTGATGGCCTCTACTCCCCTTGATCTCATCCATCAAGAGATTAGCCAGCCAAGGAAGGGCATTGCATCCTCAACACCAATGGGGTCAAGGGTGGAACATGTTTTCTCCTAATCTCACTTTTGTACCCCTGAACATCAATGACAATGAATAAATAAAGCCCTAGGCTTTATCTAAAAAGACAATCCCTCTGTTTTATTTAATATTGTACCGAATAGTTCAGATCGTACTAACGAGCATCACACACACACACACACACACAAAAAGGAGGGAGTAGGTAAAGAAAACGTAAAAAACAATTAAATTCGAATGATAAATCAGCAAATAGCATCCTAGACCCTGACTACATTTTAAAATTCAAATAAGTCAGCAAATAGTCTCCAGGCTTACTGAAAGAGGTGAGGGAATTGAATCTAAAATTAAGACAACACGAGTCCAAGGACCACTGGAACTACTACCTGCCCACAGATAAACAAGAATCAGACCATTGTTGAAACAGGCGGGACACAAACGCTTGTACCTAAAAGTTCGCAAACACTCCTATAAATATCATTTGATCAATCCCTTTATGATCTGTCTAGCATTCCTGACCAAGTGGGCGTCCATTGTTTTTCATGCTAACATGGTGGACATCCTTTGTTAGTTGAAAAGGGTACCTCGGTGGCCACATAAGAAATACCATCATGCATATCGCCGCCGCTGCCATATCATTGTACTCTAAGTTCATAGTCATCGGGCTTGGATGATCATTGTTACTTACTACTTACTCTCTGTGTTTTCTTTTGATGCCGTTAGGACATGTTAGCTAGTGCAAATTGCACTAACTAGCTAGTCCTAACGACATAAAAAAAGGGGAAAAAAAAGAAGAAGAAAAAAAGCAGCCAGGGAGTAAACACTAAGGGTAGAAGAGCTTGGTGTAGAGCAGCTCGTTCCATGTGTCCTGGAGGCCGGGGAGGCACCAGTGCACGCAGTCGGCGTACGTCTTGGGGTCCGCCAGCTGCTCCGGCGTGGGCGGGCTCCACTGCCGCTTGTAGATGGAGGTGTGCGCGTCCTTGCGGTACAGCGACAGCTGCGTGATGTTGAGGAAGGTGAGCGGCACGTCGGCGCCGTCGCCGTCCAGGACCTCCCGGATCACCCGCATCACGCTGCGCCGGCTGTCGGAGCCCCAATACCCGGCGTCCCCGATCATCGCCGTCTCGTTGTAGCAGTTGCCGCCCGGCGCGCCGCCCCAGTCCTGGCTCTTGCCGTGCGTGGGCGACATGCTGGTGAAGAAGACCCTGGTGGCGTTGAGGTCCATGTTGTCCCTGACCCACTGCAGCATCTCCCGGAACATCATCCCGTACGCCTCCTCCGTCGACACCCAGACGGCCGCGTCCTTCATGGCGGCGGCGTCGTCCGGGTCCCCGCCGCGCTCCAGGACGCGGAACCGCAGGCCCGTGCACCACCAGAGGTAGGTGCTGAAGACGACGACGTCGGCGCCGCGCCACCGCCGGCCGTGGTAGCCGATGGACCCGCGCGCCACCGCGCGGTCGGCGATCCGGTGCTTGACGGCGTCGTCGGAGTTGGACCGCAGCAGGAACGGCGCCCAGTAGAACTCCACCGTCGCGTTGTACTCTTTCGCCGTGAACACCGTGTGCTGCTGGTCCGGCGACATCTCGAACGACTTGGATGCATTGTCCGGGATCGCGGACTGGAGGAGGCACACCATGGACGTGAACTGGCCGCGGTTGAGCGAGTCCCCCACGAACAGCATCCGCTTGTTCCGCAGCGCCTCCAGCATCCGCGTCGCGTCGAAGGCGGGGAGCGTGCAGTCGTGCGGCTGCCAGCGCCACCGCTGGTAGCCCGTGTCCGGCCGCCCGCGCGCCTGGCAGGTGAGCTGCGGCGGGATGTAGGGGCAGTCCTCCTCGCGGTACAGCGGGTGGCCCGCGTCGTCGGGCACCCAGCTGCCGGAGAACACGTCGCACTCCTCCTCGTCCTCGTCATCGTTGTTCAGCGCGAACGCCAGCTTCCCCTTCCACTTCCTCTTCCTCTTCTTCTCCTCCTCCGTGGGCGGCGCCACCTCTGTTCAGTCAAGTGATCATCTCAGCACACGCAAACACAATTCAGCTAATTCTGATGGTGGATGCACGGCAACTCTGACTGACACTGAAAGTTGTGATACTAGTAGCTACTTACTGGCTGTTGCTGCCGGTTGCTCCTTGTCATCGTCAGCAATGTTGCTGCTGCTTGGGTTGACGATGAGGTGCGACGATGATGCTTCTTGAGCTTGTCGCTGGCCGAGGAGCTCCTGGACGTCCACGCCGTAGAGGAAGGAGAAGACAAGTAGGAAGATCGCCAATGCCACTAGCAGCGGCGAACACCGTGTCTTCTTTACCATTGAAGAGTAGAAGGCAGCGGCGCCTGAGGAGGACGACGAAGCGGAGTGGAGTGGTGCCTTCATCTCTGATGATCAATGATGGTTCGTTTGCTTGCGAACTTTTTTGAGTGTGATGTTTGTGGCAGATGTTATAGTGGGATCATATAGGCCGGATCACTTGGCAGCATGTATGGTGCTCTTATTGGGCATGTTGTCGCTATCCAGGCGAATGGCCACAAATTTAAGAACTACGCCAAGAGGAAACGGTTTGTGGAAGATGGTCGGCCGGCCATGTAGCCGTGTAGGTGTGTGAGTTGGATTCTGACTGGGTGTTTGGAAGCGTCGAATGCCCGCATTTGGCAGCTTAGAAGCAATTGAACAAATTTTCTGAATAAATTTCATTTGGGCAAGAAGAAATTTTGTTGACATGAACACACGTGGGCATCAAATCGCCTGTTGGCATGTTTCAGTCTCATCCTAGTGACCGTGCTGGATCTGCACTTACCCTGCCATCCATTCTTACCTTCACAGGTGAAATGCATAGGGATCAGTTGTTCGATACCAATTTACATGCAGGGCCGTTCATTCAAAACAGCACAACCAATGGAAGTATTATTGTGGCAATGTTTACCCTTGCTCTATGGAAGAAGAAACTGTCCATACGACTTTTAGTTCACTTATGCTAGAACTGATAGATCAAGGCCATTGATCCATCCAGATGCAGAACCAGGAATCTAGAAGTCTAATTTTAGACAGCAACTCATATTCCACTGGCTCATCACAAGGCTTGCTGAACAAATGTAGTTGGTTGTAACTTTAACATATCTATCTTTTTCTTGCATTCTAAGCCAAGGGAGCTGGAAAGAGCTGCAACGATCACATAATTCCATCACATAAGAACGTTGTGGCTTACCCTCAGATGTGTACCTATAAGCTAGCCATGTCGCAATGATTGCTCCGAGAGTTTGATTGGAGCAAAAGGCATCATAGCTCTTGTTTGCCCATCTTTTCCTGTTAATCCTTTCAGCCGTACATAAATTAGTTAGGAGATGCTCAGAGGCAATGAGTGACAGATTGTTCAGTGATGGGAGTTAATGGTAGCATTGTGGTTCAAGGAAAAGTGGCGGCACCTAACTGCATTATGAGAAGAAACCATATTATGATCAGTATCAAGATGATGGAAGATTATTATAGTCATGTGTCGATGGTCCACTTCTAGAGTCCGGGAACAACTTCCTATTATGCAAATGATTTATCAAGCACTTAAGCATTTATTTGTGTTTTTTCTTTCTTTGTATTCCATCGGTGCAAACTTATGTACTGACGAGTTCATACTATTTGTCTGTCCTTTCTTTCTTTTCTGTTAGTATAAGTACTGATAAGCGATGAGTAAAGTAATTATTACTTCAATCTTCTTGTCATTCAAATGAAAAAAAAAAGTCGATTCTTCAAATCATCAAAACGAATAGAAAGATAGTATGACAAGAAGATTGAAGTAAATGTAAACATCCTCTTCTATGGTTAAGCTGTAATGATGTTGTGTTTGATACCGAAACGGGTTTGATCTTTCCTTCGAAACGAATAGGAACGAAGTTTCACATAAAACGAAAGGCGCCTTTTGGAGGCACAGGTAAACAAAATGGACTATTTGAGATGAACTGTTTGTTAAATCCTCTTCATTTTTCATGCGGCCATTTGTTTGACCACGTGCAGTGCTTCCTATGTGGTAGACGGAGGCTCACCCATAGCGTGAACTTTGTAATAATTAAATAGCCAAGTACATCCTTGCATGTAAAAGACGGGTGCTTTCATTTGCTTGAGCATGATTTTTAGTTAAACACTTGAGCATAATAAGTACTGATGTTATCTGTTAGTACAAACTTTACGTACTGACGAGTTCATATTATCTGTCCGTCATTTCTTTCTTTTTGTTAGTAAGTATTGATAAAACGACGAGTAATTGTTACTTACTTCAGTTTTCTTGTCATTCAAAAGAAAAAAAATGGGAAAATGACAAATAAGTTAATGTTCCATTGGATTGATCAGATGTCATAAAGCCAGAATCTTAATCATCAATCCGGAATGATATGTCATTGAGCACTTCAAAAAAGTACCAAGCGGAAACCTTTTTCACCTTTTCCCCCTGAGGCTATCTCTAACGGAGGACCCATTTTCCACGTAATGTGCAAAATGGGTCCTCAAACCCTGGAAATCATCCTCCAAGGGACGACCTAAAAGCGGTACCCATTTTTTTCCTCGTCGATGCCGCTTGCGTCTTCCACGCTCGCGACGCAGCGCTCTCTCAGCCTTCTCTCTCTTCCTCGCGCTCGATTCCGCCGCCGACTCCCAGCCTCGCCTCCTCTCCCCGTCGCCGGCTCGACCTCGCGCGTCAATCCCCCCTCCCCTCTTCCCCCTCCCCGCTTTCCCAGCGAGGCGGACGCTCGCCCAGCCGTCGCCGCCAATCCCCCCTCCGCGGCTGCACGGGCAGGGAGCGTCGCGGCGGCGCGGGCAGTGGGCGCGGCGGCGGCCGAGCTCGCGCGCGCGATGGATGGTGGGTGCGGCACGAAACGGCGCGCGGCAGCGGCGCGGAGCCCGCGCAGGAGGCGACGGCGGCGGCGCGGGGCTCGACTTCCTCGTCGCGTCGGGGGCGGGAGAGAGGAGGACGAACGGTGGACGATGCCGGTGGGTGGCGGGTGGCGTGCGCGGTGGAAGGGGAAAGAAGAATTTGGGACTTATTGTTGGAGATACAACCTTTTAGGTATTGTAGATTGAACACTATTCATACCAAATCTGGGTTTTTGGTCTCCAACACCGTTGGAGACAGTCTTGAGGAAACCTTTTTTGGCTTCTTTCATACTGCCTCCCCAAGCTGATGCATTAGTATGACCACTAGATATGACATTAACAGGAGTTGTGAGGCACAGATTAGGTGACCAGTCCAGGCGTCGAGCTTCGTCCAAATATCGGGTGGAACATTCAGTGCTGGTAGGTGAAAACTGAAAACCTAGGAGCTTATGTGATAAGGCATATCTGGAAGATGTGATCAGCTCAACGAATATGGGCCACCTTAGATTTGGAACCTGTCATGGGTTTGCTATTGAAATCCTTTTTTTTTCAGCAATCCTACGTATTGTCCCGTATGGGCTTCAAATTTATTGGTGTCCTATAAATTCCTACATTATGGACAAGCCGTAATGATGTTGTATTTGTCTGTTTGATAAAGCATCAATTTTTCATCTGTGCAAGTAATTTGCAAGAGCAGCCTTTTGGAGTTTCAAGTAAAATTCATGCAGCCTTTTGGAGACACAAGTGACAATGTATATCTTCACTGAGCATGCTTAATAATACTCCCTCCGTTTTTAATTATATGACGCCGTTGACTTTTTCGTTGAACTTTGACCAACAATATAGATTAAAATAATTACTTTTTGAATGTGAAATGAATATTATTGGATTTAACATCAAAAGCACTTTAAGATTAACCTATACACTTAGCTATTTACATAAATATTTTGAATAAGACGAAAGGTCAAACGTAACGAGAAAAGTCAACGGCGTCATATATTAAAAAACGGAGGGAATAGGTTGAGTTGTAGTTTCTCCGGATGGTAGCACAACCACCCGCGTTCCATCCCTGATCAAATGAACCCCAGGCCTCACTGCCTCCTCTTTGGGTTAAAAGTGCTTATTTAACAATAGGTGAGTTTTGGAGATGAACTATTTGTTAAATCTTCATTAATTTTTTGGTCAACATTTGTTTTGGTAGCTACATAATGTTCTTCTATGTGATAAAAGAAGTCTTACACAGTGTGAACTTTGTAGAGATTAGACAGCCAAATACATTCCGATTGGGTGTAACGATCGAAATTCTTTCATTTGCATGTTGAATATAACTTCCCCTTTATCTTAAAAAAAAATCTTGCTAATTCATCTGAGACAGCCTGAGAATATTTGATGTATGGTACAGCCTAACAAGTAACAAGCATTGTCAGAAAAATTGTGAGGTTTTTGCGTAGTTCGCATAACACCTGTTTGAAAAATAGGACAATTTCTTTTAGTGGTTCTGGTAGGAATGAATCATGAGGTTCAAACTAGTCCTCAGTGACCTCCCTATTGAAATATAGATGCGTGATTTAAACGGTTGGATTCATACACCTGCCATATCTGCGGTGCTGCTTCAACCATACATCAGGCTCAACCAACAAACATTTGCTCGAAGTGAAATTTGGTGTAGAAGATTTCGAATTTAACAGGGTTTTCTTTTGCATCAACAATAGAAAAATTAGGTTTAATGGTGAAACGAAAATATGAAAATGGAATACGGCAAGATGAAGTTGAGATTTTAAATAAAAGTCAAAACTCTGAAATATTTCCAACTGACGGTTTTTTCCTTGCAAAGTTGTGACTGAATTATGACATCACAAGTAGTAGAGGATCGCTAGTGCTCCAATATGTCTGTGGAAGTATACCTTATAATTAACATTGCGTGGAAATAGAGTCGTTTCCTGCTAAAGCTCTCTAAATGTTCCTATGAAACCCTTTCATTTCGTTTTGAAAAATTGTTTCAAAACCGAACTTTAATGCACATATGTAGGTTTGAATTTCACCGTGTTGGCTAGTTGGCTTCCTTCAGATATCAAATGCACAGTTCTTCAGCGGAGAAAGCAGGGTCCTGAAGACCCATCCCGAGTGGAGGGTCCAAACAAGATGAGCTTCGGTTGGGACCATTACCACCCACAGTGCGACGAGGCTTCAAATGTCACATCGCAGTCATGTTACAAAAGGTGCTTCATTCTTCTTCTCTCTCGCAACGTGAGCACCGGTGCTTGTTCTAAATGTGAGCCCCCTGTCAGAGAATCAATATGTCTCACACCATCCATTTCTGATTTCTCTCACCTTGGATTGGGCAAGTGCATGTCCTTTGGCAAAACAATCATTGTTTATTGAACTGGAACCAGGTGCTTATACAGGCACCGGGGCCGGGTTTTTTGGTTGAAGCACCGATCTGTGCAATGGCAAGCTTCGGTGCCTGAACCAAAAGATTCCTTCGAGCACCAATTTCAGGCACACACTGGGCCTGTCCTCCCTTAAGTCATGTAAGAACGATATGTGTACAAAATACCGTAGTACCACCCAAGTCACTGACAGTCTGACCCCACTTAAGTATGCATAAGACACGTATCAGCCACTTCCCTAGCAAAATATCCACTCTGATATCGTTGCTATACCATTCTGAAGAGTGAAATGCCGCCCTGAAGTTTGTTTGTCATGGAGTATCACAATCCCTAAAGAGTTTGCCTCTGAAAGCACATTTTAGCTATTTACCACATTGCACACACATTAGACAAAAAATACACCATTTTGATATTCCATAATGTTATTACCCTGATCCTTGTTTCACACATTAGACAAAAATAAACCGTTTTGATATTCCACAATGTTATTACCCCGATCTGGTATATGGTAGGCAGGAGCCCAACCAGGCCCATAATAGGCTTACTAATAAACGCAGTAACCTTTCTTTTCATCATCTTTCTTTATGAAACTCTGAGGTAAATATGCACATGAAACCATCTTGAAAAGAAACATGCGCATGCATGATGCAGAGACTATGTCAGGACATTCACCCTCACTTACAAGAGAAAATGCAAAGCAGTCAAAGATTCCACATTCAGTATTAGCAGGCAGGACCAATGAGTTGAACTGCCTCTGCTGACACTACTCATGCCTGAGCTGCACACAGAAGCATTCAACATATCTGGTGCCCACAAATGCAGTGACCACAAGTTGAACCAATTGTCAAGAGAAAATGCAAAACAGTCATGGAACTATTTTCCCCTTCTATCATATGAAAGCCACTGTTCACTCAAGATTTAAAAGGCAATAATGGAATGGATATACAAAGCACAAAGGAGGGAAACAAAAAGGCTTTTGAGCGACTGGCAGCTTCCCTGGCAACAGCTACAATAGTACTTCCTCCGTGCTCTCCAAAAAATCTATTAAATCAGCGCATCTCTCTTTAGCAAAAGCACTAATGTAGAGACATGCTTTGGCTCCCCAAGAAGATCCGTGCTAAGCACTTCTATATTATAACATGAAGACGCAAAGTTCTCTCCGGTAATGCAAGCGAGATAGGAATAAGGATTTGATATGCTACAACATTATGTACATTCAATGATGACTTACTGGCCATCTAAGATGAAGATGCATTCATGTCAACAATGTTGGCCTTAACATTGCACCAGGCCAACAATCACAATGTAAAACCAATAAAAAAACATATGCTTGCCAAGATCCCAAGAGACAAGACATGTCTAATTCAAGAAAGAAAAAAAAACATCATGTCGAGCTCAACAAAGAAAAAGAAAAGGACAGATATGATGCCAAGCAAATCTATCAATCACTGGCTTGATTATGTTACACAATAAACCATTTCTGTAAACAAGCGAATCACTGGGTTAATTATGTTCCTATGATATGGACAGATGCAATGAAGTTTGGTGAACAAAACCATGTCACACTCAGGCTAGACACAGTAATGACACAAAGGAAGAGTTGTTTGCCTGTCACCCCAACCACTGGTAACTTTTTCTATTTTGGGGAAATGTTTTGGTGAAACAAGACCTTGCTTCATATATTAGATATCAGAAAATGTAAATGGTTAGGTCATTATTGTCCTTTCAAACACAGCTTTGAAATAAGCTGGTCCAGTGTTCAAGTCAATATCATCCCTTTTATTATTGCAGACTTCAGTTCATCAGTGTACCCTATATGTACTTGTTGAAATAATTTTAACCAAACTCGAAATTTTCTAACAGAGCACCCATTCACACCGATGTTAGTACCAGTGTACCACACACAAAACCATCATTCAAATAAAAAGATAACAATGTAGAATTACTTTTAGTGATTTAGCATTGGTCTATACAGCGTGCCCAAAATCAAAACCACAAGAGTAATATCATCGATGAGCACTAAAAACCTACCACAAGGATTTCTTCAATACCTGATTTGAACAAGTATGGAAGACAAACCATGATAGTAATATCAGATGTGCACATCATGTACTCCATTCCAGGTGAACATCAAGGGCCTCAAGGGACATTCAAATTTCATAAGGAAAAACCTTCATCCATCAACCAACACAACCCTATTAACTGATTAGTACAAGGATGACTAACACAGCTATCCAACATGCAGCCGCTGCCTCCAGCCATGGTAGATCAATCCGCAAAGTTCTACTGTGTGCGTGAATCCCTCAATCTCAATGGCAAAGCCGCTATTATTAGATCACCAATATACACTCACAATATCAAATCCATTCCGATTAGTAGTGGTACTAGTAGAAGAGATGTTCGAAACTTTCCCAGCAAAAACAAAAACAAAAATGAAAAAAATAATCTAAATTGCAAACATTTCAAGAACATCGGTTCCTTTCTTGAAGATGAGACATGGCTCGCAGAGCCATCAGAGGTTACCATCCGTGGAAGATGTCGGAGCACTTGCCCTTGAACCAGCGAAGTCCCCTACGCAACGAAGACTTCACCTTTCCCTCCACGGAGTAGGCCTTGTAGCTCGCCACCCGACGCCGGCGCTTCATCTCCGGGTCGCTGAGGCACCACATGCTGGCCCCTCCACCTCCGCCTTTCCTGACGGCGCTCCCTCCTCCTCCTCCTCCTCCCATGCGCCCTTCTTTCCACCCGGGCGGCGGCGGAAGCGCAAGCGTGTGGCCCGGAGGAGGAGGTAGGTGCGGCGGAGGCGCCGTCGTGTAGATCTCAATCCTCCTGTCGCCGGCGCCGGCGCCGGGAAAAGCGTCGATCTTGGGAGCGGCGGGGGAGAAGTAGGCATTGGAGTGAGGAGAGGTGGAGGAGGAGAAGTATCCGTTCGCGTGGTGGAAGGCGGGGTCCGGCGCGGAGGACGGCGCCGAGCGGAGGTCCCCCCGGTAGGGGCGGTGGTAGTCAGCCATGGAGAGGTGGTGGAAGGAGGATGGTGGAGAGGGAGGGCCAGATGGGTAGGAAAGCAGCAAAACTCGGGAAAATAGTTATTCGGTTTTGGTTGTGGACTTTGGGACCCGTTGTACAGACGGGGCAATAGGGGAAATAAAAGTAGGACGCATGGGTGAAGAAAGGGATCTTTTGGCTTTTTATGAAAATGATGAAAAGAAAAATGAATGATATCCCTGGAAGCATCTCAAATTTTACCCCAAAATTATAATCATCTCCCTATACACAACTTAAGCCTGGTGTAGATTGAAGTACCTTCTCTCTTTTATAAGCATCTAGTGGCAACAATAAATTGTCTTTTTAAACAAGTACATCTCTAAACATCTCCATGGTAACAACACAAGTCATGCATCGATCCACCTGCTCGTTGTTCTTCCTACTTTTGCTTCGATTCCTACCAGCTTCCACGCTTTGTTTCTGTAAAAAGATTTGCTTGTTCTCATATGACTGAGAAAATTTTGTATATCTTTCAATCACATTTTCAGAACAATAAAAACATACTATTGGAATTACGAAACTACACTGCTGAAACAATAACACTGTAAGGCTGGAACAATTTTGTTTTTTCAAAGAGTTTTTTTTGTCGAAAAAAAAGAATATATTTTTTTTGCACAAGTGATGAAAAATTTGGATGGTTAGATCAAAATTCAATGATTGAAAAAAATGACTGAAAGATAAGCAAAATCTCAGTCAGCTGAGAAGGAGATATCTCCTTCTGTAAATGGTATGCAAAGATTTACAATGTTTCATAGGAGTGTCCTCTTCATTTGACACACTTCACTCAAGTTTCCATGTCATTGTCACAAATGACATACAAAATGAAGGTATCAATGCTTAGAGTGTAAAATTACAACCTTTTCCCCTGGATAACAACTTGTTCATGCATCTTACTGCACTATTTTCATTTCACTTTTGATGCAGTTTTTTAAAATGTGTTTAATGAGGCAATGTGAATATATATAAATATATATGCCATATTTTCTGCCGTCCTTTAAGAGACATGTCGTTCTATTTCTTCCATTGCTCTTCAAACTCGATTACGAGTTTTCCTCTCAAGGTTTCTAAGGGGGGTCAGAGGCCATAATCAATGTCATTTTCTTATTATTTTGTCACTACATTTCTATGCAGTTGTTCATACTAGCATTGATTGGTCATAGTTCTCCCACATCTTTTTGTGGATATTTTCCTGCTTGGTTTTGAAAAGAATATTACAAAATAAAAGGATGGTCATGGCCAGCAACCTGGGTAGGCTTATCTGGCCTTTATACAATTGAAAACACTTTCACAAAACCAAAATTCTTTCCTGTTTAATCACAATAAATTTTATGATAATAAATAAATAAATAAGCAAAAGTGAAACTAATTCCTTCTGGTTGTAGACCGGTCTGGTGAGCTTCTCCTGATGTACTAGTACTCCATCCGTCCAGAAATATAGTGTACATTTAGTTTTGTCATAAGTCAAATTTTTTCAACTTTGACCAATAATATCTAGAAAACCGTAAAGATTGACAACATGAAAATGATTTTCCTATATTCATCGTGAATTGAACTTTCATAATATATAACTATCTTACTTTGAAATAATATCTATTTTCGATATTGTTGGTCAAAGTTCAAAAAGTTTGACTTAGGACAAAAATGTACACTACATTTCTAGACGGAGGGAGTAGATCATTAAATCATAATTTGAATTAAATTGTCTAGAAACTAGTTTTTCATTTTTTGAAAGTCCATTTTTTACCTTCAAAACTTGCATACATTTATTCAACATTAACTGATCTAGGAAGGCGCGTGTCAACCATGTACAAATTCAAGAGGGGATCTGTTCTAACCATAGCTATTTAGCTCGTGTGTCACGGGAGTTACATGATCATCAAGGAGTAAATGAAACATCAACTCTTACAAAATCCATGTAAATAAGCCTCTTGAACAAACCATAACTATCTTCGGTCTCCATCGCGTTCACTAGTAGAGGAGTCGGTGTCAATTTAAATATACATCACGCCCTTTCTTTGGACATGCTGTTAGAGCTTCCAGACAATCTAGAGCTTATGCATATACCACGTCAAACACCCAACTTCAGTCTCCTGTCTCCCAGCTCCTGCCGTGAGTCACCGCGTGGCCATCATGACTCGGTAGAATGCGTGAACAAATAAATTCGATTGAAACAAACAAACAAATGCAGTCATTCTAGACAGACAAAACTAATTGTTCTCTGGTTGTAGGCCGGTCTGGTGGGCTTATCCTGGGCCACTTCTCGTGGCGAGCCACTTTGTATAGGGGCTCCGCCTCTATTTTTTTATGGTAATCGGCATTGGTTTCCCAATTCTTGTCCTCCCGTCGCCCGCTGCTCTAAAACTCTGGAGCGATGTCGTTCCCAATTCGAAAGCCCCTTGCCAATGGAGGTCGGATCGCCGGACCTCTCGACGACCCCTAGCTGGGTGGTCGTCGACCAGGATCTCTACCGCAAGGACCCCGCCTCCTTCCTCGCCGACGGCGGGGCGACCTCCGCGAGCGCCCTCGCCAGCAACGGCGAGGAAATCCGCGTCTCCTTCATCCTCAGCGCGCTGCCGGGCACCTCCCGCCTCTGCTTGCACTGCCCGAAGGAGCGCAAGCTGTGCTTCTTCGACAAGGTCGTGGCGGCGCACGACGAGGCCGTCCTCTTCAGCCTGAAGATCGACTACAAGGGGCTGCTCTCGCCGGGCCACGCCATCGACTACTTCATCTACTGGGCCGGGTCTTCCGGTCCCGCGCTCACGCGGCTCCCGCGCTGGTACATGACCGAACAGGAGGTCTTGGCAGCAGAGGTGGGCGGCTCCTGGAGCAGGGAACAGCAGATTAGTCTGGGAATCCGCGGCACTGGTTTGCTGCTCACTGGTGGAGGAGAATTCGTGGTTGCTGAGCTCCATCTCGATGTGGACAAGCTCGAAGACAAATACATGGATGCACTTCTGGATGGCAAACTCTTCAGGCTCTGCTCGGAAAGGGAGGCCGTCGTCACCGGTGGTTTTGGCAAGTGGGAGGTTAAGGACATCAGGGCTCGTGGCGGCAGGGGCAAGTTCGGCGACTTGCGTGGCTGGTGGGAAGCTCATGTGGTTCTCCCTTATGCCAGTTACCTTTGCTGGGTCGATTACTACAGAGGGATAATTTTCTGCGATGTCAACCATCCTGACCCTGAGCTCCAGTACCTCCCATTGCCTCTGGAATTCGTTCCTCTCGGCGATCCTGATCCGTTCTGTGTGGCAGTGCCGCAGGAATACCGGGCTGTGGGCATCACCAAGGGTGGAATGATGAAGTTTGTCAAAATTGTATGCGATGATTCCGTGCAATTTGGCTGCTGTGAGCCTGGTTCTGGTTTTACCATTACCATCTATACATTGATTCACATTGGCTACGATGAGATGGAGTGGCGTAAATGTGCCACTATTAAAGCTCCTGACCTCTGGGCTATGGAGGGTTATGATATCCAGCTTCCCCGCATTGCGCCACAGTTCCCTCTAGTGAGTATGGATGACCCCAGCATCATCTACTTTGTGTTGACTCCGGATGACGGTACAAGGACATGGGTGGTCTCTCTTGACACAGACAAGAAGAAGGTTTTATGGTATAGAGAGATCAGAGCCGTCCCTTCCGATGAAGACCTCGAACTGTCCTCTTACAATATCTTCTGCAACATGCCTTTCTTTCCTTGCGAGTTTTCCAAGTACTTGCAGAGATAATCAAAATTTCAAAACCCGTAGTTTTTAAGGAAAAACTATTTAGCAGTATTTAGTAGGTGGGTATGTAACTGAGATGTATATCCAAGATGGCACTATATGCACGACTTAGCATTTGTCAGATTTATTTGTCTGGCCAACGTTAATATTATTGGCACTTGGACATCCTGCAGAGAACCCATGTGAATATATACCATTTTATTATGCAAGTGATTCTGTTTCAAATGATCAATCAAAGGATCATACTCTTGTTCAAACATGCAGATAGACGAACCAACCCAACCATGCACATTGGTCGTCTCCTGGCACAGACGAGCCAAGCTATGTGGCTCAAAATTTTGGAGTTGGCGCTTAATGCAACCGATCAGACGGCGAAACAGCTAACATAATTTCGCAAAAGTAAAACAGAAACAGCGAACGATTGAACTAATGGAAACTCTTCAGTGGCAACGCCATTCAAAGTATAACTTAATGTCTCGGAAGCTGGAGCACCTGAAGGGTTTCCATTCCCTTGCGGCGCGCCAAATCAATGGATGGAAACTCTTGGATGCTTGCATGCGTCCCTCTCCGATCCGTGCCTATTTATACAAACATTCTCTCCAGCTAGCTGTTCATCTCCTCATCAAGAAATTGTTAAAAGAAGTACCTGTCAAGAGATTCTCTCATGACAGTAAAACATAAAACCACAGACTCCCCATGTTGGTCAGACCTGTTAAAGGTCAAAGATATATATATGGCTGGGAGGCAGCTGAAAGTAGGCAATGGCAAATATACTAGGCTGTGGGAAGATAGTTGGCTTCATGAGAAGTCTCTGGCCAATATATACCCTGAACTCTATGCCATATGCAATGAAAATAACATTACTGTACATGAGGGAAAAGAAAGAAACTGGAACTTGTCCTTTAGAAGATGGCTCTCGGAGCAGCAACAAGGTCAATGGGATGATATAATAAACAAAGCAGTTTCATACAATTATTCACAGAGTGATGATTGTGTGAAATGGGCATGGGAAAAGTCTGGAGTCTACTCTGTTAGCTCCCTGTACAGTTGGTTGATGAAGGAGGCTCCAAATCAGAACAAAAAACACATCTGGAAATCGAAAATTCCGTTGAAAGTAAAGATCTTTCTCTGGTTGTTGGAACAGAATGCTGTTCTGACCAGAGATAACATGATAAAAAGGAAATGGAAGGGTGACGGTGTGTGTAATTTCTGTACTCAACAAGAGTCGGCCAAGCATCTCTTCTTCACTTGTCCCATTGCTAAGGTGGTATGGGGATGCATTGGTATATGTATTGGTGCTAATTGCATCCCTTTCTCGGTTGATCAGTACTATGTATGGATTAACCAATTCTTACCGGGAGGAAAAAAGCTGTATACAATGTGTTTAGCAGCTGTATGCTGGGCTACTTGGAAAGCCAGAAACAAAGCTCGTTTTGAGGAAAAGATGATCAATGACCCTCGAGACATCTTATATCATGCGTGTGCTTTTTTAAAATTTTGGGCAGAGATGCTTCACGGCCTCTCCAAGGAGGACCTGATCAAGGGCGTGGAAGAGCTGCTGGTGTCTCTGGCAGCGACAAACAACCAAGGTGGAAGACCCCCGACGCATCTTCATCAACAATTTCTTCTGCAGGATGGGCTGGCAAGTGATGCGGACGTGACGGCATCAGGCGAAGAGTGAATCTCGATGCTATCCTAATAGTTGCGCAGTGAGTGAGAAGCACCGCTGAGATTCGAGTCGAGTGGAGTATAGACATGTCAATCGATCTTAGTCTTCCTTTTGTCTGTTCTATCTTCTAGTCTTGTTGCTGTAAGTCACTGTCTATCTATCCGGTCTCAGGTTCAGTTGATCTGTGAGGTCTTGTAACAAGTTCTTGAACAAATTCTTTCCGTTTATAATGAATGGAAAGGGGCAAGACCCATTTCGAAAAAAAAAGTACTTGAAACCCGGGTGTTTCTGTTCCCTTCCAGCACCCGGGTGCTCAGGCAGGCCAGAACACCCGAATTTTGTGGCTAAAAATTCGGGTGCTGGGCTGGGTTCCAGCACCTGAATTTTAAGCCCCTGATCCTTCATCCAACAGACCACAAAAACATTAGACAAAACGCATATTACAATGCAGATTATACAACAACCTCATTTTGCACAGAAGAGAAAAAAAACTAACACCAGTCACAGAAATGAACACAAATTCTTAAAAGACATAGAAATGAGCACGGAAATGAACACAGTTTCTTACCAGACACAGAAATGAGCACATAAATGAACACAATTTATTAGCATTCATATTTTGAGTAATCTCAAATTAAATGGATCAAACTCGAACCACAAAAATTGAAGATGAAAATTGTATGAGCTTTAGTTCCCATGTAAGAAGCATTACAAGAACAAAAAAACCATGAAATTTTGCCACAAGTACTGGAATGCTGCAAGTACAAAATACAGCAATCCTTCTGGTCTTTAGCATGGAAGCGTTTGAGAACTCAGGGCTGACATTACCTTCTGCTTTGAAGCGCACAACACCATCAAACACAGAGAACTCGCGTCCATCCAGCATCTTAGCATCAGCTTCAGTCGCTGTACAAATGTACATGTTCTCATAGGCAGAAGCTGAAATCTTGAAATCATTTTTCCTAAGAGCAAAGCTGGCTACAAAAGTTGCAATGTACAGCTTGTCCACTTTGACATTGCGGCTGACCTTCTCCACACTGAAAAACAGCAGCTTCGCTGACTCTTCTACAGGATCAAGACCAAAGTACTCACGGATTGGATCAGAAGTGTCAACAGAGGGCGCTTCATCATCAAAGTACTCCACCTTGACTTTTGCCATCCTTATCCTTCCTCCTAGAACCACTTCTAGGAGCACCCTTTGCAGAAATTGCTGTTGAATATCAAAATAAATTGATCAAATACAGTAGGACTAAAATTCATGCAATCAAATAACAGGTTTTATGTGAAAAAAAGTCATAGATAGAATGTTAGGGCAGAGGGCAAAAAAGTATAAATGTGCCCAGATATAAGCCTATTGCTGGATTTCATATGACAGTCAAAATATACAAGAGTTACACCCATCTGAAGGTGTAAATTTAGGAAAATGAGACAGTAACAACAGATTTTTGAATGATAAATAAAGTAGGCTAACTAAAACCAAGTAGTAACGTGAACTGAAGATAGCATGTAACCCAATAACTACAAAAAAATTTAGTTCAGAGCGCACAGAGAAATTGGTAAACAAAATCATCAAGTATATTGTTGATTTTCATATGATGTCACAGTCAAAATATACAAGAGTTACACTCATCTGAAGGTGTAAAATTTAGTTAAATGAGACAATAACAACAGATATTTGAATGATAAATAAAAGTAGGCTAACTAAAACCAAGTAGTACCATGAACTGAAGATAGCAAGCGACCCAATAACTACATAGAATGTTAGTTCAGGGCACACAAGAAATTGGTAAACAAAAATCATCTAGTATATTGCTGATTTTCATATGATGTCACAGTCAATACGTACAAAGACTTACACCAAGCTAAAGGTGTAAATTTAGAAAAATGAGACAGTAACAACAGATATTTGAATGAGATCTGAAGTATACTAACTAAAAAAATAATAACATGAACTGAAAGATAGCATGTGACCATATAACTAGTTAAATGAAGAACATTTGTTTTATTACAGAATCAGACGACTTTGTTTTTTGACAAAATATTTTAATTGACAAAAGGAATGCAACTGTACTGATAAACGGGAGCATAGTTTTCAAGCCATGAACTGATAATAAATATAATAATAGAAACAGAAAACATCATAATGAGGAAGATTGGTGGAGGAGGAAGATCTAGAAGAAGAGAAATACAGTGGGAAAACCCCCGGATATAAACCATAGCAGATTTTGAAGCATAATGCTAATTCTTCAGTGTATTTCTGGACCAAGACCTGACACAGATTCCAAATTAAAAAAGGAAAAATAAACAGAAAAATACCTACAGATAGAATCGTAAGAACATGAAAGAGCATTTAAGGCGGTGCCCCAGGCACAGAGTTCACCAACTTCGCATGCACTTGTGTAAATCAATGAAAAAGTTTTGAAAAAAGTATAACACTAAAAAGTTAGAGCCCTAGAATTGAGAACCAAAAAGCGTCTTAGCTGAACTCACAAATTGAGGGAGAGTGAGAGAGTGAAAACAAACGAACGAGATTCGAAATAAATCGTTGAAGAACCATACGAGAAAAG
This sequence comes from Eragrostis nindensis, assembly GCA_012490785.1. Classification (NCBI taxonomy): domain Eukaryota; kingdom Viridiplantae; phylum Streptophyta; class Magnoliopsida; order Poales; family Poaceae; genus Eragrostis; species Eragrostis nindensis. Next base: position 913,855 of record JAAXCT010000174.1, read on the forward strand.
CACAAAAAAGGGAGGAGAAAAGAAGCTAGGGAGTAGAAGGATACTAGACAGAATCCAGAAAAGAAAAAAGAGTGGTTTATAGGCTTGAAGTGAAACAGATTTGTAGCTCCTCGCTCACCTGGAGCTGGTGGCTGAGTAGCAGAACGAGTTAGACATCCTAGGGGAATTGTTCTGAACTTCTTGACATATGGTGCAACCTTGGCATGAGACAAGTCTTTCCTCAAAGGAATGCCAGAAGTACCACCAGAATACAAACCAGCAGCTTCAGCATACATCCTAGGGGGGAAAAGAAAATGACAGTCAAGAACTTTGCCAAAATGACACCAAATCAATAGTGTATTTTCAACATATTGAAGCTGTGAATTAAATAGAACCATACAAATCTCAAGTCTAATAAAAGTAGACCAATGCAAAGGTGTAATTTGCCTACTTTCAAAAACAGTGACATTTGCATGTCACTGATTAAGTAGAACATTGCTCAAAAAAAAAAAGAACTCAAATAAAATGACATACAGACTCTGCTAAAATTACACCAGTGCTAAGGTGTAATTTCATATGTTTGCAACTGTCACTTTTTTGAGTCAATTATTTTTACTAGGGCACAGATCATATAAAACAAAACAAATGAGTAACATTGATTCTGGACAGACATGACTGAACAAAAAAGAATTATATCAAACCAGGACTGGTCCGTCATCAATTTAGTGTTTTAGTCATCAAATAAACACACCAATGCAAAAATCATTGGCATTTTTTGCATGTCAGTGATATAACTAGAGCATAATGCAAAAAAAGAACTTAAATACAATTAACAAAAATAAAGTGACAGGTGCTCTCTCCTGAAGTTACAACAGTGCTAGGGTGTAATTTCATCTGTTTGGAACTGTCACTTTGCATGCCAATTAAATTAATAGTGCACAGTGCTAGGGTGAAATTCTCAGTTTAACTAGAGCATAATGCAAAAAAAGAACTCAAATACAATTAACAAAAATAAAGTGAAAGGTGCACTCTCCTACTAGTTTATGTTGAGAAAAATATGTTATATACTCTGTGGGCACTCACAAATTCAGGCCACAAAGGGTACAAAAACTTTCCTTGCATACTACCAGATGTCCCACATAATAATGTTCAGCACAAATGGCTGAAGTAAACACTAGGGAAATTCTAGAATAAATACATCAGAAATAAAATATTGTTTTTTTTAAGCTGGAATAATGCTTACAGAAACAACACTTGAGAAGTAAGCTTCAGGATTTAGGAAGTATGCTTTTATCCCATTTAAGCTGACAGAAATTCTCTTTGGACACTTCCATACATTCCATTAAGTTAGTGACCTCAGCTTGACGATCTTGCATCTATTTAAATTTCTCCTGTTTACAAACATAGCAGTATCAAGATTAAGTTATACCAGTGCTAGGGTGTAATTTCATCTGTTTGGAACTGTCAATTTTGCATGCCAATTAAATTAATAGTGCACAGTTTAGATATAACAAAACAAAAAGTGTAAGAAATGTAAATAAAGTGAAGCAAAACAAAAAATGACAGGCAAACTATGCTAAAATTACACCGACGCTAATATGTAATTTCTAATGATTGCAACTGTGACTTTTCCCTGCTTCTAATATTTGTAGGACACAGTTCAGATTTAGATTTTAACAGAAGATAATAACATAAAAGGGGATAATTTACTAGGGAAAATCCAGGGTAATCAATGAAGAAAAGATACCTGATGGAGCAAAAGAGATGTGATGCAGATTCTTCAGTTGTTAGCAGTGCCTGCATTATCAGATGAAACAAAAAGAAATTCAATTAGAAATCAACACGATAAGACAGCACCAGCCAAAGAAGAAAGTAAAAATACACAATAAACCACATGAAGAACAAGGAAGGAGGGAAATTGAAATGAAGGAAACGGGGATAGTTCAACCAAGTAGCAACATGGCAACTAACAGGGGATCACGCTGAGGAAACAAAAATCCAAAAAAAAAAAAGCAAAAAGGAGTTATCGATTGCATCGAAATCGTTTTTAGAGATGAGCAGGGATTAGATGCAGAAAAATGAAAGAAACCGCTAGCACTCACCCACGCGCGTCTCCCCAACTTCTTGATCATACTGTACTGCAAAATAGATCATAAAAATGGATCAGTATAACTAAACATATGATTAGGTTTACACAAAATTTTTAGGGAAAAAAAAGAAACAAAAAAAGTGCTGCAAAAAGGTTATGATATAAAACTGACCTCACTCATGCAGTTATGAATGACATGTAAGTTGTCCTTCACACCATCAGACATGTCATCCTACATGAAAAACAAAGAATTAGCTGAAAGTATAAAATATGCTTGAGATAAAAAAAATACAAAACAAAAAAGCTTACATCACAATTGGTGATAGTAGCATGAGGTATATCATTGTCCAATTCTGCATCTGAATTGCTATCATTAAACTCAGATTCTTCTGAGTCCTCAGATGAACTAACTTCAATGAAATGAGCACCTCTCTTCTTAGCCATCTAACATACATGAATACATGGAAAGGAGAGAATTAAAAATACACCACAAGCATTCAGGAAAACAAAATAATAACTTCTTAGCATACACGATCAAGATGTACAAGCCACACACCAAACTAGACCAAAATATACTAGTGCTTGTGTTTAAATATGATCCAAAACTACCAACATCAGATCAACTCGCAGAGGCATACAAAAAAATATAACAGATGTGTCAATCCACTGATATCATTGTAGTACCCCCAAAAACACATCACCAGTCATGGACAGCTAGCTATCCGACTCCACAAATCAGATGAAACCTAGGCTATAAATCGAGTGACGAATGTGCATCAACAGCTAAAACATCAGGAACAGAGGACCAAACACAAGCATGCAGACATCACCATGTAGTGATCAGAAGTGCAATGTAGGAGGGATATAGATTAACCCTGACCTATCGTAAACGAACCAATAGATGAATCTGGATCAACAAATAACAAAACTCCATACAAGCGTCAGCTCCATACAGGTATCACACGTGCGATGTAGCATGAATGCAGATGAACCCTATCCTAAACGAATCGAGTGACGAATCTAAATCAACTAGCACCCAAAATCACACGCACGCAGGAGACACACAACAAGCAACAGGCAGTACTGGATTCACTAACGAGTGAAATTTACAGACGCACGAACATATACGACAGCCCACACCGCTCTCAGAATCCACAGAGAACATATCAGCGAAAAAATAGAGATAGGGGTGAGATAGATCTGGAGCAGATTACCTCGAAACAATTGGTCGACGAACGAAATCCTTCATGGGCGAATACATCACCAAAAATCACAGAAGAAAAAGGGGCAAAGCGTCAGAAATCACACAGAGCGCGGGGGGGGGGGGGGGGGTGAGGGGAGCATCAGGAACAGGATGAGAGAGTGCGAGGAATCGATAGGAGAACAACCGAATCAAATCCAAAACGACTTACCAGCAAATCGCCGGAGGAACGCCGGCACCGGGAAGGCTAATCCTAGCCAAGGAAACGAACAGTTCGAAATGAGCAGCGAAATGAACCGAACGAACGGGAGCGCGACCCAAAAATCTGAGAAACAAAACAAAAAGCTGAGGCAGGATCCAACGGCAGACAGGAGCAGAGGCAGGAGCATCGGACGCACACAAATTCGGGTGCTCACGCGGGCTGGAACACCCGGGTGAGCTATAGCTTTCCCGAAAAAAAAAATGAACCAGCTCTCTCTTTCTCATGCCATGCAGATGCGATCGGGCCGTCGCCTCGAGCCGCCGCCGCCGCCACTGGGTCTCCCGCGTCGCCCTGAGGCCGGCGGCGTTGTGGAGGCGGATCGCATCAGCTGCCTCCCCGAGGACTTCTCCTCGGCATCCTCTCTCGCCTGGGCTGCGCCCGCGAGGCTGCGCGCACCAGCGTCCTCGCTCGACGGTGGCGCGGCCTCTGGACGCGCCTTCCGGAGCTGTCGTTCCGCCAGAACGTCCCGCTCCCCTCGCTCGAAGGCTTGCTCGCTCAGGTCAAACGCCCTGTGCTGAACCTTCTCCACATGGACACGAAAGACGGCGAGTTGGTGATGGTAGAGGACGTCTCGTCCCTCCTCCGTGCCGCCACACACGTAGGGCTGGACGAAAAGCTCATGGCTCGTTAGCTTGGTTTGGCTCGCGACTGGATCGGCTCGGCTCGTTCACTTTTTCTAACGAGTCGAGCCAGGTTTCTAGCTTGTTATATTTAACGAGCTAGTTCGAGCTGGCTCGCGAGCCGCTCGCGAGCCAAACGAGCCCATGGCGAAAAGGAAGAGGCTTGCCTAGTGGAGCTCCGTAAGGTTGCCGGTGCCTTATTCCCCCATCGCAGCACTCCCTTCCCCTTCCCCTCTGTCATCGACGTTGTAGCCATCAACACCAAAGCTCATGGTGAGCATGAGCTCGTTGTCCTCACCGCTCTTCTCATACGATGGCGACGGCGAAAGAGGACCGAGTCAAGATCCAAACCGCAGATAGGCGGTGCAACGCGCGGTAATCGGCAGCTCAAGCCGGGCGATGCCACCATCTTCTACCTCACGCAGTGGTGCTGCCCCTCCACCTCCTCATCTCACACGGTGGCGCCGGCTCCCCCTCCACTGTTCCTCCACGTCACCGGCCTCACCAGCCCCTCCCCTTCCGGCTGCGACCACCTCCGCGACGTCGGCCTCCGCCTCCCCGCCTGACGTGCCATGATGCGCAAGAGCGTGAAGATGTACCAGACGTCGTGATCATTGTCTTCTTCTCGAAGTCGCAGCGGGAGTGCTCGAGGCGAGCGATGACGAGCTTAACGAGTTGGCTCGCGAGCCAGCTCGAGCTCGTAACGAGCCGAGCCGAGCCAGCATTCCAGCTCGTTATCCTAACGAGCCGAGCCGAGCCAGCTCGTTATCCTAACGAGCTGGACCGAGCCGAGCCGAGCCGAGCCGAGCCGAGCTGGCTCGGTGATCCAGCCCTAGCCACACGGCTTGCGCCCAAAAGCCTCAGGGCTAGTTTGGTTTGCACCCTGGCAAATCTGCCTGAGTCAGGCACCGTGCTCAGGCGTCCGAGTCTGGGCGCCTGAGGCCACGATTGCTGCCTGACCAGCATCGCTCAGGCGAGGGCACAATCCAAACATGCTCTCAGTTTCAAAGTGTGGAGCTTCCGCGTGGGAGACGACGAGATCCTCGAGCTGCCCTGCTTTGACCGAACCACCTCCATAAGGCTTGATTTGCCAGTCACTCTGGCGCCATCACCGACCGGCGAGTTCACCGCGCTCCGGAGCCTCGTCCTCGCCTCTTGCGAGATCGAGCTGGGCTCCCTGCTACCCATGTGCCCGTCCCTTCGCTCTCTCCGCCTTGAGGGCTCACTGGCTTTCGACGTGGTGGCAATTCACTCATCGTCGCTTGAGGAGCTCACTGTGAGCACCATGAACGACGAAGGAATTTACCTCATCGACGTCATGGCACCGCTCCTAAAGGAGGCAAACTTCTCGATCGTAACAAGGGAACGTGTCCGCACGTCGATCTCAGCACCAATGGTCGAGAAAGTCTCCTGGTACTGCGCGTTTCGCACAGCTGTTGTGTTTAGATATATGCACCTCCACACACTAGGATACGACCTGAGCCATGGCGTTCGCAAACTTTGTTTGGAGATATGGAGTTGGGTATGTCTCTCGTCTGCCAGCTTTTCCAGTCTTTATTTAAATTCAGATAAATTTATTGATAAGCTGCGCCGAATTCTTTTACAACGCGGTGGGAGTTTCCTTTCTTTGCTGAAATCCATATATGCAGGATGATTATTGTTGGCCGGACGAGTTCGATCAGGACATTATGGAAGAAATAGAGCAACTTCCCTTCTCTCAGTTTTCCATTTTGGAGCTGGAGCTCAAAAGTAGTGGGCATACTTTTGGACAATTGATATTGGATCTGCTCCAGTTTCGACCAGTACAGACTCTTATTGTGGATCTTTCTCGTAACGAGGTACGTAATTGTTCTGCCTGTTTGTCAGCAAATTCTTTAGCTTCCTTGCTACCGTTGCACACTGAATTATAATAACACCTGGAGAATTCTTTAGCTTCTCTTACAGACATCATGCCCGTCGGACTGTCCATGTGACCCGCACCCCAACTGGAGAGACGAAATTATCTCTTTGGCTAACCTTGAGGTGGTAACATTAGATGGCTTCCATGGACATGACAACGAAGTTGATTTCTTGAAAGTTTTACTAAGATGCGCGACAAACCTTAAGCATATGACACTGCATGTGTCTGCCGGAGGATACAAAAAAATATGCAGCGTCTGCGAGTACTACCCACAAGTGAAATGCCATGTTCACTAGATTAGCATGCTCCAATATAAGATGTCTAACCATCGATAGATGTCATGTGAAATGGAATTCGTAATCGTGGTTGTACTTTCAGTTTTTAGTTCGGCCCACAGGATGGATGTATGCACTACTCGATGCAGATCAAATAATCTTATGCTTGCTCTAAACGTTTTCTTGTCATTTTCCTGAAATCACTGTGATAGAACATTCGGAGGAGTCCTCTCAACCCTAAAACCAAAAAGAAATACTAGACCAATAAGGATGTCGTGTTTGCAACTACCAAGCAATAAAATCAATTAATCAAGTCGAAGGAAATTATACTATTTCCACAAAACTGGAGTTGGTTCTTAGGGCAATCGACTCTTTTACGGTATATACTAGGCAATTAGAAACAGGAATGAAACAACCTTTTGCATAGGTAAGAAAACTACTACATGTCTTGTAAAACCTGCAAATACACACAATTACTGATTGATTAGTTACATGTAGGTGAAAAAAAATAATTGTACTAGTATGTCTTTTGCAAGTAGCATTGATTTAAATTTCCACTACAAATGTTGCAATCTGAATTTGCACTTCCACGTTGAATGCTACTAGTATATATAGCTTGTTGACAGATATGCGCAACCAAGAGGACTAGGTACAGAGTTAGTATTGGTCAGACTATATACAGCTTAAGATAGAGTCGATAGTTCGATGAACTTGATGGGCAAGTGTGGGGCGGTCTCCTAGAGTTGGGATCTTGGATGGCTTGACGTGAGTCAGGAGACAAGCAAGGATCAAGGAAGCCAGTGGCAAGCGGAGAGGTTCAATGCTACTGCCTTTTCATAGCTACGGGACACATCCACTTATGCAATCGACGCTGCCACAAATTTAGCCCAATTGGTCATGGATCGGTCAAATCAAAAGCGGAAAGTTTTTCCTACAGATCATATGCATGGTATGCCTTCTCAGATTTTATTGGATTGTTAAGTTTTTAACCTGCTTCGTTTCACATAACTTGGCTTTTCTGCAACATACATACTGGACTGGGAAATACCACTATTTTCTTTTGTGAATGCAAGATGATTCCATTGATGAACATCAAGGCCGAAAAGAGGCCTCCTTGGTGGAAACTTCGGTTTGAATTACTTAGTCCTCTGACATAGCCATGCATTACATAGTCAAGTTTAACAAGGTAACATATTATTCCCCAAATATTAATTACCCAAATTAACAAACTAACACGTGTACCCTTCTGTTTCCTAAATAAGTTATAATGAATCATGTAGTAACTATTTAGCTCATTTGGGAATTTTGGTTTGAGTTATTTAGTCCTATGGCATAGCCAAATAGCTGACGCATTACATAGTCAGGTTCAACCAAGTAATGCATTAGTAGAATATACTTTCAGCTCTCCTATTAAACAAATTGTTGTTAATCACAAATTGTAAATATTTTCTCCGTCAGAGTTGGTTTCACCACTCAATTTTTACATCAAAGAATTAGTAGGATGTACTTTTGGACCTGGAAGCGCAACATTAACATCGCAGAGAATAAAGATTCCCTTATATCCATGTAGTGGAAAAATAATAATCAATTAGTTTATACAGGATAAGCCATACACTTCACTACTAACTCATGCAACTTCCAGTGGTCATGTGTGTAGGTTTTGCAATCTGCAATGTGCTTGGACTTCAGTTGTGGTGCCTCAAACACTTTAATTAAAACACTTTAACTGCTATTCGCAGGTCAAGAGTAGGTCCTGCCAAAGAAAAAGACAGAATCCGTTTGGTCATTCCCGTTCAGCATGAGCATGAGTGAGGACTCCTCTTATGGTTTAACTACTGCCTGCAGTCTACATGAAGTACGTATTGGGATTGAGAATGGAGAACCTGAAATGAAATTGCATACACAATCGTTTTGAGTTATGTGTGCGTTGATAGGTACTAGGTGCAACACAATTGCTTATTACATCTACTTATCGATCCCTGGCTGCAATATGTTAGAGTTTTATTTTCTTTCGAGTTATAATTCAGTGTTCTTGCTTATCTATAAGGAGTAAGGACCAACTGTGTGGTGGTCAGATAACCATGCTGATTTAGACAGCACAGTTTGGAAGAGTAAATTTGTTATACATTTACATTCTATCAGGAAACATCGATGTTTAACCGTGCTCTTTTGGTTTAATATTCCTGTTTAACCAGTTCAACGTGAAAAATGCCAGCTCGGGCCAGGGCCGTCCCGACAAAATCAGAGGCCCTGTGCGAAAATCTAAATGAGGCCTCATGTTTACTTGTCGAGTTCCATAGAAATACACAAGCCAATCCCTATCACAATGCTCTCCATTTGGTAGAATTCTAGTATAGAATAAGGCATAAAATCTTCTAGAAAAAATATCTTTCAAACACGATTCACAAATCAGCGCGTCGATCTCATTCATTCAATAATTAAAACTTGAATAAATTAGAAAAGAGATCTGAAGAGTAATTCTACCGGCTTCGTCTACCCTGACGGGCTGATTGTTGTATCTTTGAGCCCCTGCTTGAGCCGCTCCTGATGAATTGCGATTGCGATTGCGATGGTTGACGGGCGACGCCGCAACTATGGCTTCCCCGCTTCCCCTGTTGATCGACGTCGAGCACAAATAGAATAGGCGATAGCCAGTAGGGAAAAGTGATCGATCTTTTTTTTTAATCATAAAAGTGATCGATCTGATTGAGTCACGAACGCTTGCGTAGCCTCGAAAAAGAATCCAATCAGGAAATCTGGGAGATGAGGCGTTCACCGCTAGCAGGCCTGGGTGTCACCACGCCACAACACTAGAAATAACCTTATTGGGCCAGATGTGCTGAAGAATTAAAAGTATATATGTATATGGGCTGTAATATTTGGGGCCCCTGGAACTCGGGGGCCCTGTGCGGTCGCACAGCTCGCACGGGCCTAGGGACGGGCCTGCTCGGGGCAACGCCTGGGGTTGTTGCTAGTATATTTGTAGGTACGAGGCACACATTGGCAAAGAATTCATGGGCGCAGCTACAAAAGTGTGAGAAGGACACCATCTTCATCAAGGAGGCATGTCATTCACTAGAAAACGACAATGATGCAGATCTTTACCAACCATAGATGGAGGTAATATGATTGCTGCTCAATAAATACCCATAAAAACTATTTTGGTGTCTCCTGTTATTTGGTTAAACTCTGTATGTGAGATGGCAGATGTAAATGCTACAGATATGTAACTCAATGGCTGTATGTGAGGTGGTGTGTCAAGGCGAGTCCTTTTCCCATTATCTAAAAAAAAGGTTATCAACAGACAACTCGTTGTATGAGTTGTCTTTGTTGATGTCTTTATGGCAAAAACTTACAGATGGTTGTTGTCTACCATTGCGGAAGCCAAAGGCAACCGAACGGACGGCACAACAGCAAACAAAATTTTGCAAAAAAAAAAAAAACAGAAACATCAAAGAATTGGATTATACTCCCATTCAATGAACAGAAACTCTTCAGTGGCAATGCCGCTCAAAGTATAACTTAATGTCTCAGAAGCTGGAGCGCTTGAAGAGTTTCCATTCCCTTGCGGCGGGCCAAATCAATGGAATGGAAACTCTTTGATGCGCATATTGCGTCCCTGTCTCCGCCCATTTATACAACCGTTCTCTGTGGTGGTTCATCTCCTCATCAGCATACTCCTTGTGCTTAGCCATGAATCAGCTCTCTCTTTCTCAGGCCATGCAGCCGCGATCTGGCCGTCACGTGAACTCACCTCCGCCTCCCGACCCATGTGCTGACGGTGCGACCGAACAGGGCCCCCAAATTGTTGGGGCCCCAAATTAAACTAGGTATTCTGTGTATATGCAGCCTTCCACCAATATGGCATCGTATGTCGGCCGCCATACCTACCTCTGATGACGCCAAGCACTCCCTACCCCTCCTTCCCCAGCTCTGCAAATCAGTTCAGGCCGCCATGGTTTTGGGCGTAGAGTTGTTTGTCGACTCAGTCTGTAGACAGAGGAAGAAGAAGCACATACGAAAGGATAATGGCCCATTTCAGAATTGGCCCATTTGAAACCGAGGAAACAAGACTACAGCAGCCTAGTCGTAGGACTCGTCGTTCCCAGATAGAGATCATAGAATGGAACTCAGCATCGGCCGTTCTTTTGTTCGTCTCCCCAAATGTTCGTTAGTCTCCACTCGTACTCGACCGCCCCTAAATCTCAAATCGCCAAGTAGAACTAACGTCGCCCGTCCAGATCAAGTCATGGTGAGCGGCGATGGCCATGGCCGCTTTCCTGATGACGCCGAGGTCCGAACCGATGAACCTGGACCTGGAGCGGGAGGCCTCGGTCAGCATTTTGCACAGGGTCTCCAAAATCCTCGGGACGGCCCTGCCTGGAGGCCTGCCTCTCCCGGAGTCCGGCGCCGGCGGCGACGGCATTGCGGAGGAGGATCGCATCAGCAGCCTCCCCGTGGACGCGCTCCTCGACATCCTCTCCCGCCTCGACTGCGCCCGCGAGGCCGCGCGCACCAGCGTCCTCGCCCGCCGGTGGCACGGCCTCTGGACGCGCCTTCCCAAGCTGACGTTCCTCGACGACGTCCCGTTCGACTCGCTCGAAGGCTTGCTCGCTCAGGTAACCCGCTCGGAGCCGAACCTTGTCCGCATGGAGTCGAAAGCCGAAATGGTGATGGCAGAGGACGTCTCGTCGCTCCTCCGTGCCGCCGCGGGGCTTGCGCCCAAGAGCCTCAGTTTCTGTGGAGCTTCCGCGTGGGAGACAATAACAAGGTCGTCGAGCTGCCCTGCTTTGAACGAACCACCTCCATAAGGCTCCAACTGCCGTTCACTCTGGCGCCATATCCACCACCGACCGGCGAGTTCACCGCTCCCCAGAGCCTCGCCCTCGTATCTTGCAACATCGAGCCGGGCTCCCTGCTACCCATGTGCCCGTCCCTTCGCTCCCTCTCGTTCGAGGGCACCTTGGCTTTCGACGTGGTGAAATTTCACTCAACGTCGCTCGAGGAGCTCACTGTCAACACCATGAACGATTACGGAATTTACCGCATCGATGTCGTGGCACCGCAGCTTAAGGAGGCAAACTTCTGTATCTTAACGAGGGAACGTGTCAGCATGTCGTTCTCAGCGCCGATGGTCGAGGAAGTCTCCTGGCAGTGCGTGTATCGCACAAATGTTGGGCATAAATACATGCGCCTCCACAGACTAAGATACGACCAGAGCCCTGGCCTCCGTATGCTATCCTTGGCAATACAGAGTTTGTGTCTTTGTTCAAATTTTAGAAAAAAATATTGATAACTGTGCCGAAGTTTTTACATGTGGTGGGACTCTCCTTTCTGTGCTGAAATCCATACATGCAGAATTATTGTTTGCCGGACGGTTTCGATCAGGGCATTATGGACGAAATAGAGCAACTTCCCTTCTCTCAGTTTTCCATTTTGGAGCTGGAGCTCAAAAGTAATGGCCATGCTTTTGGACAAATGATATTGGATCTGCTCCAGCACTACCACAGAAACGAGCTTTAGCGACGCAACATTAGCGACATCTTTTAAAAACGCGTCGCTAAAACTATGACGGGGAGGTTCAGCGACGTGTTTTTCAAAAACCGTCGCTAAAAGTCACATTGTTAGCGACGGGTTTTAAGTAAAACCCGTCGCTAAAGCTGGAAAATTGCAAACCCGTCGCTAATAATTCAGTATTATGGACGGGGATCAATTTACCGTCGCTGAAAGTTGTCTATTTTAGACGGGTTTGGAAACCCGTCGCTAATATTAGCGATGTTGCCCGTCGCTAAATGTTTTTTAGCGTCGTTATTTTAAACCCGTCGCTGAGATGCTACCAAAAGAAAAACTAAAACTGCCTACCGAGGGATTCGAACCAAGGACCTTTGGTTTGGAGCGCACTGCCAGTAACCACTAAGGCATGACCTGCTTGTGTTGCACTATACACAACATTTGCTAATATCTTATAGCTGATGAAACATCGATCAGTTCTGCAGCCGGCCCGGCCCATCTCACTCCGGACACACATATAAGTCGCCTTCTCTCCCATCGGATCGGATAAGGCCGGCTCCCTCAGTCCCTCCCCTCCATTCCTCTCTCTCTCTTTTCTCTCTCTCGCTCCCTCCCTCCCCATCGGATAAGGCACGTAGCCCCCTCCTCCATTGTCCCTCCGCGGCCGCCGGTCCCGGCCCCCTCCCTTGCTTCTCCAACCTCGGTCGTCGGTCCCGGCCCCTTCCCCTCCTTCTCCAGCCGCGGCCGTCGGTCCCCATCTCCCTAACCCTAGCGCCGCACTCAGATCCCCTCGCCTCCCTCTCCAGCCGCGGCCGTCGGTCCCCATCTCCCTAACCCTAGCGCCGCACTCACATCCCCTCGCCTCCCTCTCCCGTTCTCTCTTCCTTTCTCGAGCCCACCTCCCCTCCTCTCCTCACCATGAGCAGATCCGGCGACGGCAACTCCCACCGCGACGGCGACTCCCTCCGCCGTCCTCCATGGCGGCGGCTCCCTCCTCACCATGGGTAGATCTGGCGACGGCGACTCCCTTCGCGACGTCGACGGCCTCCGCGACGACTCCCTCCGCGACGACGTCCTCCACGGCGGCTGCCTCCTCGCAAGGGGCGGAACTCGCGGACGGCAGCAGGCGCGCGGTGGAGGCGACGACGGCCGCCGGCCCCAGCGTGGTCAACGAGGTCTGGAGATCTCCCTGGGCACTTGCTTTTTTTTTAAAAAAAAGAATAGATCGATGCGTCCTTTTGCTTGTGTTGTGCAGGAGATCCGGCGACATGATGATGGTCGACGCCGCAGCCAGATCCGGGAATGCAGCGGCACTGCGAGGACTCCGGCTGTGGGCTGCGTCGGTGGAAGAAGCCGGGTCAGATCTCGAAGACGACGCCCTCTACGACGACGTCCTCGTCCTGCTCAATGGCGCCCCCCCCTGCCGCCCTCGAAGACGGCGGATCCGGCCACCATGGTGGCCCATCCGGTTAGTTAGTGCATGAGGATCTTTTTTTAGATCAGTGCGTGAGGATCTTTTTGGCGATGTAATTTTTCTGTGTATCAAGAAGTCTTGTTGGTCAGTTCAGAACTGTTCGTGTAGTTAACTGCTGATTGTATTAGAACTGTTAATGGAGAGGGAACAAAATACCATGAATTTTTTTTTTGCTTTTCATTGCCCAGTAGCGACGGGTTTGGATTGACGTCGCTTAGGCCATGTAGCGACGGGTTTTAGGAAAAATATGTAGCGACGGGGATAGAAACCCGTCGCTGTGGTTGTTCCCTGTGACGGGTGAAATCCCGTCGCTACAGGTCACCCTTTAGCGACGTAAATTTACGGACGGGCTTTTTCCCGTCGCTAAACGCCCAAAAACCCGTCGCTAAAGCCCATATCTGTGGTAGTGCAGTTTCGACCAGTACGGACTCTTATTGTGGAACTTTCTCGGAACGAGGTAATTGTTCAGCCAATTTGTCTCGTAAATTGTCAGCACATTCTTTAGTTTCCTTGCTACGGTTGTGCACTGAATATTAACAGTGTAATTCTAATTTTCTTCCAGACGTCATGCCCGTCAGACTGTCCTTGTGACCCGCACCCAAACTGGAGAGATGAAAATATCTGTTTGGCTAATCTTAAGGTGGTAATGTTAGATGGCCTCCATGGACATGATGATGAAGTTGACTTCTTGAAAGTTCTACTAAGATGCGCGACAGACCTTAAGGATATGACTGTGTGTGTGTGTTTGCCGGAGGATACAGAAAAATATGCAGCATCAGCGAGCAGTACCCACAAGTGAATTTCTATGTTGCCTCAAAGAAAGAGTGAAATGCCATGTTCACAGATTAGCATGCTCTTATATAAGATGTCTTACAATCAATAGATGTCATGTGAAATGGAATTCTTAATCGTTATTGTACTTTCAGTTACTAAGATGAACTTGGAGGACAAGTGTGGGGTGGTCTCGTAGAGTTGAGATCTCGATCGGATAGTTTGATGTGAGTCAATGCAAGAGACAAGCAAGGATCCGAATATGCAGCAAATAAAACATTATGAGTTGTTGTTGTTGGTTCCATGTTATCATGTTCAGCAAATTTTTCATATTGTGCAATATCGGCGGTGTTTTGACTGTTATTCGTGCTTAATTCCCAATGCTATGCGGCAAACTATGTTCACACTAAATGATTTTGTATTTATCGTGCAAAGCCCAACACTTTCTCCATTAATAGTATAAACGAACTTCACTTCATGATCAATAAACTCATGTGAATTACATCACATGCAGACCTGAACACGTCAAGTTTTAGTTTTTTACCATTACGGATATTCTCCATTGAATGCGTTTGTTCCGATTTTCAACATAAACTCTTGGTGAAGTCTTTTTTCTAGGTTTTCACCCTTGATTTTTTATGGCTGGAATAGGTGGCGGCGTCATTTGGATGTCGCTTCTCTCCTTGGAGGTGTCACTTCGGAGTTATCGGCCTTCTTGTGCCTTTTGTTGCAATGGAGACCGGAAGGAGCAGTAGTTTTGTTAGTTACTCAGCTGTCCGACAGAAGTTTTCTTTTCTTTCTTTTCTTTTCGGTTTGTTTTTTTTATGCCTTTGTTCGATGGGAATGAAGCTCTTTTTCGTTGTAATAATTATAGCTATATGCAGTTTTTTGATGCACAGGCAGAAATATCAATATATTCTTTTTTTCCCTGAAAAGAAACAGGATCCACATGGTATATTTTGTGTGCCCTCGCTAAGCTGACGGCCGCTTTGGTCCAAACCAAGGGGATCGCAGCAAGGATATTCTAGACAGGCATTAAGTTTGTGTAGATGGAGATTCGGTGCGAACATGTAACAATTCGTCTGATCCGTCCAATTCCTACGGTCTTGCAACACCTCCAACCAATCCCCGTCCAGTAGCGAAGCCGTCTTCTCTTTTCGTTGGGCTTCTGCAACAGCATGGTATAGAAGTAATATCGGCGCACCACCATTACCATTGCGGCGGCGGCCATCACCAATTACCCTTTGCCTCGGCCAAACTCCCACGGACTTCCCTCGCATGAGTGCCGGGAGCGTTACTTCAGAAGTCGGCGGTTTTGAGAGGCAAGCAAAGACTGATTTTTTTTTGGAGATATTCATTCACTTGTGCAAAAACAATGTTCTTTGAAAAAATGAAATTGTTCCACCTAAAAACTAATTGTTTCAGCAGTACAATTTATTTGTTCTAACAGTACAGTTGCTTTGTTCCAGCAGTTCAGTTTCATTGTTCCAAAAATGTGACAGATATATACGAAATCCCAGTCACATGAGAATTAGCAAATACATTTTTTTACTCTCTATATATTTGCATCCCTACGATGATTAACAACTCGGATCGTTTTGTTTGAAGTAGTGGATCCACAGCCACTTGTCTGTTACGAGGATTAACGACTGGAAATCCGCTTTGTCCCAAAGAAGAACGGACTGATATTAATCCGCTTTGATTTGCTTCCGTGGCTCCTCGTTTCCGCGATGGACTGACGCGTCAAATTTGCGTCTCGTGCATGCAAGGACCATGGTCGCGCCCGTTTATAAAAAAAAAAATTAAAAAAAAAACATTGGTCGAGCGCCTCCGGCCGGCTGCATGTTGCAGCCAATCGCAGAAGAGCATTTCAAAACATTTTTTTTTGGGAGCGTTGCTCGTCGCATGCAACGTTCAAGAACCCGATCGATGTGCGTCTGTTCACACTGCTAGCAAGCCAATAGCCAACGGCGTTCAAAGTTGTTGCTTCGGTCGCCGCGCGCCATCAAACAATGAGTGGAGACTCCTCGTTGCTTGCGTCCCCCGGGCTGTGGCTCCTCCGCCCATTTATACTCCCATCCTCCCCAGCCGATCGTCCACACTTCCTCAGCCAGGAACCAGCTCTCTCTTTCTCATCAGGCGATGCAGCTGCGATCGGGCCGTCGCCTCGACCCGCCGCCGCCCGGACGCCCGCGCCGTCAACCTGCTCCGCGTCGTCCGGAGGCCGGCGCCGGCGACGGCGTTGGGGAGGAGGATCGCTTCAGCAGCCTCCCCGATGACTTGCTCCTCGACATCCTCTCCCGCCTCGGCTGCGCCCGCGAGGCTGCGCGCACCAGCGTCCTCGCACGACGGTGGACTCGTCAAGCTGGACGCACCGGCGTCCTCGCCGACCGGTGGCGTGGCCTCTGGACGCGCCTTCCCGAGCTGAAGTTCTCCGGCGTCCCGCTCGTCACGGTCGAAGCCTTGCTCGCTCAGGTCACTCGCGTCGAGCTGAACCTCCTCCGCATCGACGTTCACAAGCGCGAGGCCTCCTTCCGCGTCTCCTCGCTACTGCGAGCTGCCCAGCGGCTGGCGCCCAAGACCCTCACCATCGGGGCGGAGGTGGAGGACGGCGTGGCCGAGGTCGAGCTGCCCTGCTTTGACCGGACCACCATCTTCAACCTTTGTTTGCCTTTCAACTTCCTCAATCCACCACCGGCCGGTGAGTTCACCGCGCTGCGGAGGCTGCGCCTCAACGCGTGGAGCACCGAACTCGGCTCCCTGCTGCCCATGTGCCCGTCCCTTCGCTCTCTCCATTTTACCAGCCATTCTGATTCCGAAGTGGTGATTGTTCACCCCAAGCTCCAGGAGCTCTACGTGGAAATCACGCGCAGTGACGGACTTGCCAACTTGGAGATCGTGACACCGCTGCTTAAGGAGGCAACGTTCCATAACTTAAGGGGAGAAGATTTCGACATGTCGTTCTCGGCACCAATGGTTGAGGAAATCTACTGGAGCTGTGAATGTCACCACGGAAATGTTGGACTTGAAAATATGCGCCTCTGCTGTCTGACATACTACTACCGGAGCCATGGCGTTTGCGCAATACGTTTGGACATAAGCTATCGGGTGTGTCTCACTGTCTCTCCTCTGCCTTTCCTGTCAAAATTAGTTGTAAATTTTTGACATGCTGCTGATTGCTTTAACATGCGATGGAAGTTGCCGTTTCGTTTTTGTGATAACAATCCATATATGCAGGACCATTTGCTAGATGCTGACAGGAGCTTTGGGGAAGCGATACAACAACTTCCGTTCTCTCAGTATTCTGTTTTGGTGCTGGACCTTGAAACAGAGGAGCATGCATTTGGACCATTGGTATTGCATCTCCTCCAGATCCGACAAGTACAGAAGCTTGAGGTGAAGCTATGTCGTCAAGGCAAGGTATAAACGTTTTCAGTTCGTTAAATTCGCGTATATATTCAGGACATTTCTTAGTATCCCTGTTTAGGATTGGGCGCGGAACATCAGCTGTAACTTATACTCTATTCCGATTCTTTTTCAGGTGTCGTGCCCTCTAGATTGTTCCTGCGACCAGCACACCAGCTGAGAAACCAAAGCATCTCTTTGACGGAGCTTGAAGTGGTCACAATTCGTGGTTTCCAAGGAGCATATGATGAGATTGATTTCTTGAAGGTTCTATTCAGATGCGCGACAGTCCTCAAGAGTATGACAGTGGAAGTAGCTGCTAGAGGATACAACAAAGTAGTCGGCATCTGTCAGCAATATCCACATGTGAAATGTGATGTTTCAGTGCGTAGAAATATGTAACTTGTAGTCTAGTCTTGTCGAAGTCGTCGTCATGGTTAAGTTCAACAAATTTATATTTTGGTCTCGATAACAGAATGAATCTTTGGCGCTTGTGATTTCAGGATTGTGCCACTGGCCACTGGAGAGTATAATATAATTATATATCCTTCATATTTGTCTGCCATATATCATTTCTTGTCGTTCTAGGAGTCCAATATTGTATTAAATTTTGTTCAATAATATTTGTTGCAAAAGAAAATTATGCACATGGTAGCTAGCATAAGTTGTTTTTTGAGATACAACCTGTAATTCGTTGATGAGCCCTCATCGTAACATTGCTACCATCTCGAGTTGTCTAGTGAGCACGTCGCTTGCTAACTCAGGAATCAGGATGTGCGTGTTTGTCCTCCCATGTTGTTGCAATTATATTTTTTAGGATGTGAGTTGGCATGTATATATATACCCATGCTGCAGGTAGCATCAACTTAAATCATCCACATTTTACTCCGTATGTTCCGGAGGCCCATGAGTACTGCCTGTTGGAAAGATCTTGAAGTCTACATTGAAATGAATCCAACTTCATGGCCAAATTTCACTGGTGCTATTCTCAACCATTCTTTAGAGTTGGTAAATAGTCCTAAAAAATATGATGGCAAGGTATGTGTTAATAGAGATAATAAACATGTTGTACAAAAATAAAAAAAAGGGGGGACAAATATTAAAGAGAAGATATTGTAATATGATGGAAAGATTATTACGTTGGATATGTGATTATGGTAACAGTTTGGGAAAGAGGATGCTTATGGTGGTGCGAAGAAAAGTTCAGATTAGACCGTACCCTAGCCGCCGCCGCCGCGTCGCCCCTTCGGCGACACGGGCGGCGATTCCACCCCGCAGCCCTAGCCTTCCTCCTCCCTTTCCCCACCCGGCCGCCGCCGGAGCCTGGCTACCGGAACAACCCGGTAGCGGGCAAGGACGGCGGCGGCGGGGTCTTCGGCGACATCGCTTCCTTCTCATCCACCCACACCAGAGAAGACGAAGGCAGGGAGTCATTGATCCGCAACACCGGATCTCCATCCTTGTGGGCGGTGGCGCGGCGTTCGTGGCTGCAGCGGCGTGCTCCGTGTTTTGCGACGCGCGCCGGCTGCAATGGCGTCGTTCTGCGAGCGTGGTTGCATCGCAATCTGGCGATGGCGTTCCACTGCTCCTGTTCGCGGCGATGCCGCACCACCAAGCGCGCCCGCGTTCTGCTTGTCGGTCCTGATCTGATCGACAGATGCTCGTTCTGCAGGCTGCAGGTGCTGCCTGCAGACGCAGCCTCGCAGCAGGATGTTGCTGTGTCTTGCTGCTGCGTCCTATTGCTGCATGGGTCTCCGATGACTATGGAGGCAAATCGATGGAGGATTGGCCATGGAATCCCATGGCAAGCCGGTGGTGGGTTCAAATCAAAAGGCGAAAGCTTAGCTGGCGATTGCCGGTGCCGACAGTAATGACGCCTTCGGGCGCCATTCTCCTCGTTGGAGGCGTTGTCATCAAACCCATCTCCATAATCATGGATCTCCAGGTGAAAACCTAAATTCGATATCGAATGGGCGTCGACAGCATCTATGATGTTGCTTCCTCCTTGGAGGCGTCGCCTTGGAGAGTCTTCGGTCTTTCTTTGGTTACGATTTTCTGCAGCAAACGTCAATCTTCGTGGCAGTTTGAGTGGTATTGCTTTAATCAAGAGATTTTGTTCATCATTGGATTGGCCTATGCTCAAGTGTTGTTCTATTCCCAATGTGGTGGAAGAACGGACATAACGAGTTCACCTTACTCAAGAGACTGCATCGGAAGACAAGAAAAGCTGCGGATAGAATTGTTTTTTTATTGTTTTATTCCATCAGTGTAGCGTTTGTGCACTTCTGATGATGGCCGACTTTTGTCGTTGATTGTATTTGGCTGTAACTCTCTTAGAGGTCAAGGCCACTGCGGTTGTAGCGTCTTTGAGAGCCAAGGCCGGGATTAATGCAATCTTCCCATTATCTAAAAAAATGGTGGTGCGAATGAGGTGCCGATGAAATGGTAACTGTCTACAAATTAAAGGATAGCCACTGCTTCCGGTCTAACATGCAACTATGCATCGGACTTCAAATTAAAACAGATAGTCAACAATCCATAACGGTAATTTTTCATATCACTGTTAAAATAAATTATTATTTAACAAAATTTTATTTAGCAAGTGACGATTCTAGGAAGTCATGTTTTCCATATATATGTTTTTGAGCTTTACAGATGTTTGGAGAAACCACTGGACGAGTATGTTGTTGCATCTTTATTACCCATGGGGCGCTTCTTTGTAACTCCTGATCCGCCGGTACCCTGAGTTGAGTTTGCTCGGGACGAGCAAAGTTTAAGCTTGGGGAGGTTGTTGGCGGTCATTAAACCATGATTTGACCGCCACCCTACCGGTAAATAAATGCATAACACCAAGATTTTGTGCATTGTAGATAGGAATAATGCTACTCCACAGGTTTTGGTGGATATTTGGATGCAGGAGTGAATAATGGAGAAAAGTGGGCCCAGCCAGGGAATTTCCCTGGCCGGCCGGCCCCACCTGGTGGCCGCAGGCCCCAGACTTCCTCCAGTGGGCTGGAAACTAATCCACAACGCATAATTCAAGCCCAGCCCAGCAGAATTCCACCGCCATTCTAGAAGGTGGGCCATTTGGGCCTTTACTTGGCCCTCACTTCAATTCTGCCGACCCCAGCGAGGAGCCGACCTTCAGACCGCCTTCAGGGAGTGATCTGGAGCGTCCAGGCGCAAGACGGTGGCAAACCGCCACAGGGGACGGCCGGCCGGCCACCCCCCTAGGCCGGCTGGCCGACTTTAGCGCCACCGCCTCTCCAGCTTCGGCCAGGGTGCTCCCACCGCCATCACAAGCTATAAATTGGACCCCCCGGCCTCAGAAGCAACTCGCACCATCACACTTCATCCAAGTGTTCATTAGTTTAGTTTAGTAGTAGCTTTGGGAGTTAGAGTAGAGTAGAGTAGAGTGAGAGCTCTCTCGGGCTTCCGGAGTCTTCTCGGAGTTCGGTATAGTTCTTTGTATCCTTACTCTTTTGAGATATTATTTTATTTAATATATAATTAGTTTTATCTTTATTTATTTCTTTCAGTAATTCTTTTCTATTTAGTTTATTTATTCTATTAAGTAAGTGCTCGTAGCAGCCTTGTTGTGGGATTCGTGATTGTTGGAGTACGCAAGTACGAGAGAGTGCCTTCGTCGAGATGACGTCGTGTGAAATCTGTGCTTGTTTGTTCTTAGATAGGACTGCTCCGTTGATCAAGAGTAGTTCCTCTAGGCGGGTTGTAAGCATGGCGCTTAGATCTTGGCCTATGCACGTTTGGCACCCAACCCCACGGAGGATGGTAGCCGCGAGTGTATGTGACAGCTGCACCGGTCTCTGTAATCCACCACGTCCGGGTTGGACTCAGCAGGGTCTTAATTATAGCATACGGTTCCCTAGGTTTGAACTAGCATCATCGGTTAACCTAGCACGTGTGTGCCCCGAAACGACATGACTTGTATGTGTATGAGCTTAACTAGAGTAGATAACCTTTGTAGACTAGACTGCTAGAAAGAGTAAATAATAGATAAACATACAGGTAGCCTTAACTCTATCTCGTTGCTCTCCCAAATGTATACTACAGTTTTCTTTTATTACCTTGGATTTGAGGATGTGTGTGCCACCCATATCTATCATGCCTATCTTACCCCCGTCTCAAGTATAGTTTGATATATTATTCCTTCTCCAAATTATCCAATGCATTGCTATTATTCAGCTCCCTTTTGCTCTACTTCCCTGCGGAAATATAAATACGATAATCCTGGAATACTCCAAGGTGAAATGCTACAATGGTG
Source organism: Eragrostis nindensis (assembly GCA_012490785.1). NCBI lineage: Eukaryota > Viridiplantae > Streptophyta > Magnoliopsida > Poales > Poaceae > Eragrostis > Eragrostis nindensis. The sequence goes on from JAAXCT010000174.1 coordinate 935,627, forward strand.
ATACTGCTAGAAAGAACCGCCAACAGTATGGAAAGCACAAAGGTATGAATGTTTTGGTGATTGGGTGACCATATTGATGTGACTAACATTTCCATGTAGGTTGTATTGATGGTCACGTCAAGGAAGCGTCGTCTCACAAACCCTATCTTTATCGATGACTTGGTGATTGGTTGCCTCGACAATTCGGATCGAAACTTGATGGAGTCACGGAGATGAGATGGATCAAGGCTAAGGACATACTAGATCCAAGCAAGTGTCGCTTGGTTAGATGTTAGACTTGAGTCTATAGGAAAAACCGGACTATCAAGAGGGATCGAATTGGTTCTCTTAGAGCACACTAGTGTTAGAGATCATTGGATGCATTGTGAGTCTCTCAGGGGCTAGGGTGGCTGAAGAGAAGTGGAGGAACCAAGAAGGAAGAAGTTGGAAGCAAGGTTCAAGAGTGGATCAAGTTTTCAGCTTATGCAGAAGGGACCGGATGGTCCGGTCCTAGGGACCGGATAGTACGGTCTTCAGTGAAGATCCAGACAGAGAAGTGAAGTCTCATGATGCTGAGAAAATGAAGACCGGACTATAGACCGGACGGTACGGTCCTTACAGAGAAGTTGCAACAGAGAAGGGTAGTTTTTGTTGGTGGAGATCGAGTGGAGACCGGACGGTCCTGTCCTAGGGACCGGACGGTACGGTCCTCTTTGGATGAGATGAGACAGAGAACAGGAAGTCTCTGGACGCCCTGGAAATGGAGACCGGACGGTCCGGTCAGATAGAGACCGGATGGTACGATCCATGGTCCGGTCCTCATATTTCCTGGGCACTTTTGAGCAACGGCTTGTTTTGAGTTGGTAGCCTATAAATAGTTGGTTGCTCGGCCCTTTAGGGGTCTCTTGGCCATTGTGGGAGTGTGGAAAACTCAGAGGAAGCCAAGGGCAAGGAAGTGAAGCACTTGTGAAGGATTTGGAGTGATCCTAGTGCTTGAGAGAGTAGCAAATTTCATCAATTGGTCTCTAGGCTAGTGTGAGCTTGAGAGAGTCACTTCGGTTTGTTACTCTTGGTCTATGGCAAAGCCTAGACCGGTTAGACGTCGATGTTGAGCTCGTCAAGAAGATTGTGGGAGTCGACACAAGTTTGTACAGGGTCTTGGAGCTTCCCGTGCGAAAGAAGCATCACTAGTGGAGCATCCTTTGGCACGCATCAAGTGCGGAGCCTTCCCTCCGGAAGAGTACCTGGGAGAAAGCCCGGCGGGACGTGCCCGCGACATCATTCGGGGAGTGGAGTGTACTCTAGGAGGGATCGCCACGAGCGGAGGGACAGGGTCGAGACTCCGATGGGAGTGACCCAACGTGGAGTAGGGGAAGGCGCCATCCTTCCGATACCACGGGAAAACATCATGAACATTTCTATCTCTATCTCATTTACTTACTAGCATTTACATTTCCACATTTACCTTCTTTGTGTGCTAGTAGAATTGCATGATAGGTTGCTCTTTTGTTTCTCACTAGAATTGCATGTTAGGTTGTGGCTCGTTGGTAGACTAGGTTGTGTGCACGCCTTGCTAGCTTCTTGTTATCACCTCATAGCTTAGCTTGTTTCACGCTTGAGTACGTTTGGGAGAAATTAATTAGACACCGATTCACCCCCCCCCCCTTCCCCTCGATGCCCTTGATCCTTTCACCAGGGGGACCACCTGGCAGATCGGCCGACCCAGGCCTGGCCCCTCCTGGGCTGGGTCTTGGCTGGTGGGTCCCCCATGGCCTTTAGGCCTCTTGTCCAGGTGGATGGCATCTGTTGATTTATTGTTGAATTCTTGGCCTTTTATCCTTGAATTATATTTCCGCGGCGAGCATCATTATATGGGAGTGTTGGAATCGTCGCCTTGGGGCAAGTTTACACCTGGAATTCCCTGTTTTCCACCTGCACATCAGAATCTAGAGGTACACGTGGAAATAGGTTATTTGATAACAAAATGCAAGCAAGGAGTGTTAGTTCTTCCTTATTTATAGAGCTAGTTGATGGTCGAATTCTCGGCTTAAGGACCATTGTCACACCCGGTTTTAAGAATAAAACCGAATGCAATCGACCAGGATCAAGTTTCACACATATAGGACAAAGTAAAGCAAAACAGAGTAACCAATGTCATAACAGTATCGTACAACATTAAAATAAATGTCTCAAAAGACTAAAATAATAAAAACGCTGGCGGAAGACTCCATAACACCACAGGCAATCGATCGGGGCTCCACAAGCTTAGCCTTCACCATCATCTCCAAATTCGGTAATCTTCAATCTCTGAGCAGCATTTCATAATTGTAGGGGAAATAGCAAGTGTGAGTACATATCGTACTCCGCAAGTGTGGGAAAATATGACATGCAAGCTTATATGAAAGAAAGGCTGACATATGGTTCATAGCAGAAAGCAATTATAATTATATCATTTATTAAAGCACCTATTTACTAAGTGTGTAAACCCACCCAGAGGTTATTAACAAAGGGGACACTACAAGTTACCCACTTGTAGCAAAACGGGTTACCCACCCAAAGCCATACTACAAGGTACCCCCTTGCAGCATCAAACTGGTTACCCACCAGAGCCATCCATTCATCCATCTCTAATCATGTGAGGATCCAGGCCGCTCCTGACCGTGAGCACGGCTGTCATGACAGATTTACTTCTCTGTAAAGGTGCACAACTTTACCCACAGGGTGGTGATTCCATCACTATTCAGCGACTAAAGTCTCCATGTTGCCACAATCACACTACCAAGGTGTGAAGCCAGGAGATCATCACATGGTCTTTCAAAGCGCTTCCCAGCCTGCCAACATCCTCGCTAAGGTTCCACTACTGCCAGTACCCCTGCAACAGTAGCCCCCTCTGGCGCCGTGGCTAGGAGTACCCCTCCATCACGTGAGTTTGGAAGTAACCCTTCCTCCCCCTTTCCATGAACATCAGCAAAAATGGGAAAACAGCATAATACTTGACCAAGTCTACCATAATCAACCCTGTGCTTTGCGCTGTTGTCCTGGGTTGCCGCTCCACGAACCGGTCCTTAGCTAACTTGAGCAAGACTAACACAAATCAAAGTCTCGTGCTGTAACTTGCTCAAGTTACAGCATGCCTAAAGTCCAGGTTGCTAAAAAGAATTAACCGGTCCATGATGATTATGTTCAAGTGAACCATTAGTCAAGATTATTAGTCAAATTATCATCCAACCCAATTCAGCAAGCTAAGCAGGACCTACCCATCCTCATACTATCATCTTCCACAACCAGGCGACAAGGAAATAGTATGGAACAGGATAAATGACACATAGGATTCATATTAAACGCTATGCATGAATTAAAACTAGAGGGAGAAAGAAATAGGTCCAAAATGGTCAAGGACACTTGCCTCAGAAGAAGTGCTGCTGCTCAGAATCTTCAAAGTCTTATGTTGCTCTTGATGATTCCCGTATTGCACGTTCTCTATTTACGATAACATGCAAATCACACAAAGCACAAACAATAGGAAACATTACATGATACTGTAGCAAAAGACTACAAAAACTGTACCGGAAGATAGTACTCGTCGCTACGATCGCGTGAGCGCAAGAATCGCTTAAAACGGAGTTGTGAGTAAAAAGTTATGAGCCTTTAAAGATAAAGGGATTTTCTGAAAATGTTACATTCGGAAAGCAAATTACCTAAGGTATATTTGTTATTTCGAAAAGGATGTTTTGTGAAGATGCAAAGATGAGTTCTGTAGCATAAAACAGTAAGTTTCTTTCAGTTCTGAAAACATTTATAAAGTTTTATGGGGAAACATTAAAGAACTCCGAGGTTTGATTTCAACAAAGAACGGTCGATCTTGACGAACTCGCTAGACATTAGTCGAATCATTCTGTAGGTAGCTAAACCGTGCCATGATTAATCGATAAAAGCGAGAAAGAGACATGCCAAGCTAACCTTGAGTGTGCTGGGCATCAGAGAAAGTTCGACGGACACAGTTCAGGGTCGAGAGGACGTGTGAGACATCCCTCACCGGAAACAATGATAACGGCCAGATAGCAGCTTCATTTGTCTGGTAGAACTATTGTTGATCATCTCAAACAAGAGATGATTCAGATGGTGACGCAATCGGCACATGACATACTTTAATGAGGTGCTGGGAACGTGGACCTGAACTCCAGGAGATGTGCTGCTCGCGTCCAGAATGAGAATGGCCTGTATGTCGACCTTGAGATCAGAGGCATCAATGACCCTTTGGCCAAACTGTTTTGCGCTGTGATGGAGGATAATCAATGGCATATTGTGATTAAATTTCGTAGGATTTGGTGAGTTGCATTTCCGGGAACGCTGATGCCTTCAGAGCAGGAGTTGAGCACGCGCAGACAGGGATCAGAGACACGGTGATGCAGATCCCGAAGGCATACATGCTTCTATGGCCATGATCTTCTGGTGTACGGTGGATGACAACTGAGTGCACTTCCTTTAAAATTTTGGGGACATGTGGTTCAACAGATCGCCTGGAACGTGAGCTCGATCTTCGTGACATGTCTGCTCCCGACCAGAAGTAGGGCACAAGATCTATCGGCTTTGAACTGCTGGCATCGGTCATTTGTTTGAAGATCTGAATTGGATAGTTGTGTGTTACTATCATGGGCACAACATAGAAAAAATTCATAGATTTTGGATCAATGGATCATCGGGAATGTGGATGCCAACCTGTGGTTTCCATGGCTTGTGCTGGGCGCGTCCGATGCAGGGCGGTGGCGACGGCGACGGGAAGATCTCGGGCTAGGATGCTCCAATGGTCGATCTGTTTTGTGGGTTTGTAGAATACCAACAGGTGCCCCTTGTGTCCAAAGGGCGCGATGATCAGAGCTGTGGATCTCCGGGAACGACAGTGCCAAGATGGGTTCTCAGGTCTGATCGCGACCGTCAGATAGAACGGCGAGGCATGGTGGCATCCTGGCGGCGCTGTGGGGTTTCAGGAATAGAGGAGGACGACCAGGGAAGCGTGGTCTTCATGGAAGAGGCGAGCTAGGGATTTGATCATCGGTTCTCTTGGAAAACGAGGAGGTATGACAGCTGCGTTGCGAGTCCTGGTGTTGCACGGTGCAGTAGCAGGCTGGGCGTGGTGGCGTGCTGGGCTGGGTCGAGCAGGGCCTGGGTGCGCAAGGAGTGGGCTTTGTTGGTCGTGGTAAGTAAGTGCCAGGTCAATAGATTTTTGCCCAACGTGACCATGAACAGCTAGCTGGACTAGATGAACCAAGACATGGCGGCAGAGAGGCAAATTTTGATGGGCTAGATTGATGGGGCTGCTAGGAACCGAGAGAGAGTAGACAGATGAGATAGCAAGGCTAGCATTCAGTAGCTTTGCTTGGCTGAAATCATCCATGCAAATAGATGGATGTATCACGGCAGGAAGAAGAATAAACAAAGGAATAAACTGTTTTGATGCAAGCTGACCAAGGTACAAAAAGAAATAAGGAAGGATTAAAAAGGAGACTGTTGTAGAACTCGTTTGTCTGAAAACCAAATGAGAGAAAAAGAGAGAAGAACAGAATGGCGAGACATAACCAGAGGGCTCCCGTGGCATGGTTGCAAAAAGGGATTTTAGACCACGATAGGAAGCGAAGAAAAGAAACACGCTGTTAGATTCTTAGTGCTATCTGCAGTAGTTAGAAGATGAGAGAGAATTAAAGAGTAAGAAAGAACCCCGGTAGAGGTACTGACATGAATTAATGCAGGTAGCATGATATTAAACTGATGAAAATGAATGAAGAGAATAAGAGACAGCTCGGCTTGGTTTTAGTACAGGCTAAGCTTAGCTTGAGCACAAGAAATTCTTGTTGCTATTTCTTCTGCTGGAGATGGGAGATAGAGTTAGAAAGAAAAGAGACGAATAATGGACAAGGAGAAATAATATTTTTGGTGCATGCAAGACAGGTTACTTGTGTGCAAGCCAAAGGAAGAAAAAGAGGAAAAGGGAAACAGGGCCTGGGAACATTCAGCACAAGGCGGTCAGAGGTTTTCTTTCACCCTTTCTATTTCTAGTTTCTATAAAGAAGCAGAACGATTTCTAATCACACGTTAAAATACATTTTCCACTCAAATAAAATACCTACTGCAATCTATGTCAGCATGAATGCAACAAACACCTTTATATAACCTATATTAATTTAATTTATTTAGAAAATAATTCCTTTACCTAAATAAAAGTGATAACACTCAAATGTTAAAGCAAAATTTCAAACTATTCTAAAAAGTTTTAAAATTTAATGAAATTTAAGTCACATTCCAAAATCTGAAATTTTGGGGTGTGACAACCGTCAACAGTATGCTTGATAAGTCTTGTTGTGGGATTCGTGATTGTGTCTAAAGAGTACGAGAGAGTGCCTCCGTCGGAGATGGCGTCCGCGCTTGGTGAAAAATCTGTGCTCTATTCTTAGATAGGGCTGCTTCGTTGATCAGGAATAGTTCCTCTAGGCGGGTTGTAAGCGTGGCGCTTAGAGCTTGGCCTATGCACGTTTGATATCCAACCCCACGGAGGATGGTAGCCACGAGTGTATGTGACAGCTACACCGGTCTCTGTAATCCATCACGTCCGGGTTGGACAGGCAGGGTTCGACATAGCAGTGAGATTCCCAAGGTGAACTAGCGGTATCGGTTCATTAGCCTTGGCATCGAACTTAGCTAAAGTAAATACACTTGTAGAATGGAATACTAGGATAGTAAATATAGGATAAAATATATAGGAAACTTTTTGTCTCTATCTCGTTGTTCTCTCAATATAATTTCTCTTACCATTTTATTTTTGGATGGTTAGATGTGTGCCACCTTATCAACATGTACCTTACCCCCCGTCTTAAGTACATATGTTATTTATTCAATAAGTACAATATTTTAGTACTATTTCATCTTCCTACCACTCTAGTTCCCTACGGAAATATAAATACGATAACCCTGGAATACTCCAAGGTGAAATGCTACAACGGAGTTCCGTGCGCTTGCGGAATTAACGAAATATAATCACACGCATAAGAACCACCAACACTGACTAGGATGCGGGCGGGCGAAATCCTGGAATGAACGGTAGTGACACTTAGTTTTGGTCATAAACGACGCGACCCTTGGGCCCGAATGGCAACAATGATGCCTTTTCGTCACCAAACAGGCCTGTTTTGGCATTTTTAGTGACAAAACACAGAAACGTCATTAAAGTTGGCCGAAAACGGAGAAAACCCCCCAAAATATTGACAGATCTACAGTAATTTCGTCATAAATCAGCAGATCTGTACTAGTGAAACCGCTGCTCCACCCTCTACTTCCCTCATTTCCTCCCAAATTGCAGCACCTTTGTTCTTTCTTCCCTCCTTTCCCCTGAATTGCATCTGGTGACTTCTTTCTTCACATTTTCCCATTTTTTCATTTTCCTTCGTTTTTTTCTAGCCGGCTGGTACAACGTAAAACCGAGTTGTGTACCGACAAGACCACTCGGTTTTTCGATTTTGGTAGTTCAAATTTTGGCTTTTTAATTTTTCCTGTTTTTTCGAGCAAGTTTCACGAAAACCGAATAACCATTTGCCAACGGTTGAGAGCAGTGCTTGTCGGCTACGACAGGGGTTGACAGCCACCCTCCTTAGCCACAAGCCTTGGCGAAGGGAGCTCAACACCGCTTGTGATCTGATCCAAAACATTGGGAAGGAAAAAAGAGTTGAATCGACTATTTACACCAGTGGCAATGGTGGGTAATTTCTTTGAAATACGGGGTTGGTTTCCTTAACCCGCAAAAGCTCGGGAAGCGATGGATCCGACGGTTTCGCTTACAGTTCATTCTTCCTTTTTGGGCAGGCATGATTCTGGAAAACATTGGGGTAGCTTTTGGCATTTGCAGCAGGTTGGAGAAGAAAAAGCTTGTAGAAGATGCCCCAAACATTGTGCCGGTTTGCCACATGATCAGAGCTCTTTGTATTGCTTGTTTGTCTTTGACATAGAAGTTCTTTGATTTTGCTAATTACTGGTATGTTCTAATAACGAATCAATTTTCGGAAGGTGTTGGGAATTCTTCATTAAGGCAACAAAGAATCCCGACACAGGCAGTCATAAATCACTCATGAAACAACGGGACAGCATTTCATTACAAGGGTGTAATCTCTCCTGTTCTGTCCCGTTCTACGGAGCCCGGGGGCGGATATTTATAGGGAAGGCCAAGGGTTATTTCGACATGACCGAAATGCCCTTGGCCACCCACTATATTCGCGGAATATTCTGTACAATTTTGTCATAAGGGTACAAATGACATTTCCGTTCGACGACGGAAACCCTAGCTAGGAGACGTCATTCGCCAGCCTGGCTCTTGGACGTCATCATGCCGAGCTTCATTTCCCGAGGCTACCGCCATTTCGCGCAGCCGCCGATTCGCCGCCGGTCGGGGGAGAAGCCACACTTTCCCCGCAACGTCGGCAGCCCGGTCTTGCCAATCGCTGGGGTGCCGCCAATTCCCGTAATGTCGGCGACCCAGCGTCACCTGCAGTTAGAAAACCAAAGGAAAATGGGGTGTCGTTATTATCGTAAATACCGATCCCCAACAGTAGCCCCTCGCGGTCGAGGGCCAACTTCGATGGGCCGAAACCGCGACATGAGATTGGAAATTTACGAACGTCACCCCCCTTCGAGGTTAGGACGAGGGCCGGATTTTTTTTTCGAGGATCGAGGAGACGCCATAAATGCGGCGCCGTGGCCTATATATATACGGCGGGGGGGGGGGGGGGGGGGCGGAGATCCCGTGCCTCCGTTTCCACGTCAAGTTGCTGCCGCGTTTTCTGTTGAAATTTTTGCGCCACGCTTGTTGCCTTCCGGAATTTGAGCTACGGCGAGTTTCTTGGTGTCGCTGATTCCGTTCGCCGTCTTTTGCTTGCTGAAAGGTGAGTTCGTCTATGAGCTTTCTGCTATGCGATTATTCTCTTTTCGTGGTTATTTGTAATGTTATGCTTTTCATTTTAGATGCCTCGCGTTAAGCAAACCGCTCGTTGCGTTGACGAATCCGACGAGGAGTTCCTTGCCGATTCGCCTGTCGCTAATGTGGAGGGAGATGAAGAGCTTGGTGGAGCGGGGAAGCCGGTTGCCGTTGATTCGGACGCTACTCCGACCGCAACTCCCAAGGGCTCGCAAGGAGATCCAAATCCTGCTGCAGATCTGGAAGTTTTGGCGACGGCTGCCTCTAAAGCCGCCGGGATTTCTGGCATCAGCGGAGGTACTAAATCTGCCGCTTTTTTAGGTAAGGGTCTGGGGTAGTCGAGTTATTTTCTTGCATATTGTGAGTCTGCTCTTGCTGGGTCTGCAGCCAAGAGAGTGAGGGGCGCAGTAGATACTGGCTCTAGAGGGAAGGATGCTGTGGCTAATGTCGACGACGAAGGCGAAGATCTATCCGGGGTGCCGGCCTCCCCTAGCGAGCTGGTAGGGGAGGATTCTTGGGCAAAAACCGGCATTGAGCAGACTTTCCGGTTTGGGCCGTCTAAGGTCACGCCCGCTGATATTGAGAGGTTTGTTGCCTTAGGGTATTTTGAGTCCGGAAAGGCTCGTGCTTCTGAAGGGGAGGAAATCCCCCGACCCAACAACAATGAGGCCATAGTATTTCGCGATTTCTACGAAGCTGGCCTTAGGCTGCCGTCTTTTGGTTTTCTGGCTCGTGTTTTGGGCAGATATGAACTGGACTTGCATCATTTGACTCCCAATGCCATTGCCACGGTGTCGAAGTTCATATGGGCTGTTCGTAGCTATGGCTCGGCTTTACATTCTGATGCCTTCTGCCGGTTTTTTGAGGTGAAGCATGATATGAAACCCGTGAGTTTCGGTGGGGTGAAATATTATCCCCAGTATGGCTGCTGCAGTTTCCAGCCCCGCACCTTCGTAAAGAAATCCAAGTATGACAATGCTGAGCTAGTTGGTGGTCGCCGCAATAAGTGGCCTGGGGATTGGCGGAACCATTGGTTCTATGCCGAGGTTCCAGAGGAGAAAGCCAGCGACGGTAGCTCGTATTATCCTCTGTTCAGTCGCTCTAGAGCCCTGTCGCCGGTTGTAAGCTTCATGACCATTGGAGTTCGGAAACCCCAAAGGTATGAATGTTTTGGTGATTGGGTGACCATATTGATGTGACTAACATTTCCATGTAGGATATTCAAATGGTCATGTCAATGGAAGCGTCGTCTCACAAACTCTATCTTATTGACGACTTGGTGATTGGTTGCCTCGACATTTCGGATCGAGAACTTGATGGAGTCAAGGTTGAACATGGATCAAGGCTAAGGACATGTTAGAACCAAGCAAGTGTTCTTGGTGTAGATGTTAGCTTGAGTCCATAGGAAAAACCGGACTATCAAGAGGGATCGAATTGGTTCTCTTAGAGCACACTAGGTTAGAGATCAAATGGATGCATTGTGAGTCTCTTGAGGGCTAGGGTGGCTGAAGAGAAGAAGAGGAACCAAGGATGGAGAAGTTGGAAGCAAGGATCAAGAGTGGATCAAGTTTTCAGCTTATGCGGTAGAGACCGGACAGTACGGTCCTAGGGACCGTATGGTACGGTCTTCATTGAAGATCCAGACAGAGAAGTGAAATCTCGGGATGCTGAGAAAATGAAGACCGGACAATTGACCGGACAGTACGGTCATGGGACCGTATGGTACGGTCATCAGAGGATTTCCAGACAGAGAAGTTGAAGTTTCTGGAATTGAAGAGAATGAAGACCGGACAATTAACCGGACGGTACGGTCCTAGGGACCGGACAGTACGGTCTTCATTGAAGATGATCAGACAGAGAAGAAGAAAATGGAGATGCGCCTGGAAATAGAGACCGGACAGTACGGTCTAGAGGAGACCGGACAGTACGGTCCTTTGTACGGTCTCTAGTTTCGCAGGGCACTTTTGGGCAACGGCTAGTTTTGGGTTGGTAGCCTATAAATAGTTGGTTGCCCGCCCCTTGGAGGGTCTCTTGGCCATTGTTAGAGTACACGAAACTCAGAGGAAGCCAAGAGCAAGGGAGAGAAGCACTTGTGAAGGATTTGGAGTGATCCTAGTGCTTGAGAGAGTAGCAATTGCATCCACTTGATCTCTAGGCTAGTGTGAGCTTGAGAGAGTCACTTCGGTTTGTTACTCTTGGTCTATGGCAAGGCCTAGACCGGTTAGGCGTTGGTGTTGAGCTGTCCAAGGAGAGTGTGGAAGCCAACACAAGTTTGTACACGGTCTTGGAGCTTCCCGTGCGAAAGAAGCATCACTAGTGGAGCGCCCTTTGGCACGCATCAAGTGCGGAGCCTTACCTCCGGAAGAGTACCCGGGATCGAGCCCGGCGGGACGTGCCCGCGACTTCACTCGGAGGGTGAAGTGTGCTCTAGGAGGGATCGCCTTCGAGCGGAGGGACGGGGTCGAGACTCCGGCGGGAGTGACCCAACGTGGAGTAGGGGAAGGCGCCATCCTTCCGAGACCACGGGAAAAATCATGAGCATTCCTATCTCTATCTCCTTTACTTACTAGCATTTACGCTTCCGCATTTACTTATGTGCTAGTAGTATTGCATGATAGGTTGTCTCTTTACTACTTGGTAGAATTGCTTGTTAGGGTGTTGCTTGTTGCATAGACTAGATTGTGTGCGCGCATCGCTAGCTTCTTGTTGTCACCATATCTAGTCTTGCTAGGTTCACGCCTTAAGTACGTTTGGGAGAAATTGTTGAGACACCGATTCACCCCCCCCCTCTCGGTGCCCTTGATCCTTACACCGGTGCTGTCGGCGGAATTGTTGAGAAATTGTTGAGGCTAGCTTCTTCTTGTTGTCAGAAGGCTTTAAGAAATGCTGCAACGCCTTCCTTACCACGATCAAGATGAGCGGTGCAGGAGATCCGGTGGAGGAGTTTGTGGCCGCTTGCCTTTGGCCCATTCGGAGTGGTTGGAGCCCGGTGAAGTTGAAAGCTAAGCGGCTCGCTAAACTGAATCTCGGCTACCAGGTGCCGTCTTTTGGGGTGAAGAAGCCGACAGGATTTCGGACAAGGATTTTGTTCATTTCGTTGAGTTGACTGCCGCCGTTATTTGCGGACCTTACGCCGTGTTGGAAAAAGAAGAATGCGAGAACATGCTGATCTTCCCTCAGCGTGTGAATCGCGTTTTTGACGAGATGCAGGTGAAGTACGGTCCTCGCGCTGTGATGTCAGTTAGGAAAGGGCGGCGGAAGAAGGGCGAGCTTGTTATTGGGGCAACGTTCATTGAGAAGCGTGGTTGGGAAACTGACTCCGCACAACACGTACGTGATGCACCAGCCCCAAGGGCGGCAGTCCGTTCTTCTGCCGGGGATGCCGCCAAGAAATCTGCTGCAGCCCCAAGAGCGGCAGCAGGTTCGTCAACTGGGGGTGCCGCCAAAAGATCCATGGCGTCCGGCAAGGCGGCCGGGACAGCGAAAGCGCAAGCTGGGGGTTCCAAAGCTGCTGAAAAGGCGAAACGCCAGAGCCTGCGAGAAGTGCCTGCTTCTCGGGCTGGTGCAGTTGCTAAACGGCAGCGGGGCGATATAGAGTTAGCCCCTGTCGGTGAACAGATGGAGACTGCCTCCAGCGCGGCGGGTGCCGCTGATTTTGCTGAAGAGGTGGCAGTGCGTGAGGATTGCAAACGGCACCGGGTGTTACTGGCTTCGGCAATTGACGACTCTGATGAAGAATTTCTTGATGACAAGCCAGAAACCCGTGACACGGGGTGCGCGCGAGAGCTGTCATTGCCTTTAGGCGAGGCTGATGTTGAATGTGGCGTGGCTCCCACACGCGGGCTTGATTTGCCACAGAGCTCTGCTGCGGCTACCACTTCGATGAGGCGGAAGCCTCTCCTGCCGGCTTTGTCTGATGATGATGAGATTGAGTTGCTGGATGACTCCGATGATTCGCGCGCCGAGCTTGGACACGAGCTCGATGCCGCGTTTGCAGGGATGAGTGGCTCCGAGAAAGGTGCTGCATTTTCCTTGGGCAAGACAGAAACTGCGGCAGCTTCCGCTCCCTTGACTAGAATCGATGACCATATCTCTAGCTCATCAGTTAACGGGAGTATGTCTAGCGGTTCTTCTGAGACTAGCTCCTCTGACGCAGGTGAAAGATCTCCGGATGCGGAGCCGCGAAAAGGCGAGGCCGACAAGCTGTCGTTGGCAACTTTTGTTGAGATGACTAAGGCCGTGGATCCTCAAGGTTTGTCTTCCGCCGCTGTTTCACTTTATTTGATATTGGACGATGATTTGACTTCGTTTGATTTTTGCAGAACTTTATAATTTCTTGACGGGGGCCGATAATGCTTCGGTGGCCGAGGTCCTGGACAAAAACGCGACGATGGTAACGCATTCTGTTGGTATTTCTTACACCACGAATAAATCCGCAAGCGCACGGAATACCGTTGTAGCACTTCACCCGGGAGTATTCCAAGGTATCGTATTTGTTTTCCCCAAGGAACGGTGATAATCTACAGTAAGGTTAGTTTTACCCAAGGACACACAAGAATGGCAGTAGTATAGGATTGAGAGGATGAATAAAGATCTAGCTGTCCCGCAGGACGATCGCACTCTAGCTCTACTCGTTTACTTCGGGCACTAGTATAGACCTGGTCTGCCAAGTCACGCCAGCCTGTAGCTCTACGACGAACCCGAACGTGGAGGATTACAAGGGACGGACAGGGCTGTCACCACCTGCCGCCTACCTCTACAAACCGTGGGGCACGCTGCAAACAAAGGTAACCTCTAGCCTAGGCACCACGCCTATGCCGTCGATTACTACTCTAACCCCGGTCCTGGTACCAATCTGGAAGGCTAGAGCACCCCTCGCGGAGCGATGATCCCGTAAACAAGTATAACAAGAATAACGACTAGTATGTAAAGCTCACTAGATCAATAACACCACGAATACTAATCTTACGAATAAGAACAAGGTTCGTACTATGAACGAACGACGAACGAACGACGAACGAACGAAGAACGAACGATGAACTATTAATAAGATAAATATCCGCCAAGGGTACAAGATAAGGAAATAACTAAAAGGAAAGCTATCCCTCTCTTGATCCTTGCCCTCTCCTCTATTCTACTACTGTACAAGAGGCCCTTGGCCTGGATGGGAGTGGAATGACTTGTGTCTTGTGATGTGTTTTGGAGGAGGGGGGTACCCCTTTATTTATAGCCCAAGAAGGTCGGCAACTTGAGGCGGTTCCTTAGGTCGGTGGCATTGATTGCAGGTGGAACCGACCTCTGGAAGGCGGTGGCGAACCGCCATAGGAAGATGGGCCAGTGGGGCCACCACAGGGGGTCGGCCGACCTAGGGTTTGGGGTCGGCCGACCTGTGGCTGGCCCCTCTGGGCCTGGGCCTTCTCAGGTGGCTTCCCCTGGTTGCCTTCTCCTCTGATCCACCTGCTATGGGTGGACTTGAAGTCTTTTTATCGGGAGTTGGGCTTTATTTGGATAATTCTTTATTCCGGGGAAAATTGGTGTTTCCAGGATGGGCCTTTTATGCTTCCTTTTCCCCGTTTTCCTACGAATTGCAGCTGCACTCACAAATTCACCAAGACTCGTGGAAATCATTAGTTTAAAGACCTAAGTCTACCTTTGGTGATTGTTTCATTATAAAAGCGCAGCTAGTTGACGGGTAAATATTGGGTCTAAGAGCCGTCAACAACTCCCCCACACTTAGCTCTTTGCTCGTCCTCGAGTAAAGTTGCGAGCATAAGGCGGGAGATACTCATCCTCATAAAAGAGAGCCTACACAAGTTATTGCAAGCCACACTTCATACCTGTGAACTTTGAGGTGTCTAACATGCATTCCTTGGATGATTGATAAGTGGAACGGTCATGTCTCAAATCACCTCGCCTTCCCTGTCAAGTACCTTGGGATTTTTGCGTAATTTTCAGAAACAAAAACATAGTTTCATGCTCCTCAAATGACTCTCTCAAGTTGCTCATGGTGTTTATGTATTTTCCTCTCAAGGGCCATGATTTTGCCTCTCCCCTCCTTGTGTTTGATCAGGCTTTTGTGGAGCTCAAGGTAGGGTAACGTGGAGCATACTAGTGTCTCTTTTATTGCTAAGTCAAAGACTGGATCCAATGGAGAAAACAAGTCATACAATCTGATCAAGATGTGCATGTGTGGTGGTGGTATGAAGTGGAAAATTATTTGTACTCCTTTTTATGGTGTTACCTTCTCTCTCTTTTTGAACTTTTGAGGAGGACATGGCTATCATACTTTTTCTCTTTTTTTTTTTCTTTATTTTTCCCATCATCATATATATTTTTTCATCATGCTCTACTTTTGTATGAGCAGGGATTATTCTTTTTCTTTTTGCATAGCCATGTCTCCAATGATATTTTTGAGAGAGAAAGGTAACAGAGATTTTTGGAGTATTTATTTGGTGGATGGATGATGGAATGTTGCTCAACTTCCAGTGTAGAAGTGTAGCATGTGAGGTGGAGTGTACGTGATCTTGATCAAAAGAGTATGACAAGCTTCTCACTAGGGTCCAAGAATTTGACAAAGCTCAAATCAACAACTAGCAGCTTATAGGCTATCAAAGTATTCATGTAGAGTTCTTGGCCTTGGTAGGAAAATATAAATCAAGTGAGGAGCATCATACTATGGAATTTTTGATTTTCATAAAGATAAATTCCCAAGGACTTGAAGGTTAAGCAAAGATCATTTCGACAAACCATATCTCACATGCCAATTATCTAGGAAAAACATGGGTTCCTAATGATAAGGTGTTCACAAGCATTCAGCGATGAAGCGAGAAATAACAAGTGTGCAAGTCCACGAATGTGAGAGGTAGAGTTGTGGGCAAAAGATAAATCAATTATGATTTTCCCAAAAGATTAGTGCGTCAAGTTTTATTTAATTTTCAGATTATCAGAATGAACTTGACGGTGTAGCAGGCAAAAAGTGGAAGTGTGGTGCAAACTCAGGAGGCAGGAGGAGGCTGGAGCCTGGTGGGGACCACCAGGGGTCGCCCGACCCTCCTGGTGGGGTCGGCCGACCTGGCCTGGACCCCACTGGTTCTCATATTTCGCGTGTTGGCCTTTCCTGAGTTGCCTCATATGGTTCTGGATGATTTGGTCGTGATTGTTCCAGATATGGCGACGTTTCCCCCCACACTTGCCTTTTTGCCTGTTTCCTTCAAAAACGACAAAGATATGGAAACACAAATATTGCTCTACCGGTATGCAAGCCCGGGGAGCACTATCATTGATTGAATTTAAAACTGAACTCGCAGGCGCATTACAAATTTGAAGGGAAATTGGAATGAAAAGGAAATAAACAAAAGCGCCTATTCTTATTCTATTTATTTGGCCCTCTTAATCCTTTTCTATCACCTCCAGGGCCAGATCTACTTGTGCCCACTTCTTGGAGAGAGTTTTGATGAGGGCCTCGTCTTGCATCCTCTCATGCATAAGATTGTTGTAGAGGTTTTGGAGGACGCCATTTTCTTTCTTTGCTCGGGCCACCTCCTGCTCCAAGCTCCTAATCTTGAGATGGGCTTTTTCTAGAGCCTTAGCGCATCTTTCAAAACGCTCGTTATCGGCCACCCAATAGGTCTTTCTTCCTTATCCTTATTCTCGGTGCAGATGGAGGAGGCGTCGCTCTTTTCGCTCATGACTGAGGTGAAGGTTTTGGTTCAAGGAGTGGAGTCTTGAAAGAGATGAATGGAGAGGGGGTGCAAATGGTTGTATTTATAGTGGTTTTCCCTCTCCTGGCGAGGAAACAAAGAATTTATTTCCAAAGCATAGCTGGACGAGACAAGGAAAACTTGGATGGCAGAATGAGCAGTGGATGGAAAACAGAGGTGGCCAGAGGGGGTCGACCGACCCTGGTAGCCAGGTCGGCCGACCTGCCTTGGCAGGCCCTGGCCTTTCTGTTTTTCGTGGGGCTTTGTTGGGAAAGGTGTCTACGGGATACACAGGATGTAGAAGGATATTTCGATGCAGAGGTCAAGAAAAGATATTTAGATCAATTAAGTGCATGACATCGAAATCTTTATTTGCTTCGGGTTCAAGATAAATTTTAAGGCGCTGACCATTTACCTTGAATACATTACCTCCGTCGTCCTGGAGTGTGATTGCCCCATGAGTCGACGTGTCGATGATGGTGTATGGTCCGTTCCATTTACTTCTCAATTTTCCATGCCCGAAGAGCTTTACCCTTGAATTGAAGAGCAACACCTTGTCTCCAACTTTGAATTCTTTTATCTTTATTCGCCGGTCATGCCAGCGCTTTGTACGCTCCTTGTAGATGGCTGAGTTGTGATATGCTTTGTCTCTCCATTCTTCCAACTCAGCTATCTCCATTTTTCTTCTCCACCCAGCTCCTTTCATATCCATGTTCCAAGTTCTCATGGCCCAATATGCTTTATGTTCCAACTCGACTGGCAAATGGCACGTTTTTCCATAGACGAGTTGGTATGGTGACATGCCTATGGGTGTCTTGTAGGCTGTTCTATATGCCCATAGTGCATCGGGTAGCTTGTTCTTCCATCCCTTCCCCATTTCCAAGACTGTTTTCTGCAGGATCCGCTTGATTTGTTTGTTGGATGTTTCGGCCTGCCCATTCGTTTGAGGATGGTATGGAGTGGCAATGTTGTGCTTTGCTCCAAGCTCTCTTAGAAAGCTACGGAAGGTCTTATCAATGAAGTGAGACCCTCCGTCGCTTATCACCATTCTCGGAGTTCCAAACCTTGGAAAGATAAACTCGTGGAACATCCGGCGAGCGTGTTTGGAGTCGGCAGCTCGGCATGGCATAGCTTCTACCCATTTGGATACGTAATCCACTGCCACCAATATGTATTCACAATCTTGGGACTTCACGAATGGTCCCATGAAGTCAATGCCCCATACATCGAAGAGTTCGACTTGAAGGTTGTATGTGAGGGGCATTGCATCTCGTGCTGTGATGCCTCCAAATCTCTGGCATGGTGGGCATCTTCTAATGAATTCTTTTGTATCTTCATACATGGTCGGCCAGAAGAATCCACTTTGCCAGATCTTTGCTTGGGTACGGAAGGCACCATAATGTCCACCGTATGGGGCTGCATGGCATTTTTCAATGATTTGTGTGCTCTCGGGAGTGGGCACACATCGCCTAAGCAGTCCATCGGCGCAGACACGATAGAGGTATGGTTTATTCCATAAGTGACGGCGACTTTCATAAATCAATCTTCTTTTATCCGCCCCTGGTGGTACGTATCCTGTGGCGATGAAGTTCACAATGTCGGCGTACCAAGGGTGCGAATCCGTCACTTTCAGCAGCATGTCGTCGCGTAGGAAGTCATTTATGGGTAACTCCTGCAAGTTAGTGAATTGCATACGCGACAAATGATCTGCTACAGAATTTTCTACTCCTTTCTTATCTTTAATTTCAAGATCAAACTCTTGGAGTAGAAGGATCCATCTTATGAGACGAGGTTTAGCATCTTTCTTAGCAAGCAGATATCTCAAAGCAGCATGATCAGTGTAAACGATAACTTTTGCTCCAGCTAAGTAAGATCTAAACTTGTCAAAAGCAAAAACAACGGCAAGGAGCTCTTTCTCAGTGGTAGTATAATTCAACTGAGCTCCAGTCAAAGTTTTGCTAGCATAAGAAATTGCATGATGCTTTTTGTCTTTCATTTGACCAAGAACTGCCCCCACAGCATAATCACTAGCATCACACATTATTTCAAAAGGAAGCGTCCAATCAGGGGGTTGAATGATTGGAGCAGAGATGAGTGCATTCTTAAGAGTAGCAAAGGCATGCATGCAGTCATCATTGAAATCAAAGGGTGCATCCTTAGCAAGCAAGTTCGTAAGGGGTCGTGCAATTTGAGAAAAATCTTTTATGAAGCGACGATAAAAACCAGCATGACCCAGAAAACTACGAACACCCTTGATATTCACAGGAGGCGGAAGCTTTTCTATAACTTCTATTTTGCTTTGTCCACCTCTATTCCTCTCTCGGACACAAGGTGTCCAAGAACTATGCCCTCTTGGACCATGAAGTGGCACTTTTCCCAATTAAGTACCAGGTCCTTCTCATGGCATCTCTGTAAGACCTTGTCTAAATTTTCTAAGCAATGATCGAAGGTTTTTCCATAAACAGAGAAATCATCCATAAAAACTTCCATAATTTCTTCGATCATATCAGAGAAAATAGACATCATGCAACGTTGGAACGAGGCAGGTGCATTGCACAAACCAAAAGACATGCGACGATAAGCATAAGTTCCATACGGGCATGTGAAAGTTGTCTTACTTTGATCGTCGGGGTGGATGGGAATTTGATGATATCCCGAATACCCATCAAGGAAACAGAAGAAAGAATGATTTGCCAGCCGTTCCAACATCTCATCGATGAAGGGCAGCGGAAAATGATCTTTCTTTGTAGCCTTGTTAAGTTTTCGGTAATCAATGCACATTCGCCACCCCGTGACGGTTCGTTGAGGAATGAGTTCATTTTTATCATTATGAACAACCGTCATACCTCCTTTCTTGGGCACCACTTGTACGGGGCTCACCCAATCACTGTGAGGAACAGGATAGATGATCCCAGCGTGTAATAGCTTCAAGACCTCTTTCTTCACAACTTCTCTCATCGCATTATTCAGCCTCCTTTGAGGTTCCCTTGAAGGTGTACTTTCAGGATCCGTGGGAATGCGATGGGTGCAGAGAGCGGGGCTGATCCCTTTTAGGTCTTCAAGTGAGTAGCCAAGAACGGAGCGATGTTTTTCAAGCACGGCTATGAGTTTGGTGGTTTCTTCTTCCGAAAGCTTGTCACTTATGATGACAGGAGCTTGCGGATCTTCGTGCAAGAAAGCATAGCGCAAACCGGGAGGTAGCGCTTTAAGATCAATGGGAGGTCGTGGCGGTGGTGTGGTTTGTGGTAGCTCAAAGGTGTCCTACGAGTCGGCTTCTTCTAAGATAAAGTCTTGTGCATCTTCCTCCAAGGCTAACTCGGGGTCCATGTGAGGAAAAATGGCCATGACCTCCTCCACTTGATATTCCTCAAGTGGTTCATCGGAAAGAGTGTTTCGTGATGTGGTAATTGGAATGGAGAATGACTCTTTTCCGAGGGTGAAATTGAGGTTTCCAAATGATGGGGCATCGATGAGGAATTTTTCTATGGGATGCCCGATCATTATGTCGAAGTTTGGGACTTCGAAGACGTAGAAATCCAGGATAACCTCAAGGTCTTCATGATAGAGAGTCACATCTCTGACAATCCCCAAACTCTCAAGAATATGGCCTGATGGGTGCTTGAGGAGTTTGTTTGTTGATGTCCATGGTCGGTTGCCAAAGATTGACAACGCATATGTGTCGGAGAGGATATTGGCACCAACAAGAGGGTTGTAGAGTGCATCCACCTTGGTTCCTTTGATGGAGCAGCATATGTTGGTTGAGGGAGGGCAGAGCCGAATGATATCCATGGATAGCTCATTCTCCCTCAACCATTCATCGCTCATGATTGAAGTAAGCTCCCGAACAGTCTCCACAAGATATTCTTTTTCAATTGGTTCGGGAGGTGGCAAAGGAACAGGCGGTCTCTTTAAAACAAATAGTTCGAGGTGTTTCCAAAATCTTCAAAAATTTCTTCCTCAAACTCAAATGGGAACTCTAGAGGTTCATCATCCTCTGTCATTGTTCGGGAATCAGATGAGGACTCGGATGTTGGGTCTACCAAGGTAGACACCTTTTGTTGTGTTTCCACAATGAGTTCCTCATCTTTTGACTCCGGCTCCTCGGGTATTTCAGCGGAAAAAGGTGTATTTTCAACAATTCTTTCTAGCAAATCTTTTGCTTCCGCTATGGTCTTATGAGAGAAAGAACCACCGGCAGCCGTGTCAAGATAAAGTGCAGTATCTTTGCTCAACCCTGAATAAAAATGTTGCAGAAGAACGGGTTCTGGGAGCAATAACTCTGGACCGGAATCTGTTAATGAACAGAACCGTATCCATGCCGCACTAAGGGTTTCTTCCTCCTCTTGGCGAAAGTTAATTATTTCCGCGCGTAGAGCAGTGATACGAGATACGGGAAAAAATGCTAGACAAAATTTGTCTCGCAATTCTTTCCAATCACCGTTCACTCTCTTAGCGGTGTAAGTGTACCATTGCTTCGCCTTCCCATTGAGAGAGAAGGAAATAATTTCCACTTTAAAGTTTCATGTGTCATGCCATTGATCAATCGGCATGCACACAAGTGCTCAAACTCTCGCAAGTGTTCAAAGGGATTTTCATTTTTAAAACCAGAGAAAGAAAGTCCTTTGATCAAAGAAATAAAACTGGGGCTGAGCTCATAGCTTGTTGAAACAACAAGTTGAGATGAACATGGTGGCTCTAAGAGCTCGCCCCGTGGAGTGGAAAAAGATTGGATTGTAGGTGATGACTCCATGTGTGTATTTTTTTTTTCTAATTTAATTGAACGGGAAATGTAAAGATAAGTTACGAGGGCAAACCTGGTCCGCTACAGAATTAGCAACCGATCCCCGGCAACGGCGCCAGAAATGCTTGTTGGTATTTCTTACACCACGAATAAATCCGCAAGCGCACGGAATACCGTTGTAGCACTTCACCCGGGAGTATTCCAAGGTATCGTATTTGTTTTCCCCAAGGAACGGTGATAATCTGCAGCAAGGTTAGTTTTACCCAAGGACACACAAGAATGGCAGTAGTATAGGATTGAGAGGATGAATAAAGATCTAGCTGTCCCGCAGGACGATCGCACTCTAGCTCTACTCGTTTACTTCGGGCACTGGTATAGACCTGGTCTGCCAAGTCACGCCAGCAAACGTGGAGGATTACAAGGGACGGACAGGGCTGTCACCACCTGCCGCCTACCTCTACAAACCGTGGGGCACGCTGCAAACAAAGGTAACCTCTAGCCTAGGCACCACGCCTATGCCGTCGATTACTACTCTAACCCCGGTCCTGGTACCAATCTGGAAGGCTAGAGCACCCCTCGCGGAGCGATGATCCCGTAAACAAGTATAACAAGAATAACGACTAGTATGTAAAGCTCACTAGATCAATAACACCACGAATACTAATCTTACGAATAAGAACAAGGTTCGTACTATGAACGAACGACGAACGAACGACGAACGAACGAAGAACGAACGATGAACTATTAATAAGATAAATATCCGCCAAGGGTACAAGATAAGGAAATAACTAAAAGGAAAGCTATCCCTCTCTTGATCCTTGCCCTCTCCTCTATTCTACTACTGTACAAGAGGCCCTTGGCCTGGATGGGAGTGGAATGACTTGTGTCTTGTGATGTGTTTGGAGGAGGGGGGTACCCCTTTATTTATAGCCCAAGAAGGTCGGCAACTTGAGGCGGTTCCTTAGGTCGGTGGCATTGATTGCAGGTGGAACCGACCTCTGGAAGGCGGTGGCGAACCGCCATAGGAAGATGGGCCAGTGGGGCCACCACAGGGGGTCGGCCGACCTAGGGTTTGGGGTCGGCCGACCTGTGGCTGGCCCCTCTGGGCCTGGGCCTTCTCAGGTGGCTTCCCCTGGTTGCCTTCTCCTCTGATCCACCTGCTATGGGTGGACTTGAAGTCTTTTTATCGGGAGTTGGGCTTTATTTGGATAATTCTTTATTCCGGGGAAAATTGGTGTTTCCAGGATGGGCCTTTTATGCTTCCTTTTCCCCGTTTTCCTACGAATTGCAGCTGCACTCACAAATTCACCAAGACTCGTGGAAATCATTAGTTTAAAGACCTAAGTCTACCTTTGGTGATTGTTTCATTATAAAAGCGCAGCTAGTTGACGGGTAAATATTGGGTCTAAGAGCCGTCAACACACTTCTTTGACGCTTCCGTCGCTTTTACTCTATCTTTGAAAGGGTTTTCGACTGACGTGCCTTTCTGTTGGTCTTATGCAGGCTCTTGCGGCGGCTCGAGCCCTGAGTCGACGCTTTTACGGGTCCGAGGCCGCCTCTTCGTCCGGTGATGTGTTGGAACTGCGGCGGACGCTGAAGGAGGAGCGAGCATCTTTTGACGCTATTAAGGCTGATCTCAATGATCAGATTCAAAAGAAAGATGAGGCGCTAGGTGTGCTCCAGGAAGTCATCCAGAGCGGCGAGAATGAAATCGCTCGCTTGAAGCAGGAACTGAAGAATGCTGAAGAGAGGATAATTGCGGCAGAGAAGAGTGCCGAGAGCACCAAGAAAACTGGCCGCAATTTTGCCCGCACTTTCTCTAGCGGCGCCGTTAGTGCTCATGCTTCTTTTGAAGCAGCCCTGGCCACTATTGGCGGCGCCGCTAATCCTGTTCCAGGCGTCGACGGTTCGCTGACGCCGGACATGTTTTTCAATTGGCTGAAGGGGAGTTTGGCGATCTCCCTGAAGCTTTCAAGGGCATCGGCCGATTTGCGGCTCGTACGGCATGTTCTGCTCTTCCGGACCTGCTTGAAAAGCGGCAGTGCAAACACTTCACCGATCTCGCGCGCACCACTTACCCTGATTCACATTTTGATGAAGCCAACGCGGCGAGTGACAGCAAGGGCGTTCGCTTAGTTGTGAAGCGCTTCATGAAGAGGTATTGGGGGGTGCATGGGACTGAGGCCTGCCGTCAACTTGCGAAAAGCAGGTTTGAAGAGGTAATGCAAACTTCTCTGAAGTTGACTTGTTTTGTAAAAAGATGATTAGTAAACTGTTGTTGGTTTTAGATGAAGGCTATGGACAGCGCCGGAATTGCGGCTGAGAGCTCAAAGAAGAGGGCGGCCACTCCTGCTAGTGACGCGCCGCCGATGAAAATTGCCCGTACTGAGGGTGCTGCTGAAGCGGAGAAAGCTGCCTCAAAAGTTGACGCGCCTGCCGCAGTTGAAGCCCCTGCCCCGACCGCGGCTCCCGCGGCTGCTTCGTCTTCAGCGGCGGCTGAACCGGAAAATGCGACGGGTTCCGCCGCGCCTGCTCCTTCGCCTGCCGCTGCTACTGCCCGAACAACTGAAGAGGTTTAGTCTGCTTTAGGTGCGAGGGATGGAATTTGGAAAAACACTTAGTTTGTAATAATGTACATTTTTGGTACATTTTGTGCGCAGGATTGTTTCTGCGGCGTTGCCTTGAACATTGCCCCTTTGAAGTATGAGCGTGATGGTTTGCGTGTTTCTGGCGAAGCGCACTTGCGTTATGTTTCGCGATATCCGCGTCATGATTTCGGGCAATTCTGGAGGAGCATAACGGCTCAATATTTTGAAGGGCGGGAATTCCTGAATCGCTGCTTTGAACGTCGGCATTCTTTTGCCAGGGCGGCTGTGAAGGTTGAGAACGTTGAAGATCTTGCCTTTGATCCTTATTTGTACCGCTTTAGTTGTGTTTACGATAGTGCGGACCCGGAGGGCGGTCCCGGGTTTGTAATAGAGTCTGATTTTTGACTTGCGACGGGGGCGTCGACCTTGTGATTGGGGGCGCCCGAATGATATACTTTGGTATCAGCTCAATTTAATTTTTGCGAGTTGAGAACCCTTTATATTTTTCTTGCTAAAAAGCGCCCACCGTGGCTCGATTGCCGGAATAAGACGAACGTCACCCCCCTCCCCCCTGGCAATCGAGGGACGGAGGGCGCGCTGAAAAATTGCGAACTGTGCTTGGGCTGCCGCTATTTTGCGGTTGACTCCGACGCTTGTCGGATATTGAATAGTTGTTTTCATTGGCGCCGAAAAATGCGACGCTTGAGGGTATGGGCGCTGACACCCTGCGCTTTTGTTTTCGCGGAGTGTAGTTCAACCTTCAAGGTTTTTGAGTCCCGTCCTTGGATGGGTGTGTGTGTGGAGCCCCTTGAGACTTGGATCTGATTGATCCGTTTTTGGTGTGCCGGGATATCTCCGGAGCCCCTTGGGGGTTGCTATCTGCCTTCCCCCTTCCCTTAGGGAAATGGGCGGCTGAGCCCTTGAGCTGTTGGCGTGTCGCCTTTTCTCAATTTTATGAAAAAGAGAACGCGCCGCTATTTCTCAATTTTATGAGAGAAATTGGAGAGATGGCCCCTCGAGGCGCTTTTTCTTCTCAAATGTTGCTCTTTCTCGATTTGGTGAGAAAGGTTGTAGAGATGGCCCCTTGAGGCGCTTTTTTTTCTAAGTGATTTGTGGACAATGAAGCCTAGGAGAAACGAGCTGAAACATTTCGCTTCCTTTCGAGTGGCTTTGGTCCAGGAGTTAAATCCTGCGTCGATGTGGCGATATTTATGCAAATATAGCATCGACTACCTAAGAGATTGAGAGTATGAATTTTCCGGGGAAGATAGCATTATATTGAACTGCTAGGGTTACAAAGGTCCCACCTCGTTAAAAACCTCACCCCCATTATGGGGTTCCCCTGTGAGGAAAAGAGTATGGGCCTTGAAAACGAGGAACGAAAAATTACAACTCTGGTGCTGACTAAAAGCTCCGCTTATAACTGCGCGTCGCTATTAGCCTTTACATTTTAGGTGAAGTACCTCTTGAGGTTGTCGACATTCCAGGCGTGGGGTAGCTCGTTGCATTCACTGTCTGCTAAGTGATAAGACCCCGAGCGATTGCTCCTGACGACAACGTAAGGACCCTGCCACTTGGAGTTGAGCTTTCCAGTGTTCTCAGTTTTTGGGTTTCTTAAGAGGACGAGGTCACCGACTTTAAATGATCTTGGCACTACTCTGGTGTCCCGCCATTTTCTTGTTTCTTCCTGATACTTCTCCAAGTTAAGGATGGCTTGATCTTTGTCTAATTCCGACATATCCTTTGAAACGGCGTCAAAACTCATGGCAATTTCGACCGAGACTTGCCCTCATGCTGCGGTACTTTATCTCTTCTGGTGACATGGCCTCTTCGCCATACAGAAGCCTAAAAGGTGTGAACTTGGTGGTTCTTAAAACTGTTGTGTTATGCGACCAGATCACTTTGTGCAGCTCGTCCACCCATTTTCCTTTTCTCTGCCCTTCTAGGCATTTCTTGATGCTTTCGAAGATTTGCTTGTTCGCGTTTTCGACGGCACCATTTGACTCTGGATGATATACAGATGCAAATTTACTTTGGTGCCAATTGAGTGACAGAACTCGCGGAACTCTTGGTTGTCAAACTGTTTTCCATTGTCCACTGTGATTTCAGCAGGGACTCCGAATCTGCATACAATGTTTTGCCAGAAGAACTTCTTGATTGCTGGGCCAGTAATATTTATGAGTGGCTTCGCTTCTATCCATTTGGTGAAGTAGTCGAGAGCTACCACAGCGTGCGTGTAATTTCCGGCAGCCGTCGGTAAGGGACCGACAATATCGATTCCCCACCGTTGAAGTGGCCACACTGGCTGGATGAGCTGAGTGAGCTGAGCTAGGTTGTTGATTTTTCTTGAGAACTTCTGGCATGCTTCGCACGTTTTGACAAGGTGTTGGGCATCCTGCAGTGCAGAGGGCCAATAGAAACCTTGTCGGAAGGCTTTGCCGACTAAGGCTCTGCTGGATATGTGGGAGCCGCATATTCCCTCGTGGATCTCGCTGAGGAGCTTTTTCCCTTCTTCTTGATCAATACATCTCAAGAATGGCGTGGATGTGCTGAATTTGTACAGGAAATCATCGACAAACGCATAGTTCCTTGCTCTTTGTTTCATGCGTTTGGCCTCGATTTCTGACTCAGGTTCATAAAAATCTCGGAGATATGCCATGATGGGGCGCGCCAATCTTCGCTTGAGATGGCATGTATCATCTTGGGTTCTTTGTCTGCCACTTTCATGGATGGAGAATTCAGTGTTTCAAAAAAGACGTCGGGTGGCAAAGGATCTTTCCTGGCTGCCGCTTTTGCTAGCTGATCCGCTTCACTATTCAGGTTTCTGTCAATGTATTGACAGGTGAACCCTTTGAAGTGCCTTTCCAAGCTTCGTACATGATCCAGGTATCTAGCCAATAGCTCATCTCTGGCTTTGTAAGTTTTGTCAACATGCCCGGCGATGACCTGAGAGTCTGTTATGATGATGAAGCTTTTGACTCCTAATGCTCTTAGCTTCCTTATGGCGAGCAAGAGAGCCTCATATTCTGCAACATTGTTTGTGCATTTGTCAGTGTCATGGTTGAACTGCAATCTGATCGCGTACCGCAATTTAATGCCAGAGGGTGAAGTCAAAATTGCGGCAGCTCCTGCCCCGAGATGGCACCATGCGCCGTCGCAATGGATCTCCCATGGAACTTCAAAGACTGGACCCTCGGTGTATGATGAGGGCTCTGTCCAGTCTGCGATGAACTCCGCCAACACCTGAGAATTTGCGGCACTTCGTGACTCAAAGTCCACGACGTGCTCTGATAATTCTGAAGCCCATTTGGTGATTCTTCCGGATGCTTCTCTATTTCTGAACATGTCATTCAGTGGTTGATTTGTCAGCACTCGGATGGTGTGAGCTTCAAAGTAGTGCCTTAATTTTCTTGATGCCATTAGGACTGCATATGCTATCTTTTCCAGTTCGGAATAGAATCTTTTTGATCCTGAAAGAGCTTCGGATACATAATATACTGGCACTTGAACCTTCAGGATTTTTCCCTTCTTCTCAATTTGCTTCTCTTGAACAAGTGCGGCACATACTGCTGAGTGTGATGCCAATACATACAATAACAGAGTTTCATTTTGCTTCGGACTCGCAAAGGCGGTCATTTCCTTTAGATACTCTTTCAGTTCTGCGAAAGCTTTTTTCTGCTCTGAGCCCCATTGAAAGTTATTTGCATTTCTTAGGACTTTGAAGAAAGGGAGGCTTCTTTCGGCTGATCTGGAGATGAACCTGTTGAGTGCCGCAATTCTACCGGTGAGCTTTTGCACGTCTTTGAGGCATTGTGGTTCTCGCATATTGATGAGTGCACTTATCTTGTCTGGATTAGCCTCGATGCCCTTGATTGACACTAGGCATCCCAGAACCTTCCCCTTGCGGATTCCGAACACACATTTTTCGGGGTTGAGCTTGAGGTTTGCCTTTCTCAGGTTTGCAAATGTTTCGGCCAAGTCAGTTATATGATCTTCTTTCTTGCCGCTTTTTACCACTATGTCGTCGACATAGGCTGACAAGTTCCTGCCTAACTGATTCTCGAAGGCGATAGATGTCATTCTGCAGAAAGTTGGTCCCGCATTTTTGAGACCTTCCGGCATTCTGACAAAACAGTAAGTTCCGAAAGGTGTGATGTAAGGATCGTGTGACCGAGAGGGGGGGGTGAATCGGTGCACTCTAGAATCTATTTCCAAACACTAACACCCAAGCAACTCCTAGCGAGTAGTTCTAGTTTCAAGGTAAAGCACACTAAGGAGTATCCTTAACCTATATAGCTAGTGGATATAGATAACTCAAGCACACCACACTAGCAACCTAGCACAAGATATGTAAAGCGGAAGACTTAAGCTAGGCAAGGCAAGGCAAGATGATAACTAGAGAACAAGGCAACCTAGATATTAGGCACACTAAGTAGAGTCCTTAGAGCAACTATATAGGCTATAACAAGTAAGCACACAAGCAAGGCAAACAAGCAATACTATACCAAGGTAAACACACAAGCAAGATAAGAGCACAACTCAAGTACTACAAGCAATCATCTATAGTGCGATAAGTTAATGCGAGTAGTAAAGGAGAAGGGATAGAGAATGCTCATGATGTTTTCCCGTGGTCTCGGAAGGATGGCGCCTTCCTCTACTCCACGTTGGGTCACTACCGTCGGAGTCTCGACCCCGTCCCTCCGCTCGAAGGCGATCCCTCCTAGAGCACACTTCACCCTCCGAGTGAAGTCGCGGGCACGTCCCGCCGGGCTCGATCCCGGGTACTCTTCCGGAGGTAAGGCTCCGCACTTGATGCGTGCCAAAGGGCGCTCCACTAGTGATGCTTCTTTCGCATGGGAAGCTCCAAGACCGTGTACAAACTTGTGTCGGCTTCCACACTCTTCTTGGACAGCTCAACACCGACGCCTAACCGGTCTAGGCCTTGCCATAGACCAAGAGTAACAGCCTTAGATGACTCTCTCAAGCTCACACTAGCCTAGAGATCAAAGGATGCAACTTGTTACTCTCTCAAGCACTAGGATCACTCCAAATCCTTCTCAAGTGCTTCACACTTCTTCCTCTTGGCTTCTTGGCAGCACCTTCCCTCTTTCCTGGGTCCAAGAGCACCTCAAAGAGGTAAACAACCGACTATATATAGGCCACCAATCTCAAACTAGCCGTTGTCCAAAAGTGCCCAGTCTGCGTGTTGACCGTACAATAGACCGTACTGTCCGGTCTCCATTAGACCGTATTGTCCGGTCTTCACCAGACCGGCGTCCAGGGAGTGCTGCTCCTCATCTCAAAGTAGACCGTATTGTACGGTCTCTAGGACCGTACTGTCCGGTCTCCACTTCTTCTTCAGCCAACAGAAACTTCTCCTTCTCTGTTGCTCTTCGCCTGTAAGACCGTACCGTCCGGTCAACTGTCCGGTCTTCATTCTTCAACTTCCAGAAACTTCAGCTTCTCTGTCTGGAAAACTCAATAGAGACCGTACTGTCCGGTCCCTAGGACCGTACTGTCCGGTCAACTGTCCGGTCTCCATTTCTCCACTTCCAGAAACTTCAGCCTTTCTGTCTGGAAAACTCAATAGAGACCGTACTGTCCGGTCTCCATGACCGTATTGTCCGGTCTCTTCTGCCTTCGCAGCTTCGATCTTCTTCTTGATCTTCTTCTTCCAAACTTGAACTCCTTGGTTCCTTCAATCCTCTTCTGCCACCCTAGCCCCTGAGAGACTGACCATGCATCCAATGATCTCTATAACTAGTGTGCACTAAGAGAACCACCTCGAACCCTCTTGATAGTCCGGTTTTTCCTATGGACTCAAGCTAACATCTAACCAAGCAACACTCGCTTGGATCTAGCATGTCCTTAGCCTTGATCCATATCTTCTCCGCGACTCCATCAAGTCCGTTCTTGTGTCGATGAAGGCAACCAATCATCCTTTTCATTAAGTTCATGGTGTGTTGGCGCTCACCACCAACGGACGGAGCTTTCTTTCTATAGTGACGTATAAGATCTCACAAGAGTGTTAGTCACATTCATGGTTCTCATCCTATCACCAAAACATTCATACCTTGGGGTTTCCCTTGCTCCAATGGTCATGAAGCTTACATGTGATGAAGCTTGTTTTCTCTTCGTCCTGCTTGTACATGAAAATTTGGTGATATCCAGAGAAACAATCCAACAGTGATAGGAGTTCTGAGCAGGCCGCTGCGTCGACAATTTTGTCGATTCTGGGCAGCGGGAAATCGTCTTTGGGACAGGCCTTGTTGAGATCAGTGAAATCAATGCACATCCGCCACTTTTCGTTCTTTTTCTTTACTGGTACAGTGTTAGCCAGCCAGTTTGGATATTTCACCTCCCTGATAACATTTGCGTCAAGCAACCTCTGCACTTCAGCTTTGACCGCTTCGACCCGGTCGTCGGACATTTTTCGTAGTTTCTGTTTCTTTGGCCTGATATTTTTATCGATTCGCAATTTGTGTTCTATTACATCCCTGCTGACGCCTTTTAGGTCACTTGCAGACCAGGCAAAAACATCCTTGTTTTGCGAAGGAACTGGACAAGAGCTTTCTCCATGTCCTTCGGCATTCCTGCCGCAATTACAACCTCCTGTCCTAAGACATGCTTGTCCAATGGGACTCTTTTTGTTTCTTCATTAGCCGCAATTGCTGGTTCTTCCTTGTCCATTTCTTTTTCCAACTGAAGGACTTCTTTCCCTGGCTTTCTTCCAGCCGGGTACAAGACATGCACATTCGGTGAGCATATAAAAAGTGGACATTTTTCTGGCCGGGGGCTGCCGCCCTTTCAATATTTCTGGCTTCTTGCTGATCGCCAAAGACTGAGATGACCTCCTTATGTGCCGGCATTTTCATGCAGAGGTAGGAGCTGTGTAAAACTGCTTCAAATGCATTGAGGACTCCCCGTCCGAAGATTGCGTTGTAGGGGTAAGGCATATCCACCACATCGAAAGTGATGTGTTCTGTTCTTGCATTGTCGAGGGTTCCAAAGGATACTGGGAGGCTTATTTTGCCGAGAGCGCTGACTTCTCTCCCGCCAAAACCGTACAAGGGGTATTCTGAAGGCTGAAGTAAAGATGAATCAATGTTGAGCTGGTCAAATGTTCTTTTGAAGAGGATATCTGCCGAACTTCCGTTGTCAACAAGGATTTTGGTGATTGACCAACCATAAGTGTTTGCCTGGATGACCATGGCGTCTGTATGAGGGTAGCAACGGAGGTTTAAATCGGCTTCTGTGAATGTGATTGGAATGTGCGACCACCGTGATTTCACCACGGGTCCGTTGCACACCGCATTGACGGCTCGGAAGTAATTTTTCTGCTGTTTCTTACTTTCAAACTCGGATGAAGATCCACTAGTGATTGGCAGGATGACTCCATAAGTGGGAAGACTCTGAGAGGAATTGTTTTTGTTTGACTGTTTTGGGAATGGCGGCGGGGTGGTAAAGGCGGCTCCTCAGAAGCAGTGATTCTGGGAATTTGTGGCTGGGGTGTGTATGAATTTGTTTGGGATGTCGCTAAATGCTGAATATGCGGCGAGGATGGTGGATGTGGTTGGTATGGGCTTTGGAAGTGGTGGTGAGGGTTGTAGGAATTCTGGAAGTATTGGAATGGGTAGGAAGCACCGAAAGGTGAGTTGCTCCAAGAATTGGCGGTAACCGTGTGATTGACACTTCTCTGTGTTTCGCTTCTTTGCTCCTTAGCTTTCATTCATTCCATGGCATCTTTTGTTTCTGGGCATTCCTTAGAGGTGTGACCCTTGTCAAGTCCGTGGAACAGGCAGTATGGCTTTTTTTGGCTCCTGGTTTCGCGAGTTGTGCGAATTGCCGCGGCCCCTTCCTCTAGAGCGATTGCCTTCCTCCTCTGTGCTGAAAATTGTCGGCAGGTGTGGTAGTGTCGTCTTTTCTTTCTTCTTGGGTATCAATATGGTTGACTAAATTGGAGTTCTGGCTCTGATTGTTGTTGTTATTCCTCCGAGAGGAATTCCAATCCTGTTGCCTTTGGCTAGATTGACTTTTCTTCGCCTGGCGCTGCGCGCTCTGCTGCTCTAGTCTTCTTCTGTGGTCATTGTCGGCTCTACAGAACTGATCGACCGTTGAGAAAAGCTCTTCGAGTGTTGAAGGGCGGTGCATGGAAAAATGAGTGGCACAAGGGCCGGCTCGCAACCCTCCAATTGCGGCATCGATGACAATTTGATCTGGAATGTCATCTGTTCGGGCTTTAAGCTTGACAAACCTCTGGAAGTAGTCTTGCAGGGGCTCTTTTTCTTGCTGAACGCATGCTCTGAGTTCATCTGCAGATATAGATGTTCTGTGAAAACCTTGAAAGTTTGTCATCAGTTTATCCCTTAGGTTCTCCCATGAATATATTGATCCGGGCTTCAGCCTAGAATACCACTCGAGGGCTTGATGCTCAATTGCAGTGACAAAGGTCTTCGCCAATACCGTATCATCTCCTCCAGCAGATGCTACTGCAGCTTCAAATGACATCAAGAATTGTCTTGGGTCGGTCGAGCCATTGTACTTTGGTAGGGAGATAGGCTTGTAGGTTGTTGGCCATGGGGTCAACTGGAGGCCTTCTGACAAGGGGGAGTTCTTGTCGAATTTGCTCACGAAAGGTGCAGATTGAGGGTACGTAGTCCGAGGTCTAAGATGGCCCTCGCCATTGTTGTTTGTTTCAAAGTCGGGAGTCCCGCAGTGGTGCTCTCTCTTGCTTCGCTATTTTGCCCTGTGGCGCTTGTCATCTCATCGAGCTCTTTTTGCAGTTCGGCGACTGCCGCCTTTGCTTGTTCGATCTGTAGCCGAAGCCTTTCTTTCTCTCTAGCCCTCTCCTCAGAGATTATCTTCTCCTTTGTCAGCTTAAGCCTTTTTCCAAGTTGCTGCAGGTGGAAAGCTGCCGTATTTGTTTGTCAACTTCATCTTCCTCTGGATCGCTTTCCTCAGGGAAGGGGTTGATTGCCAGCGGTTGCTCCGCTCTTTTCTTGCCAGCTTTTGCTTGCTTCAACTTTTCTGTTTCTTCATTGAAAGTGAGGTCGATAGAGCTTTTGGCGGCGATGTCCTGAACACTTGACCGAATTCCGGCGGCTTGACTTGCTTGCTTCCGCCGCGTCGGAGATTCGGTTGGCCTCGTCGGCCATTTGCTTTTCTTGGATGAATGCCCAACGAATTTCTTCTTCCGAGAACGCCGGGTTGGGAGGGAGAATTTCTTCCTCAAAGTCCGGCAAGTGGGGGCTAATGGTGGTTTTTGGACTGGGTGCTCTTTTCTTTCTATGTGGCATCACGGGTGGTATTTTCAGGCAACACAAACGGTGGCGCGCAATGTTGGGAATTCTTCATTAAGGCAACAAAGAATCCCGACACAGGCAGTCATAAATCACTCATGAAACAACAGGACAGCATTTCATTACAAGGGTGTAATCTCTCCTGTTCCGTCCCGTTCTACGGCCCGGGGGCGGATATTTTAAGGAAGGCCAAGGGTTATTTCGACATGACCGAAATGCCCTTGGCCACCCACTATATTCGCGGAATATTCTGTACAATTTTGTCATAAGGGTACAAATGACATTTCCGTTCGACGACGGAAACCCTAGCTAGGAGACGTCATTCGCCAGCCTGGCTCTTGGACGTCATCATGCCGAGCTTCATTTCCCGAGGCTGCCGCCATTTCGCGCAGCCGCCGATTCGCGCCGGTCGGGGGAGAAGCCACACTTTCCCCGCAACGTCGGCAGCCCGGTCTTGCCATTCGCTGGGGTGCCGCCAATTCCCGTAATGTCGGCGACCCAGCGTCACCTGCAGTTAGAAAACCAAGGAAAATGGGGTGTCGTTTTATCGTAAATACCGATCCCCAACAGAAGGCATACTTATGACTCATATATATATTGCATTTCAATAATTATATCCTTGTGCATCAATATTTTTGAACTCCAAATGACAATTTTATTACCCAGCAACCACAATTTTGAGATAGCATTATTTACTGCATTGGCATTCCACGCGGTGGTGACTGGGGGCACTCGGGGTTGCACGCAGGACATCTCGCCTTGCAATCTTCCCTCGTATTGTAACAAGTTAATTTGTTTTGGCAACAGTAGCAGGGTCTAGCAGGCCCACACAAATTCTGGGTGCAAAATATCAGTTTGATCTTCCTGATATCAGTTGTTGTACCGTTGACCACAGTAGCATTTGAATTTGTGGTGGTAACATTACTTGGATACCTAGCACCTCCAGCCTTGAGCCACTCAGGACGACCTGATGAATTGTCTTCATCAATAGGATATAGACATGTATAATACTCATGCAACAGGAGATAAAGATACTAGTCAAAGATGCATACGTACACTGAACAGGAAAAGCCGAGATCATGATGAACAAGACAAGCATCACACATACAAAGTCACCACTGTTGCTCCCTCTCATACTGGCTCCTTATTCTTGAATTAAATATGATGAGAGATGCATATAGCTGAACACAAGAATGGCCAGGACACCCCTATATATAAATTATCGAAGAGGATACGTCTTCCTTGCAAGATGTGGATGCTCTTCATTTCGAATCAAACCCATGCATTGCTTTCCTTATTATTGCCATGAATACAAACCTAAACTGTTTGTTTTACAACAGAAAATATTACTGCATCTTAATTCCTAAAACATTCATTCAATTAATGTTAAGAAGTTACTTTTCTTAACCTGGTAATAAAGAGGAGCCATAACGATTGTAAAAGTTTGCAGTATCATCTCCACACTTGATTTTCTTTCACACTCACCTACCAGTTGGCCTTTGTTAATGCATATATTCACTAGAACAGATACGCTGATTAATGACGATTTTAAGGTGTCACCGACTGCTGCTAGTGACGAAAATTTCGTCATAAACCGCGATTTATGACCTTTTAGCGTCCGTCAGCAGTCGAGCGTGGTCAGTCGTGATTTATATATGCCCTTTTCCTAGACTGCGGTGATGGTTCTTCAATTGTCATAAACTTCCTGTTACAGTACTTTGTATACGTATACTGCCACGGTGGTAGAATGACATGGCATCATCCAACGTGGCAGCACCGCCACGGCGGCAAGATGACTTGGCATCACCGCCACGGTGGCAGGATGACGTGGCAGATACACGTGTCAAATTCTATTGGTCCACATGTCGTTTTTCGATTGGTCCATGTGTCATTTTTTGAAGGTCCACGTACCGTTTTTAGCTGTCCATGTGTCGCCCTCCTATTGGTCAACGTCCATTTTTCTGTTGTTCCACGTGTCATTTTTCTATGGTCCACATGTTCTCTCCTCCTGACTGGTCCACGTGTCGACCTTCTATTTGTCCATGTGTCGTCTTTTTCAGGTCCACTTGTCCTCTCGCGATTTGCACATGTGTCGCTATGCCATTGGTTTACGTGTCATTTTTGAATTTGTCCACATGTCACGTTGCGAGAGGTCCGCGTGCCATTATTATACTGGTCCACGCTCCTCTCCCAAATGGTCCACTTTTCGTTTTGTTGAATGACCTTTCGCGAGCCCATTTGCGATCTAACTAATTCGTCACAATTCATATCAGGTTGGATCGTCACAAACATATGCCAAATTTATCCGCTGTTAATACATAGATGAGTCAGATATACATCGCATAAACCAAACAATGCCACAGTTCACATTCCATCGAGATCACGAAATCATGCCACATTACAAAAT